>JANPWX010000008.1:6104570-6203912 GCA_024734555.1 Trochalopteron elliotii
TTATTATGTTGCACAAGTCACTACAATATATTGGCACTATATTAATGCACACTAATATTTGTGACATTTTCTTTTATCTCCTGTGAACTTTGATTTTCAATTCAAAATGTATTTTGCTAATTCCACAGAAAGACAGAATGTGACCAGTGCAAAATTGTTAATATCTGAAATAAGTCATTAAGCTTGTGGGTCTAATCCTAAAAGCCAGGAAATGATTCCTATAGGTCTTGAAGATTCATCCTGTAGATACTACATAATAGGAATGAAAATCTGATTAATGTGTATAATTAAAGCAACACATACACCAGGAGAAGGTAGGCCACAACCATTTGCTGAATGGTGATATAACACATTTCTCTTTCCAACTCTTGCATTATTGCCACCATTTCAGCAAGGTGGGTGGAAAGAAACGATTTATTGTTGTGAAGGGAATTATAAATATATTATTACTAATATGTTATGCTAACATCATTTTAATCAGGTAATTATTAAAGGACTGTTTGGCCTTTAAGGACATTGATTTAATGGGAATTAATTTAATGATTGAACACTGTTTGTGTAACATTATCATTGCTAGTGATGCAGAAAATTGGAATCTCAGCTCAGCTGAAAAGAGTTTAGACTTTTTATTATCACATTAGATACTATTCTACTGGAATGTAGTTATTAGACCCTTTCTTATACTTTCAGAATATATTTAAATATTTGGGGTTTATCTAAAAATTTCTGAATAGAAAAAGTAGGTTAAAATTTTTGTCATTGTGCACTCCTTTTTGATAGAGGCTTGAATTTCTGTTTAAAATAGCCTTTTAGAAAGTCCATTAGATTTTGTGTTTGACTTGCTTCTCCCATAAAACAAATTTTCTCTGTTTTCATTCTCTGCTTTCTTCTCTGCAAACCTGATGATTTTTTTTTTAGGTAGAATAGAGTTTGACTGATAGAAAAGTTTTGCAACTTTAAAGACACAGCAGCTTTTAAAAATAGCAGCAGAGCACAGTTCTGTCTAGATTATTCTGAGGCTGAATCCCTGCACTGTCTAGTCACAGCTTGGAAATGGTGAGCATCATAAAAGGAGTGTGTTCAGTAGCTGAGGGTTAAGACAAAGTTAAAGCTGATCTTTATAGTTACAACTCCCACTTACCTAAAGGTATGTTGTCTCTGGATGCCCTCCTTGGTTTGCCCTTAGGAGTGCTATTGTCACAAATTATTTTTCATCTTCCTAGTGCCTCTAACTGCTGTTGTATATAAATTAGACCCAGGAGAAAAGGGGAGCATGTAGTGAAGTGGTGCGTCTGGCAAACTACTGCAAATAGATTAATGTTCAAACAAAATTTTACTCCAGGATGTCTGACAGTTCCTGCTGTATCCTGGCAGAATTTTCCAAGGGAGCCCGGTGGCCAAATTATCAGTCCTCTGTCACTAGAACAAAGCTGTTATAGTAGACACAGTGAGTTAGGCAGGCTGGTATTTGAAGACTGATAGAAAAATAATTTGGTAATAGACATAGAAGAGACATAAACTTACAAACGCAGTAGGTTACTAATCCAGTGGTGAGCAAGGCTGTCGTAGGCTGAAATGCTTTGCACTGGGTAGCACTCACCCTTTCCTTGATGCTACAGGATTTTCTAGCTTCGGAGAGGATATTTTCAATGAACGTGACTGAAGAATCTGTATTTTAAGCAAAATAGTTTGTGAGAGGGCATTTTGCAAATCTTTTGGATATTTCTATTTGTCCATCAGGTCGTATGTCAAGGCCCTCTGACCAGATTTATGAGATGGGTTCTCTGGCCTGTAACTTGATGGGGCTTTTTGGACACTGCCACTGGTCCTTGATTAGTCCCAGCATTTGAAATCTCAGCATGTGTAATCTTTTCCTATTAATGAGAAAACAGAGCTGAGCAATGAGCCTTAGTATGTGAGTCAAGTGCCAAAGGCACTTCCAAACAGATACACAGCAGTAGCAAATGGAGGATTTTCAGAGGGAGTTTTCAAGATACGAAATGTAGCTTGGAGGTGCCTGCTGGCCAGCAGTAACAGAGGGTGACAAGGTAGCATGGTAATCCCTCTCTCAGATTGGAACTGGCTCGTACCTGGCCTCCTTGGTAGGAGGTTGGGGGAAGCCTACATCTGCATCCACAAGGTTGTGCATATACCCTCAGGTTAGCTGGCTTCCAGAGCTGCTGACAAGGATCTTTAGCATGTATAAGATGCAGCTTCTCAAACTCCTTCACAGATTTCAGATAACTAGGAGTGATTTGAAAGAAGCCTGAAGGAGAGGAATGATAGTTTTGGATTTTCTCCCTGTCGCATAAAGGGGAGAAATAAATGAGGAGAGCTTTTTTTTGTGCATCATTGCTTTCCTTCTGGGAGTGCAATGAGGCCAGTGCTTCCCACCCAGCTGAAAGAAAACAATCTTCCAGGGAGAAAACGTAATGAGATTAGTCAGGGGATCATTACACTAACAGCAACAAATGGCAAGAGTAAGTGATTGTTTAGTTCAGAAATAAGACATTAAGAGGTGAAAAAATTAATCAGAGCACCAAAAGACAAAGTGAACACATTCTTTAATTGCTTATAGACCAGCAGGAGAAATATGAATAATAAACAAGAACAGTTGAAATACAGAAATTGATCTCCATGGCGTTTCTGAAATCTAGTAGAAACACTTGGAAATACTGAAAGTCAGATGGACAAGGTGGGAAAAAGGTGTCACTATGTCAAAATGGCATTAGGTATTTCAGAGGTTGAAAACTTGGAAAGAGCTGATGTTGGGGTTTTCTTGGAGCACAAAATGAGATGGGAGACAGTGTCTGCTGCAGAACACCAAATCACACTGGAGTGGAGGATAGTTGGCTCCTGTAGAGCATCTCTGTAATGCATAAGGGAAAACGTGAGGTGGTAGAGGTGCAGTCAGGCTGAGTGGAGTGTGTTTGAAGCCTCCAGCTGCCCATGCTGAAGTATCTGGAATGCCCATGTGAAGCATAATGAAAAGAAAAGAAACACTGATTGCACCAATGTATTGAGTGCTACAAACTTCCGAGAAAAAATGACATGGGGAGAAAGTGTACACAGAGACGAGGCAGAGCTGGGAAAAACAGGAAGGAGGGCACTGAAAACTTTATTAGGAAATACAGAAACCTTAATGATATTGGTGCATTAGGTGAAGGTGACACTATTCAAAATTGTTATGCCAGAAAGGCAATAAATATTTCTCTTCTGTGCTTGTGAAAAAGCAAATTAAATACTTTCTGTGTAGTGGAGGTTAAATGGTAGCTACTACCATAACACAGTTTCAAATCAGCAAATTCAAACAAATTTCACCCAAGCATATATGAGAGTTTGCTGTGTAGGTTCCAAAATTTCTGTTTGCTGACTTGAATCTTAGAACATTGGGCAGGTTTTAGAAAGGTGACAAAAAAAAAATTATTGTAAACCTAAAGACCAAACTGAACATTCAATTCAAGTTTTTCTTCCTTCTTAATATCTGGATGTAACAAGATGAAAGATATAAAAGTATAAACAGACACTTAAAAATTTCAAAAGATATAACCATTTTAAAAGTCTACACATGACTTTTACTATTTTATTTTAAGAAAAGAAAACTTTATCTTTGGGATTTGATGGAAACTTTTTTAATCACTTTGGTAAATAAAAAAATTGGGTCCCTTCCAATCCTACTACTTTCAATGAACTCAAAGAACAGTTCCTAATATATTTGGATTATTTTCACAGTATAGTAATAATACATAGATGCAGTGCCCTCTCTTCAGGAAGTGAAGACCTGAAGAAATGTTTCCTGCGTGAAGCAAGATATCTGAATGTCTCTTTTCATCCTTTTTTTTTTTAATCACTACACTTTGATACAAACCAAATGCTACAGGAGGAACAGGTGGTGTGGTGAGTAAAAACTATAGCTGGCTCTTGGACTTCTCCACACCTTGTAAGATCTGGCTGCCAACCCTGCCTCATGATCAGCTCCTTCTCCACTCCCAAACCCCTGCAATCTGCCAATATGTGCAAGGATAGGGAATTCAGCCACTGATTTACAAGCTTATTTGGAAGGCATTACCAATTCAAGAAGTTGTATTCTCCTGTAGAATAATTCGTTGTGCCTGCTGTGGTCAATGGGTGTTAACTTCAGCACAAAATGGAATATTACAAGCTCAGGCTGTGGCATGCCAGCTTAAATGTTATGGACAAATGAACATGCAAAGTTCAAGGAAGAATAGGGAAGGATAGATGAAAAAAATGAAAATAAGGGAAGAAAAATTCATGATGAGAGATTTCCCGACAACTTCCAAGCTGCATTTACTTCACAGCTGGTAGAAATAGGTATAGGCTTCATTGACTGTAAAATATTTTTTGTCCTATACTGAATTGAACATTTCCAATTGAAAATGGGAGAGATTTTATATTATCAAGAAAGTTTTAACAGAACAATAGCAATAGCTAACGCTCTGAATGTTCTGCCTTTGAAGAGCTCTGCTTTGCAGAGTTTTGCAAAGATCACAGAGCTCAGTCAAACTTTAGGTTTTGTTTCTTGTGGCAAAAAAAAGCAGAAATATGAAATACCTTTTCCTCTTTGTTAATGCAATCTTATTTCCCTTACACTCACTCTCTATTAATGTCCCTTTCACAAAGAAGACAGAAGACATGCATTGATCGAAACTGTTTGCAACAGGCATCTGCACTTCTTTATTTATGGAAATTGCAGATGCACAGCTTAATTGATGTGATTGTTCTAGCAGGCTAAAGGCTAAATTGCAGCCAACTCCCAAGTCCCTTTGTGCTTTTTTACCAAAGGCCAATAATTCACTGAATGTGGACAGAATTTTTGTAAGAAAAAGCAGAATCAAAATCTGTCCCCAGATAACCCACCCCATTATTTCTTCATCTTCCTTTTCCAAGCACAGTTGAGATTCTTGCTTTTAATTTTGATAGCATTACAGTTCTTCAACAAAACAGTTACCATTAACATATTTTTCATGGTTCTTTAAATTATCTGGAAAACTCCTTACACAGAAATTCAGATCACTGCAGTTTTTCTTCAGGGAAACAATTGACAAATCCCTCAGAAGATGTTTGGAAAAAAGAGCCTATGCATTTTGAATTCTTCATATTTAGTCCAGAATTATAAAATACCAAGATCTTACCAGGCTGTGATCCTGAATTTCCCTATTTTGCCTATTTGTCCTGTGTTTTCATTCCTCCTTCTTGCCTGTACTTCTCTCTTGTGATTTTTGATACAAAGAAACCTTTAAACTGAATACTAAAGGGGGAAAATAATTTTTAAAGTAAAAATGCGTATGGTAATTGCATAGTTTCACATTTTATCTTCTAAGTTGGGTTTTATCCTGATATTTAAGTCTGTCATAATTATGCATTATATTGTTTGCATTATCAAGACAATGGATTATTTTTCCTGCCTCCTATTTAGCTTGAACCCTTGGAAAGAAACGGGAACAAACAGAAATTCATAAGATAAGTTGCAGTCTAAGCCTGTCATCTGAAGTAGGCCAACATTAAAATGATCTAGGATTGATGAAGGAGAGCTGCATTAGATGAGAGTGGGAGGACTAAAAGTAATTTCTTTCACTGTGGCTTCTACAGTAATTCAGCTTTTTCAGAAAACTCCCAATAAGATTGATCTTTCTAGTTCAGTTTGCTCTGGAAAATATCTTTCCCTTCCTGCACATGCAATCTGAAAATTTTAAAGGCCGATTAGATTTTTCTAAGTGATTTTAGCACCCATCACACGTCAGATGAATTATACTGGGAGCTGTAGCCACAATATAGGTGATATACAGGTAGTGGAATTTTGTGCTGCATTATAACCTACTGTGAGTGTATTGGAATAATCATAATAAATGATAACATAGCCTCTGTATTCCTTTGAGATCTCTCTCTTAGTGTGACAAAGCAACTCCAGGACTGCTGTCTTCTGTGATGTCCATTTGTTTCATGAGTGGGGCTCAGTATTTTAAAGCACTGCTTATCGTGCCCCCACAGCAGTGTTTTCACTGTGACCACAACAAGTGTGCTGACCTCCACTGATGAATTGTGCTGTAGGAATGAGGTGTCAGTTTTTCCTCTGGTCATCAACACGTGTCTGCATTACACAATGCCTTGGGCATTAGGGGTTTCTAAGATTTGCTGGTATGATGGAAAGACAGCAGCAGGCAAAGATTTGTTCCATGTTGTTGGGTCCCTCCTGTTTTGTGCTGTGTGTGCTGTGTGTCCTGTGTGTAACCTCTTGTAACTAGAACATGGCATGATCCGTAAAGATGTCAATGCACCTGGAACTCATCCTAGATTGTGGAAAGCAGAGCTCAGGGAGGATTGCATGTCTGTCCCTCCTGCACACTCCCCATTAATTAATTAAAGTCAAGAATAGTATCTTTTAGGTCTGTAGCTCTCTGTCATGGTAATGTTAATGGAGAAGCAGTGATTGGTGCTCTCCTGAGTGACCCGGCACTCTCCTGCACTGAGAAAATGTGGACTGGGACTGAAAGAAAACTTCAGAAAGTTTTATCCCCAGAAACAAAATTGGGGAGACTGAAGAGGTTTCTTAAGGTGAACTGTCATGGTGCAGGACATGTTTTAGCAAAGAGTGCAATGGAACGAGACTGTATCACAGTAAGTCTCCTAATAGATGCCAACAAAATGATACCATGGCAGTAAAAGATCTCCTTTGGTTTCTGTTTCTTTTCTTCTTTTACTGGGAAAGGTGGAGTACCCTGCATGTGCTGCTTAAAAAAAAGTCATGCACCTATGCAGTTGTGGTGTCAGCCCTGCTTTAGAAATGATGGTTTAAGAAGCCTCAGTGCAAGAATTGTTAGAGGAGTGAGGAATTGTTTTGATATGTGTTTATTGTACATGTACTTCAATACAAGCTTTGTTGTCAAGCTTCATTTATTGAGTGCTGGTATACAAGGTACAACTGTGAATTAGGAACAAGGCTTCACAAACACCTGGATGAAATAAAAACAATTGGGCTAACCAGCATTCATGGCTTTTAAAGTCTAGTTTTAACAAGAGAGGGAAGAGGAAAAGGTGACAGTGAATAGTGGAGACAACCTTACTGAACTACAGGAAAGCTGTATGGACAGTAGGGAATGCTGTGGCTGAGGGATCTACAGTGGCTTTCATGTTCACTTGATGCACAACATCCTTGCTTGAACCAGAAGGCAGGTGTGTGAGCTTCAATGGTCCTTTCTCTTCTAACATTTAATTTCAATTCAAAAATGTGAGAATTTAAGAGTTTTACTTATTAAGCTGAAAAATGGAAATGCAGGGATATCCAAAATACCACTGGCTTCTTCTCAGTCACAGTAGACATTAAGTGTGAAGATTATCTGCAGGGATTGGCACCTGAAAGTTAAAAGGACAAACAGCTTTTTCTGATAAATTAATATAATTGCTCTTTTCATTTTATTAAAAAATAATTTTTAAATTAAGTATTTCAAAGACATTGCAAAAACTGTTGTAAAGTAAAAGTAATTTAATTTTTTTGCAGCAGAGAAACTCAGATCTTCAGATGTTGAAGTTAGTGTTCATCTTCAATAATCCTTAGACTGAAATAATATCTCCCAGTCTGATCCGTAGATTCTTATTTCAATTACATGGCATCTTGGAAATTAGAGAAAACTTGTTTCCAGCTGTGTAGGTCTAACAGATTTTGTCTGTCAGTTCTGGAATTCTCAAAAGGCAAAGGATTTCAGTGTTAATATACCAAAAGTATAAATGAATGGAGTCAATTTTTATTTCGCACATGGTACAATTCCACATCCCTGATGCAGGAAAAAAGTTTCAAGTTTGTTTGGCAATGCAGAGTTCCCAGTGTTTTGTATAGGTAAGAAAAATTCTGAATAAAGCAGTAAGAGGATCCTTAATAGACAACATTGATTAAACATCCAGTTTCTGTACATGAGTGAAAATTATTTGTTCTTTGAATGGGAATAATTGTAATTTGTATTCCCTTACTTGCTGTAGTAGGAGTTTAAACCATTAAGGTGTTTTCACATAAGTACAAAACAAACTACCTACAGATGATTGAATTGGTAACAAATTGCTTTTGCAAATCCCAGGCATTGTACCATTCGTAAGGTTTTGCATAGGAGAAAGCTACCTCAAAAATAATATCAGCTTCTGGGCATAGAGGGAGAGGAAAAGGGTGAACATCTTGAGCAGTTGACTATGGGTGTTTGCTGCGTTCACCTATCCCCCCTTAGTTACTTGTAGCTGTGACAAAACACTGTAGGCAAAACGGGGATTTTAAAAAATCAACATCTTCCTTCATTAAAAGTCTTGCGATTGATATATTTTTTTAAACAGAAAGAGCTCTTGCAAATACTCCAAACTAGTGTGTTTTGGGGCAGCTATTTGAATAAAAACTGCTGCTTTTCATGGCTTGCATTACTAGGCTCTTGTCACACAATCGATAGTTTGCAGCTCATCCTGGGAGGCTTAATTACTGCTCATGTTCTGTTTAAATGACAGTTGGATTTTAAAGGAAAGCAACTATAGGAATACAAAACAATGTTTGCTTTCTTCTTCAATACGTATGATTTTTTTTTCCTTCATGTCCAAGTTCACTTGCAGCAAGTTGTACACGTACATATGGTTCTCACAAGCATCTGCCTGCCCTACAGAACCATGAAAAGTAATTGTGTTTTGATGGGATTTTTTTACTTTATGTTCCCCAGCATGAAAGAAAAACTTAATTAAGGTTTGTAGATAAGATCTCCAAGGAAAGAACATTGTAAGAATTTACTTTGGCTGCTTTTGTTCTGAGATCTGGAAGTCTATTTCCATTACTGGACAGGACTGGCAGATGAACTGCAATTAAAGGCACAATAGCAAAAGAGATTAAACACAGGAATGACAACTGACAGTGTGGGCTTCCTTCAGTGCTTTTTGTTGCATAGAAAGTGCAGCTCCAAATCCTGCTCAGTTCACTGGAGCACCCGGTTTTAATGAACTGCTTTACACTGTTAACCTTGGGGTCTAGTTATCCTGAGTGATACACGAGCATTCCTCTGCCAAATGAAAACTCTTGTTTTTCCTTCTTCCCCACAGGAGGAGAGGTTCCATACACAACCCTGGCAACCCGACTGATGATGGGAGCCTGGTGGCTTTTTGCTTTGATTGTCATCTCCTCCTACACGGCCAACCTAGCAGCTTTCCTCACCATCACACGCATTGAGAACTCCATCCAGTAAGTTGATAAAGAATGATTCAAGGGAAAGGAGGGTGAACATAAATATACATGTAGAGGGGTATAAATGTTCTACTTAAATGTGAGAACAGGAATAAATTTTTATCCTCTTAAGAAGTAGTTGGAAAGTTAGGAAAGTATCAATATACCATGGACTGTTGGTCTCCCTGGAGACACTTGTTTTTAGGATTGGCATTGTTGGCTTCTAGCAGATGCTTTTCCCTGTGGCAGACATACATATGTATGTTTGCACACATACATATTTTGAAAGAAGCAATTGAGTTTGAGATGACCACACAGCATCAGTGTTTGAAATTGGAAAGTATAAATTGCTGCTGTGTTCTCCAGCTCTGTTTTCCATTCAGATGTATTCCACAATGCTTGCATTCTGACACTTTGGTCAGGAAGAACCCAATGCTTCTTCAATGTATGGGGAGCTCAAAGCTGACTTCACCTGTTCTTGCCAAGGCAGAGATGTGTTGACAGCAACACTAACAAACTCACTCCTAGTCATCTTTGCTCCTTCTGCTCCCGAGACCTCTCTTGCTACATAAGCAGATCATGTGATTCTCTTTTTTCCATCTACTCATTCCGTTGCTTCATGCCTCCCAAAAATGAATGGCCTGGTCTTCTCCTGTCCCTTTTATGGTGAACTCTTTCTGTTACACCTTTCAGTCTGTTTCTGAAAATCATGTCATCCTTCCATACCACAGGAACCTTTCTAGGTCTCGTACCCTCTCTCTCTGCCCAGTATCCTTTCCTTCAGCTAGCTGCATGCTGAGTTATCCTTGCTCCCATTGCTCCATGACATCCTTCACCTTCAAATGCTTGCTCCTGGGTCAAAGCAGAGACTAGAAAATACAGTGAAGCATTAGCTAGCCAAGCACTGTGAGGGACAGCTGGGAATTTTTTCAGAGCAGGTTAATCTTGAGCCTACAAGTCTGTGAAAGTATGTGAGAATGATAAAATTACCCTTTCCTATATATCCTTCTTTGCAAAAATCACAGAGTGACTTTAAAGATAAGAGGTACATTTCACTGTATTTCTTCCTTCAGAAAGGTAAGAACTTGACCTTCAAGTCAGGCTCAATGCCGACCTTAGGGAAAATTCTGTTTTCCCAGTCCAATCATTGCTTTAAGTCCCTGGTTTGTGTGTATCATCACCTAAGATCTTTCTGCCTCTAGTTCAGGTGCTTTCAAAATCTCTCTGAAATTCCCCTTGAGACAGTGAGCCACTATCACAGACTGAGCAGGGGGAGCCTGGGCCTCCTGTGAATTCACAGGTCACTGTGTGCCAATAGTCACTGTGCTCGCACGAAAGTACTTGTCCTCTAAGTGAGGATTTTCTGTGTGCTAAAACCAATCCAGGCTTTCACACAGGCTGGTAAACATCTGCAATAGCAGACAAATTTCATTTGCAATTGAAGCCCAAGCTGGACCTCAGAGCAGAAGCAGTACTTAACTTTGAGTGCATAGTTGTGCCCTGACTCTTGGATGATGGAAGTGGAGGCAGAAGCTGGTGTTCCACGGACCAAATTGCCCAGGCTTTACCAGTCCTTACATTCCAAATTCGAAATTTTCTATGGATGTTATACTTTCTTTCTGAGGTAAGAACCTCACCACTTTCGTCTATTAGAGGGCTCCATACTCTTAAGACAGAGATATATAAAACAGACTAAAGTTGTGAGATAATGAGAAAATCACTCCCCCTGATACAGTTGTATTACCAGTTAAATCAAGCTACCATTTTCTTTTGTGTTCTGAATAACAGATTTTGAGATGATGCAGTGCTGCCGGCATATTTTGACATAACCCAACCATTTGACTCTGTAGTCTCAATTATAATCCCTTCAAAATTTGTATGGGAGTAAAATGATATTGTGTCAATGTTTGTCAACATTGATATTTTGAGGGAAGTTGATTTTTGTATTTTTTTAAGTTTTAAAACATTTAAATTTGACTAAGGACTGTGCAGAAACAGCATGGGAATTTATACATGCAAAATAAATTATAATGATATATTCACTCATTCAGTTTGTCCTTACAAGAATGAAATATGCTTCTGCATTCTGCTTTGAAATTCATGCCCCTTCTAGTTTTGAAGTAGTCCAGAAAAATGTAAAAGTTACCGTGACAAATGTCTGTATTTTCTTATGATGTGTAAAAAAGAATAAAATATACCTAAACTATAATTTAGTACATCTTCAGCTTTTTCTTGCAGTTTATTATGATGTCACTAGAAAAGCCTCAGTGGAATTTTGAGGTTATTATGTACATTTGGGACTACATTGGTCTTTGTGCTGTATTATTTATGGGCAGAGTCACTGAAAATGTTTTATGCAGTAGAATATGTTGAGGCTGGAAAGCTCCTGGAATGAAAGAACAGACATTTTTCAACAGCGCTTCTATCTCAAAAATAGAGTAATTAGATGTGTTTAATATCCATTAGGGAATGAAGTTATCCTAACTATGGTATGAGTATAAAACTTTAGTTTACAAAACTGCCAAAATTGGAACTTAAGCCAGCACATAAGAGAGAGGATGTTTGTTTATCATGCTGAATTACTGCAAAGCGGAAAACATGAATAAGCAATAAAGAAAAAAGCTGATGCTCCTTTTTGATTTTTTTTTTTTATTAACAGTTCAAATTGTACCTTGGGGAGCCTTCAAGGCCAGAATGGAAATGAGTATAAGCATTTAAAAAAATAATCCAGATTCTGCTAGTAGTGCTTGTCAGCTTTAGACAAGCCAGAAAAAGAGAAAGAAATTGAAGTCAGTTGGTTTGCACAGATATAAAAAGTAGTTAATAGTTTTTCATTTCAGATTTCCAGCTAGCATCAGATATTACAGTGTGTCGTTGTAGGTATGGTCCTTGTGATATCTTTTACAAAAGATAGGAGGATTCAAGCAGCCCACAGCACATTCCATTTCCATTAAACATTTGGTAATTACTGCATTTCAGCTTTTGGATATGAAGCTAGTTTGTGTTCAGAGCTCTTGCTCAGAGCTTCCCCTGCTCAGTTGGTGTGAAGGCTGGGCCATTCTTCCTAGGCAGTGCCTCATGGTATCCAGAGCTCTATTCTGAGTAGCAAAGTGTGCAAAATTTTATTAGTCCATCCACTAAGGAGGACCCTTAGAGGAATAAGTGTTCCCTTTCTCTGTAGAGTTTCAAAGTAGATCTTTGCTGTATAACCTCACTTGATGGCATTTGTGCTCTGCCTCAATGTTCAATTTGAATCAAATTTTGCAGTTTTTAAATTAATTTAGAGAAACTAGAAGAAAAAGAATGAGTGTTAAATCTTCTTTTCCAGAGAAATGGCTACTCTTAATACCTTTGGGAGCTCAGCTTTTCACCTTCTGCCAACATGCAATATCAAGAGCAGAGGCACTCAAGTCCTAAAGTAGTTCCTGGATGCTTCTTTTGTTCACACTTGACCCACATTGCAGATGACATTTAAATCAAGACAGTCAGCATTTCAAATGCCAAAACACTGTAGCAGCAAAGCATAATTTCTATGTTTTAGATCTTTAGATTGCTTTCTCAAATGCAACATAAATTAATAGGAATTAGGAGTGGCTTTTCTTGGTAAATGCCAAATGAATGTGGAGGTCCTGAGCTATTTCTAGGAGATACTCATTTTCTGAATTTCATCACTGAGCCAGTGTTGACATTATTATGTTTTATGATTCCTTTAGGACCAAATTAGAGTCCATTGGCAGAGATTGATTTTATTCAAATCACTTCACTGTTTTTCTGGATTAGAAGAGGGTGTCACCATCTTCTTATGGGCACTGACATTTTGCAGGCGGGTTGTGGGAGTGGGGTGAACAGAGAAAAAGTTAAAGGATTTGACATTTGAAAGCCTGGTGTTTGGTGGTTTCAACTTTAATCCACTTCTAAAATGTGGAAGCATAGGAGTTTAGATTGTACATGTTGTGGGGGAAAGTGTGTATCTTTTGTCTTCTGTAAAATCTGTTCACATTATGTTCTCCATCTTATAACAAGTGTGTCTTGTTTGATAGGTGAGACCTCTGCCTCCAAAAATGGAGGCATAGTGGGAAAACAGGTCTTTCTTTCTTAGCCATTCTTTTCACGACATTTTGCTCAACCATGAGTCACTTGAAGCTAAGAAGTCTTTTAGGGTTTATACAGCTCAGTGCAACTGACTACAGGATTTCTGCAAGGGGGTTGTACAGAATACAGTAATTAGATATTGCCCAATGCATGTCCATTTAACATTTCTTTAACATGGTTCAGCGTGCAGGTTTTTATTTAAATATTGTGGATTTCTGCTCACCCTGACAACAGTCAAACAAACCCCTTGGTTTAAGGTGCCCTGTTGCCTAACTCTAAATCTGCTTGTGAATTAATCCTTACTGTCCTAGGGAAAAAAAACCCCAGCCAATCAGACAAATGAACAAAATACTCCACAAAAGCACTGGAAAGCTTTATCTGAATTAGTCCTAAATAAAGACTTCAGTGTAGGCCATGACATTGGTTGTTTTTTGCTGAAAATTTAGTAACTAGTACTTACAGACAGCTCTATGCAGCACTCAAGTCTAGTACAGCTAGCCTGAATGGATCTATAACCCAGGTTTACAAAGATATGTTGATGCCCAAGTCTCTGACCTCACTGTTATTTTATCACCTAAAAAAAAAAATTCAGTTACTTCTTTGCAAAGCTGACTTTTTGCTTTTCAACATTTTTCTGTGTACTTTTTTAACACTTTTGGCTGACATATATGAACATGTTACCAATTCTGAGTGTAGGACTTGAATTTATAGAAAAGGGTATGCTTTGTGGAAAGAAACATATCCAAATCCTACTATGTTTTTCTTCTAGCTGGAGGCAGAGATAACTTTTTAAATTGCGAAGTAACTGATTTGTACTAAGCCACAAAATGAAAGTGACCTGAAAACTGCTGCCTGATAAAGGTGTAGAATACTAAACAAAATCAACAAATGCTGAGAAATACATCTATCTGTTAATAACTCTTCCTCAAATGACTCAATACCTCCTCAGAATAGCCCTATTAGCCTAGTTAATTTAGGATAATATTGATGCTGGGATAATATTGGTATTATCCCAGTAATTGAAATGAGAAAAAAGCTTACCATAAAGGCCACACATTTTTTCCCCACAATGCTGCATGAGTGATAGACAAAACAAAGCTGAATGACCTGACTGCATGGTCCACTTCTGTAGTAATAGAATTTTTCTGCATACAAACTCAGTTAAAGGTATGTTATTTTTTAACAATTTTTTCAACTTTTCAATTTTAACAAACTTTTCAACTTTTACTTCTGCTTTTTTTATTTTTTAAACAATTTTTATCATTCGTTACCTTATTGCATCAAAACTAGAAATTCAAACAGAAAAAAGTTTTAAAATGTGAAATTATCATTTTCTTTACTCATGCTAATGAGTATATTTCTTTGCAGATAGTTCATCTGAGAACTATCAAAAAATTACATTTCAGTGTAGGTAATGAAATCAGGATTTGGGCATCAAAGGATGCCTTGTAGGAATTAATTAGCTTGACAAATTCTTTTTCGTTATTTTGAGATCTGCTGTGGTGACTGTCTGGTGAAACTAGGGGACAGGAAAAGAGTGAGGCTGAGGATTTGCCTGTCCACTAAATGCATTTGTCTGAAAAGAGAAAGAGTTGTTTAATCCAGGAACAGAGGTACACCAAACAATGTGTAACCTATAAACCAGGCTGGATGCAAAGCAATTTTAAGACTTCTTTCTTCTGTAAAGGAACCTCAGTGGTTTAATAATTCTAGTAGTTCTCTTAGAGTTTGTCATTTCTCTTTGTTTTGCTGTATTTTGTATTGCTGTAGCTTCTAGGTTGAGTGTCTCAGCAATATTCTGCAGAGTTGTGGGTTATTAAACAAACAGCTTCTGAAGGAGGTCATATATATTATGATCCCATTTTACATGTTTGTGTGAGGGGAGGGAGTCACTGACGTGTGATAGATCTTTGCTGTATTTGCAGCTTGTCTGTGCAGCAGTATATACACATGTACACCTCCAAGGCTCCCAAACTTCCTTCTTGCTCCTCAGGTGAACCAGAAGTTTGGGTTTATTGCCAACAACAGCATTTAGCACATCCATAGAGTTTACACTTGCATTTGTCTTGCTTTTGTCCTCTTGTCATCATTTTCTCAGCATGGAACCTCACCTGTAACTGTGAAAAGATGCAAGTAGGGCAGCTGAGAAGCATCCTGCATTTTAGGATAGCACATCTAACAGCAAGGCACTGCAGACTCTAGTTAATGCCAGACATGGCAACTACAACATGCCTTCCTGAAGGCATTGACATAATTCTCCTTGTTATTTCCCTGCTGGTGGTGCCTTTGTGTGTGATAGCACACTTGCTTCTCAGCCTGTTTGCTTCCCATGCCTGACTGTAGTACACTTCAAGACTAATAGCTCATGTCTTGTGCTGGTCTGCCCTTCTGAAAATAACTAAGTTGCTTTTATAGCCACGAGATATACACAGGAGCTCTTTTCCTTTTGTGCTGTTTTTAACTGATTTGTGGCAGCAGCTACACCTGTCAATTGTCCTGCTTAGCAGTAATATATCCAAAAAATGCTTTGTGGCTCACTATATTAGAAATTATACAGCTATACAGTCTTGTAAAGTAATGATTGCAGTTTTACTGAGTGTTGTCACTAGAGATTGCAGACCAGATAAATACTTTTTGTACACTTTTCTAGTATGACAAATAACAATTACAGGACGTTGCAGTATGCATCTTGTGACAGCTCATTGCACTGCTGAGTGCTGCCAGTTGATTACAGGAACATGCTGGCAGCAGCAGCAGTAACAGAATGGATGAATACAGTATGCTGTATTTATCTAGTGCCTTTCATCAGTGATTCCTTTGACAGATAGACAGACTGTCAGCACTTTGCACAACACTTTGCCTAATGGTAAAATAAGGAGAAGCTCTGAGCAAGGCCCACTGCTGCCTAGCAGGGTGCCTTTCTGCAGAGCTGTGCTCAGCCTGGTTGTTGCAGGGTTTTATTCATGCCCACGTACAGAGCTTTGTCCTTGCTGAATTTCACAACACTTCCTCCAGCCTTTCTAGGCCCATCTGAACTTCAGCCTGTCCTGGAGCAGGTGGCTGGTCCCTCCATGTCATCTGCAAATTTGACAGGAGGGTGCTTGCTTACCTCCTCCAAGTCATTGGTAAAGACATGTCACAGGTTAGACCTCCGGAGTACCTGTTAGCAGCCTGCAGGTGAGATATGCTGAGAGCATGACAATCCAATCGGGAATTTATCACATCTGCTTTCCCACACAGCTGTACCCAACCACCTCCTTTGGATACAAGAATATTGTGGGAGCCAGATAGGTAGACTGCCTTGTTAAAGGCAGGGTAAACTATATCAGTATCTCTAGTCTTGTCCACAAATGAGGTAATTTTAGTGTAGAAGGCTACCAGACTGGTCTGGCATGACTTACTTGAGGTGAGTCAATTTTGGGTGCTGCCAGTTGGCTGCTTCTCCTTCGTGTGCTCAGAAATGTGCGGAGAGGACTCACTCCATGAGCTTGGACAACCAGCAGTAATTACATGAATCACCTTTTTTCACTTTCTAAACATAGTCTGGATATTTTCTTTTTCCTGTAGCAAGGGATCTCCCTTAGCCTCCTTGACTTTGCACAGAATTAAAGCAGGTGGCCTTGCGAGGACATTGGCCAGCTTTCTGAGCACACTCTGACTTCTACAGATCTAGTGATCCCAATCAATCCCTGCCTTGTCTGGTTGGGATTGACCTGACCACCTACTGCTCATTGTTCATTGTCTTCTTGAACGCTGCCTGTAGTCAAAAAGGCCTGGGAGACCATGGAGAGGAAGAGTGAGGAATGCAGACATTGAGCACCTCAGCTTTAGCTGTGGCTGCTGTCCCCATCCACAGGGTAACACTTCTCATTCAGCCTTTTAGTTCTGCAAAAGCTGTTCCTGTTACCCTTGAAATCCCTCGAGAGCATTCACTCTGACTGAATATTTCTAATGCTACCCAGAGTTGCTAAGAAATGTTTCTGAACTCCTCCTTTGAAGATCATTCATGCTTCCACTCTCTGTATGTTGTTTGGTGAGAGGAAGTTCCTTTTGAAATTCTTGGGGATTTTTCAGTAATTTCAAAGTGTAATAGTTGAGCGACTTGCTTTCCCTGGAGAAACCTACCTGGTGGCTGTGTCTAGATTTCAGGACTGGCCTTTAAAATAGTATTAATCCTTATTTCAGCATGTTTATTAAACTTAAGCACATGACCTAAATAGCTTACTTTTGTAATTCCCCTGACTGCCACTTTTTAAAATATTTACTGCTTTCCTTTTGCTCACTGGCTGTAAGGAGGTTTCACACTTTTCCTTACCATTTTTGCAACCATTTTGTATTTAATATTTCAGAAGTCATAGGTGTTTATCTAGACTTGATTATTTTTATATATATACTATTCAGTTGCAAACTAACCACAGTACTTATTGTCCTGATGCCTTAGTCTACCAGGGTCTCATATTTTTCCTCATAGAACAGGGCATGTCTTGGTCCTCTGGTAAAAGACCAATACACTTGGTTTCAGGAAATGTTACATGTAGCATCTAACCCTCACTTTGAGGGGTTTTAATACCTTTAATTATTTACTCCTCACAATTACATTTATCCCTTCCTTATAATTACTGTATGTTATCTGACTAGAATTTAGCTCTTGGTCAATGTTTTTCTAGGCCCATATGTCTAAACTTCAAAGGATTTCTTTTTTACTTCCCTAACATCTAAACCCTTGCCATTGATCTGTATTGATTTCATCTTTTCCTGCTTTCTGTTTTGTTCATGGCATACATATCCTGTGAGATGTCATTACTGTTTTCTTCAGTGCCATCCTCACAACACCTAAGAATTTCATTTTCCCAACCCCTACCCCATAGGGCCATTTTCACTAGCCTTCATATTTACATTTTTTAGAAATACAATTTAGAATTTGATGAGTTTCTTACATTGCTGTTTGCATTTTCTGTGTCTGCAGTAAGCTTTTACAATTTGCTATTGCTTTCTTTAAGACAGCATTGAGCTCCTTGATTGTCCTTATGTGTCATCCACTAGATTTGTGCAGTTTATACACAGTTAATTTGGGCTGGGAAAGCTGTAATGGGTTTTAAGCAGTAGACATATTGCAGTAGTTACTTTGAAATTTTAATGAGTGCCATTAAAGAAGCAAAGGTACAGGAGAGCAATTCTACAGGAAAGGAAAATAAAGGCCAAGAGGTAAGGAAACTTTGAATGGTTCTAATATACAATTTTTAAGTTCAAAGCAAGTTTGGTTAATCAAACCTCATTTGGGATGCTTTAGAAACGTCTAAAATGGTTTATTTCTTTTATAGAGAAGGATAAGACTAGATAACATGCAAAGCAGAAGAAATTTATTAGACTAAACAACATGAACTGTGATAACATGAAAATATGATGAAAAAGCAGTTCATGAAAGTACCACAGAAATATTCTTATTGCTGAAAATAATTCAGGATGTGACCAATGAGATGGCTGCACAGTTCAGTGCAGGAACACCCCCACCAAGCTGCCCTGCATAGTGTAAGCCAGGAGCACACAGAGGTGCTCAGCCCAAGTGCTCTGGGCTGGATTTCATGAGTTCTGGTGCAGCCACCAGCTCCCCACAGCAGGGTCTGTGTTTGCACTGTAGGCAGGTACCCAACTTCTGTAGGATTCCAACCCTCCCTGCCTCTCCCTTGCTCACAGGGGTTTGGCATATTTTTTCAGCCATTTTCACTTTTTCCACCCCTTCCTTTCTCTTCGTATTCCTCTTTGTGTCTTAAATCATAAAAACAATTTTTCAGTCTTGCTTTATCTTTTAAGAAAAAAAAAAGGGAAAAAAACCCAACAGAAAAAAGTGTCTGACACCTGTCTTCCTCAGTGTTGCCCTTTGTTTGCCTGCAGCTCCTTCCTCTTGAAGATGTGGATTAAAGTCTCCCGTGTCTCTTTTCCTTCCCCAACCATTAAGGTCTCTCCAGGATCTCTCCAGGCAGACGGATATTCCCTACGGCACCGTGCTGGACTCGGCAGTGTACGAGCACGTGCGGGTGAAGGGGATGAACCCCTTCGAGAGGGACAGCATGTATTCCCAGATGTGGAGGATGATCAACAGGAGCAATGGCTCGGAGAACAACGTCCTGGAGTCCACTGCAGGCATTCAGAAGGTACTGGCATGCTCCCTTTGTGCTTCCCATTGGATATGCTCCGTGTTACTCCACGTTCGCTTAGCTGTTGCTCCTAGCTGAGAGGGACACCTTTGCACCCAGGCAGTGATCATGCCTGGAATCAGTTCCTGAAAGCCCATTGCACTGGCACGGAGGACTGGGATTTCTCAGGTTTGTGACATTGAATAGCATTTTAATATGTAAGTACCTAGACTGTTTGCTCCAAAAAGTATTTACAGGTGTTTTTATAGGAGATGGCTGTATTTGTAAGGGTGCAAAATGGGAATACAAACACTGGACTCAGAATCCCAAAATACATTGTCTTTTTTTTGTAGTCTCCTGAAAATCCTGGCTTTCTGTTGTAGCTCTGGGTCATGTTTGTTTTGGGAGAGGAAGGCAGGAATAGATGATTTGACTTTAAAAAGAGTCTTGCAAACACATTCTGTAATAGGTTTAGCAATGGAAAAACACTTTGAGAGCTCTTTGTAGGCATATTTGTGAATGCAATTGTTTCCTCCCAAATTTTGGTTGACAGCTGCAGCTTTTATAGAAACACCAGTCCATGAAATTCAGTAAAAGAGTCAATATAGCTTAATGAGTGGCTGTATACAAGCTTTTCCTCTACCATTGTATCTTTATATTCAGACTTCTACATCAAATCAAATCAAAGAAATTCCATATTTTGCTGGCTTTATTTTAAACTTCAGTATGGGACTATTTCTTACAGAAAATATCCATGAATTGTGTGTTCACATTCTTATAATCTCAAGTTAGAGACTTCTGAAAATCCAGATGAACTCTGCTTTTTTGTCTTCACCAAAATCCATTGGCCAGGAAAACCTGACATTTCTGATGTTGGCACTCTAGGTAGTAACAAGGGAAAAGAGTATGTTAAGAAGAATGATTAAATTGGTGGTGAGCTCTTGATAATAAAAGAACTAAAAAATAACAAAGATTATTTGGATTTTTTAAAATCCCCAATCCAATCTCTGGATAGCCAAGATCATATTTTCTCCTCTGAAGGACTAAACAGCATAAAAGAAGCGGCAGGAGAGGTCCTGGGGAACTGCACTTTTGAAAGCCTTTTAGATAAAGTCATAAGCTGAAAGAGCAAGGAAAAAAGGTCTGAAGATTTATTGGCTAGAGGAAATTGCTTTTCTTGAGAGAACATATTTTAGCTCTGTTTGTAAGTGGCTGATAAAGCTGGGATTTGCCTTTTGTATATATAAAAAAAAAACCCCAAAACCAGGAACCTTCCCTCCTTCTGGTTTCCCTTCCCAAGTTAAAAAATGAGTTTCAGAAGGATCAAAAACCAGAGTACATCAAAAACAGCTGTGCTCACTAACAGCTTTTAGCTTGAAAAACCAAACAAACAGTATATCCTGCTGGCAGGTAATTCCAGATTACAGTCATTGAGTTTTCATTCCTGGAAACGTAGCAGTTGCTGTCCTAAAACCTACAAAACCAGAAACATCCAAGTTCTTAATTTCCCATGGTTTTGCTTCCCAGGAATAGGCAAATGATCATGTCAAAAAACTAAGTTGTGTCAAGTAAGCAAACCAGCCACCCTCCAGTTTTAGAAAATCAGAGGTCTTAGGCCTGATGCTAATGAACATACACATCTACCTGTGGGTGCACAGTTTCTCCCTTTCCTTCAATTTACAGGAAGAAATGACACAGAAAAAGATTATTTGCCAGCTGCTGTTCACCAGAAGCTTTTGGGAAGTTGTAGTTGGCCTGCTTGGGAAGAAAGCTGCACAAAAAAAGTGATGTTAAAAGCTAATCTTAGGCAAGGAAAACTAATATTTTTAAAGGTATCTGATAAAAGGCAGAGATTATGATGTCTGTAGCACATTTCAAAATGTGAAAACATTTCAGAAAGAATTCATGGGTCCCCATGGACTATTTATATGCTTCATAATGCTCTTCAGGGTCTTTAATGAATTTAACTGGCCACATCAGAGCTATTAACCTGATTATAACCCTGGGCAAGATACACCAACAGGTCTTCTTCTGCGCCTCATTTTGTTTCCCCCTTTCATCAGCATTAAAAGGTGACTGAAGAGCAGTTTGTCCAGGTTCTGTGAGAGCATCACCTCAGCAAACCTTCTTGGAGTGCCAAGTGAGACAGTAGAGACTTAGTGAGTGCTCCAAACAGTACAGGGAAAGGAACTTCCACTTAGCTGAGTAATGACCATGAAGGGATTGGGATAGGAGGGACCACCACGGGCGAGAGGTGTGCAGGGATACAGTGGACACTCCCATCTTTATCAGCACCCCTTGCTGCACCACCTCAGAGGTTAAATGAGGTTTGCAAGGAGCCTTTACAGAAGATGCTTCCCAAAATATTTTTGTAAAATCCTAAAAGTTCTTTAGTTTTGTCTTGCTTTTATTCTGCCAGCTCCAGTAGAGCTGGCACTATTTTATTGTGAGGAAAGTAGCAGTGTAATGCTAATGTATATATAAACAGGGGGAAGAGGAGAGGGGCCAACCACTGATTCACTCAGTGCCTCACCCCTCTCACTCAACAGGGCTGCCTGCTTGCTGTACCAGTGTCTTTGTGTGGAGTGGCACCTGTGTGAGTGCAAATACAATACAGCCAAATGACAGTGATTGCACAGTCATGCTTTAAATCAGGCATTCTGCTGCTTTGACCTGCTTTTGCTGGCAGGAGGGCAGGGCAGGCAAGAGAAATAAGATGGGAAGATCATGCCATTGTAAGTTTTCAGGTTTTGATATTTATTGGTCCTGTTCCTCTCATAAATCAGGTACATACATATCACCGTGTGTGCTCCTGTTCCATCCATAGCGAACAGCTATAAATACCACAGGTCCAGCTAGAGAGCAGCTGGATAGATTTACCCTGAAGAGAGAGCAATTCTAAATACCTCAAACAGGAGACAGCCTGAAAAGCACAGGCACTTTAGATATTTTCTTCTACTTATTGTCTCTTCCTTTCTCAAAAGGCAGCAAAAAGCTGTTGAAGGTCTGAATTTAAGGTAGGGAAGCACTCAGCTGTTTGTCTTCCTGCGCTGTCAAATCAAAATGGATGGGAGGTAGCTGTATTTTTTTATAGGTCTGGATCATTCTGGAGAATATTCACTTTTATCTTCCCTTTTTCTTTTTTATTCCTAAGTGTTTCATGTGTCTCAAATTGATTTCCTTTTTTTTTATAGGTTATGAAATATGCATCTCATTCTGTCCTAGGAATCTCTGTTTTTGCGGAAGTTATTTATTCAGAGAGGATTTACAGAGGCCCAAGTCATGCCTGCTTAAACATTCATTGAGGACTCCAAGAAAAATCATCTAGGCTTAAAGATATCACATTACATACCTCTTTATGTCTTCTTAAAAAGCACATTACCCTGCTTAATCCTTTACAAGCACCACAGGCTTTCCTATCCTTGGAACTATTCCCATTTAAAATATAATGAAGCGCTTCTATTGTGGCCCTGTCTGCTCTTTCTTCCCTGGAGTATAATAGTGCCTAATGCCCTATCCTATCCACCTTGTTCCTCTGAACATGATACCATAGCCTACAGCATCTTCATTTCTCTCAGTAGTACAGAGTGGAAAATTCCTTTCCCAGGCAGAATCTGAATGTGTTTGAAAGCTCTTCTGTCTATTTAACTCTGTCTGCAAACTATTTAGCTGCTAGGAAACTTGTGAATTATTGTCAGGTGAAATAATGCTTCTGGATGGTGCATTAAGAGAAACTCCTTGTAGGCTCATAGTACTTTCTTTTTCTATTTGCTCACAGTATCAAAAGGAATTTGGTCTCAAGATTTGGTTTTTCTTGTAATCTTAATTGCAATGCCAGTGGAATCATGTGAGCCCATTTGTTTTCCCTGGACACTGTGGATGGCAATTTTACCCTCCTGTAAATACTGTAATAATAAAAATATTTATGAATAGACCATAACAAAGCTCTGCTAAGGTTATTTGTATGGGGAAGGAAGGGGTAATAACAATTTGCAATTCTGTGCTAGAACAAATTGTTAATGATTGACCATGTTTACAGCAGTAGAAACATCACAAAGACTTATCTTGATGGGCCAAAACCCCTCCTGAATTAGTTAATTATCCTGATATACTCACAAATTTGCCATTGAAATTATCATTCTTGTGGCAGATTCACTGATTGCACCACAAAAAATCTAGTTAATGTATGGTAGTCCACACATCTTTGTTGTGAACATTTCTGGCCATGGAGTAGCCCAATAAAAAGACATGGAAAACAAAAGAGAACCAAGATAGACTTTTGAGATGTGCACCATGATTCAGCAGTTTGGCAGTGGCTAAGAAAGGGATAGGAAGCAGAAGAGGTGAGAGCATATAAAAATTCTGGGACAGTTCTCCAGTATATCTCAATTCACGACCAGGAGATCAGCTGGGCTGTGCAGCTGTTGGTTAGAAGGGTAATTACCAACCTCTGGAGCTGATGCTTCTTGGTGAAATGAGATGTTCTGTGTCTGCTCTATGAGTAATAAGGTTGACAAGTACCCTTAAGACCTTGATGCGTTCAGTCCCACAGCTGAAGGTGTAGTGTCTGTTTTGCCATTACTGCCTCCTGCACGTTCCATGATTTGGAGCTGACAGGTGCCTTGCAGTACCAAAGGCACTGACTACCCCTACTTTATATTATCATGGATGGTCTGGCTTCTTTTTTTTTTTTCCCTATAATTCTATGTATCTTTACTGCCGTATCTGGGTCTTTAAAAAACTTGCAGCAGTGATAAAAATTAGAATCCCGACCAGAAAGCACTGCAAACACAGTGTGGCGTTACTTTCAGGCATTATCAAAAGGCAGTAGTTATCTGGGTTAGCTCAGGAGTTCAGTGTGTTTGGGAAGTACAATAACTGGTCTGTGACAGTTAACAGAGCATGAAGCAGATTCTGTGCATAGCTTTAAAAACTAAATGCAAAACTTTTCCTACCCCCACATTTTCTCAGAATTCAAGGTATGTTTAACAAAAGGCTTGCTCTCCCTTACCAACACTTCTGAGTGTATAATAAAGTCTGATGTAACTTTGACTTTCTAGAGAGTTTTCACTGGTTTTATCTAGAGTGGAACACCTGTAAAAGTTATTTTCTGCAGAGTTGAGCTTTATTCAAAAGAATGGGTAAGTCAAAATTGAAGTTAGCCTACATATCAAGAAATGGATCTACATGGGCATGTGGTCATTCAGCAACTAAGCAAGCCAACTATTGCTGTATTCCTTTGTCTCCAAATTTTTCTGGGAGGTTTATCTGAGCTCATCTTCTCCTGTTTCATCTTACATGCTACTGAATGTACCTCACCCTTTTTGCTCTCCCTGAAATGCCACCCAAGTTACTCCTGACTTCTGTTCAAAGGTCAGTCTGCGTACACCTGAGTCACTTTAACAACCTCAGATGTCACTCACTGACTGCTGTCCTGCTGTGGTGCTGTGCTACCTCCCATGTAGAAGGAAGGTAGAATGTCTTTGCTTGCTCTCTCTCTCTCATCTCTCAGGTTTTTTTAAGAACTTTCCAGAGCTGCTCGGAAATTTCTGTGGGCCATCCTACATCCAGGACCATTGTCTTTTCTATCTATAGTTTATCCTTGTCTCAAGTCCAAACAAATTGGCTCCCTTCTCTTGAACTGAGCTGAGCTTCTTTCATCTGAAATAAAATTTGTTTATTTTCCTCTGCTGTCTGTTCATGTCTGACCACTAACTTAGTTCAACCTAAAGTCTACAGAAGCTGACTTCATCATCTTAAATTTTCTTTTTATTGCTGGTGTGTCTAGTTAAGTCTTGCCAATTTACTTTCCATACCATGTCTCTGATTTACCCATACAACCTCCAGCCTGTCACTTCAGTAGTTTCCGTTGTTATTTTCTTAGGCCTCTGTAAAGAATTCTTTTTGCATTTAGTTCCATGGAAAATGCTCCCGGGTTTAAAAAAAAAAAAAGTTGCCTTGACTTTCAAGGCTTTTCATGGTGAATTCTGACTCTCCCTGCAGCTTTCTCATTTCTGAATTGGAAATCATTTGTGTGAGCTTCCTTTTTCAAGCAAAGTATCTTTTTGCTTTCTCTAAGGACCCTTCTGTAAGGTATGTTTTCCCTCAAGACAGTAGTCATGCCTTTCCTTCAAACTCCTTAACGCTCCCCTTTGTTATTACACCAACAAAAACCTTGACAACCAGGTCTCTGGTGTGCTGTGATCACTACCCATCAGCTGAGCAGCTCTATTTTGTTGTTTCTTTATGCTCTTTCCCTCCCTTTGGTTTATTTTATAGCTGCCAAATCAGAGGGGAGAGAGGAACACACACGATAATCATCTAAATACTGGCATAGATGGGATGTGGGGGAAGCCAAAGAGCTGCTGTACCCCAGAAGGAACTAAATTAATGAACACCACCATTATCAGATTAATAGTATTTCTCAAGAAACAGCCTCTCTGTTCCTGACCTTTCAGCCTTCATCCTCAAAGGAGAGCTACAGCCTAACTTCAAAAGATGAGCACAGGAACTAAAAGTTCTTAACAATCTGATACAATATAAAAAAAATAGGGGGAAAATAAGATTTTATTTGGGCAATTGCTCCTTGTTATTTCTCAGTTTCTCCAGATTCAATGGTGCCAGCTACATATTTCTTTTGAATGTTCTCATTGATTAACCACAACATCATTGCAATAAGCTCAGAGGCAGTTTTCTAATCTTGAAGTTTTCTGCTTGTTTTCAGATGCTTGTTTGCCTGAAAACTTGGTTATTTAGGGCTCTCCCCACAGATATATCCCATCCTCTGTTCAAAGATAATTCTGTCTTGAAGCCTTGCTTCAGCTTGATCTGTCAATGGCTATAAATATACCCTCATCATGTGTAACTTCAGGTGTCTAATTTAGGTGTCCAAGTTTCTTTCTTTGCTGTTGTAGACAGGCAATTTTCTTCTCTGGAGAGTGGTCAGGAGTGCCTAAGATGGCAACCTATTTTTCTTGGTGTCTTATTTTGTACAGTACCTGCCAAACTAAGATCATATTCCATGACTAGAAATGGCAGTAAAAACAAGAAACAGCAAAATATACTCTGAGGAACAAATTTTGCTTCAGTCCTGTAGAAATGCATTTTGCAGAGAGCTGAGTCCTTTTCAGCTGAGAAAGGATAGATGACAGCCCTTTGAGGAGTGAGCATGGGATGGGGGAGTGGACCCCATCCTTCATCCTGGTGGCCAAATGCAATGCTCAGTACTTCACACCTTAGCCTGTGTCTAACCCTGTAGTCATCTTTTAAATAGGGCAAAATAGTCCAGAGAGGAAAACTGATTCCTTTGAGAGAGGAGATTTCACTTGATATTTTTAAGTAGAACTGGACTAATTAAGATGGACTCATGAGCAAAACATCCAGAGTTCATCCCTGCCCTGATGGCAGGAGCACAGCTCTGTAGGAGTGTAGGGGCAGCTGCCGCTATCAGGCCCAGGGTGCACTGCCAGCCTTTTGGTCTAAAATAATCCTCAGGCACGTGCAAAAAGTAGAATTTTTTTTTTGTGTTAGCAGAACTAATTGTGTGTGAAACAGCCCCCAGTCTCCAGTTGTTGAGATAACAAATAGGAGTTTGGTTGTTCTGCTGTTGGTTGGTTGGTTGGTTGGTTGGTTGGTTGGGGTTGTTTTTTACTTTTGGAGGACTTTGGCTGTATCTGATAGGTAGGGAAGGTGGAAACACTACACTCTTATGGTGAGTGTACCTCAACCACCACATGTGGAGTAATTGCTTGTGGCTTCCTGTGTAAGGACTTTGTATCTTTTGGTGCCTTTTTCTGGTGCTGAGCACTTTGGGAATTGCTACCAGACTGGTTTGTATTCCCATTTGTTTCCCTGGCACTATCACATCTGAATACCATAATCCCAAGCATTACATATGGCAGACTTTAAATTTCTGAATAACGAAGCAGCATGAATGCTGCTTTCATTTGCACTGGCAGGTGATTACTTGTAGAAATTCTGAGTTCTGTCCTGAAGCTGGGATTTTTACAGGATTGAAAATTTTGGAAGGTATCAGGGAGTAAGAAAACTGACAATTAGGAAATAATTTAAGAAAAAGGGTGCATTTTCAGTCAGTGGTTGTAAAAGCTGAGCCATGAGCATGTCAGGATATGCTCATAGGAATTTTTTTTGCTAGTATTATTTGTTGCCTAATTTTTTTGAGCTGGTCATCCTCTGTTAGGGAGGCACCTGTTAGAAAGGATGGTATAAACAGAAAAAGATGCTGAACCCACCCCTACAAATGAGTAGCTTAGTTTGTGCATATTCACATCTAACAGAGCAATGCTGTTGTCATATTGTATAAAGACAAGTTTTGTGAGCATTTAGTAGGTGATGAGTGCATTTATTATGCATTAGCATGGGAGAGGTCTGAAAGAAAAACAGCTCTCCTGGGTGCTGTTACAAACCATCTCCTGAGTAACACACAGGATTTATTGAAGAGTACGAGACTGGAAATGTCTTCACATATATATTTGTAGCAAAATGGAAGTTCTGCTGCATGTTGCTCTCCCAATTAAAACCAAAGTTTATCTGCTGCAGGGGCCAGGAAGGGTTTGGGACGTGGATTCTTTGGGGCAGAAACATACTGAGGGGTCGGTTTTGTGAGGTCTCAGTTTTTATTTGGGCCCTGCTGCTAGAGTGATATTGGTTCTGGTGTGGCATCTTACAGTGAAAACATGCTGGATACATATAATGAAAAAGCAATGCCAGGAAACTTTTCCTAGACAATAAATGTTTGTAGCTTTTGCCAACCCATAAATCTACCTCTAATGCTGTTGCTAAAATTTTATATGCTACCTTCCCAGGCTCTTCAATCTGTGGCATTGCCTCAGCAGAAAAGGTTATGACCAACAGCTTTAAATGACCAAAAACTGTATGATGAGGGATGAGCAAGCTGTGCTGAGGTGCCTCAGTGCAGTGAACCTCCTCCTGTGTCAGCAGCTTGTGGAGGGATATTCCCTTCTTTGGATTTTTCAGTAGCATATACCTTGCTTTTTATTAAACCAGAGGGACTCCTGATGGAAATTACTAACTCCCAGGCATGTTTTCCTAGTCTGGTCACATCCGATGTGGATCGTGTCTGTGCAACTTGTAGGGAAGCAAAGCTTAGGGTGAGCAAAATGCCCTACTTGAAGTTATTCTTTTACTTCAGGTCATTTCTTGCAGACATTTTCCTATGGGAGGATGACAAAAGATTTGAATTTGTGCAGTTTAACAACCAGACATTTTATTTTGTGCCTAAATCTGGCTCCAGATCCCTTTTTAAAAAGCATCAGTGGAAAATTTCTGTCAAAAATTGCTACATTATTTTGCATTCTTGTTATTCTAAGAAAGAAAATCTCTACAAAATGCCTGATGAAGAAGTCGTTTGGCATTTGGAGCACTCTTGTTTGGCTTGTTACAGGGGGCGCAGAAGTTATCAGGCATCTGTTATTCTGGTCCTGTGAGCTCTTATTTCTCCATCTAATCTCCATCAACTTAGTGCTTTTCCTGCAGAGGTTCTGTAACATTTCTAGGTTCATGAAGATTAATGACACCACCCTCCCAGGAGTGTCTGGGGACTACACAGATTCCTACACAGCTCCAGCAACCTCTGTTTGTTCTTTTCCTTCTGAATTCTCACTTCACTTTGTTTCCTCCCTCTTACTTTTTCATTTGTCTGCTTTTTGACCCTCTGTCCCTTCTCTTTGGATAACAACTACTCCAACTTTTCCCCGGCTCTCTAATTCCTTTCTTCTTTCCACCCTTCACCTCTCCACAGTGTTACATATCCCTTTGTTATCTCCATCAGCTTACAGTGTTTCCCTGTTGATCTGTGCAGCCATTTCCATTTGCAATCAGATGGAGCATTCCCAAACTCTGACTGTCACTTTGAAGCCCAGTTGCAGGCTCGTAGGGTGGTGGGCTGCTCTGGGGATGTATCACACACAGAGGAGGGAAATGCAGGCTCTGTCTCATAATCAATGGATGGAGGCAGGAGAGCACACTCTTGCTCCAGGCACAGAACTTGGTAATGTATTCGCTTTCTTGCTTAAATGTTTCCAGCTATCATTTTTGTGTATTAACATATTTTAATAATACCCAAATACTTGGTGATGCATTAACAAATGCAAATGATGGGATTGAATGTCAGGTTGTTTAAAAGATATATGCAACAGAAAAGAGAGATTAATAGAAATAATGAGAGAGTGCATTTTATACATCCCCTATGTTCCAGCCTTAAAGCATAACTTTGTGAGGCTGGAAGTCTAAAATCATGAGAAGCATAAGAAGTAGCAGAGGGATCTTGTCTCATGTTTTTGGAGTTGCTATACCAATCATTCACAAAACAGTTTTGATAGCTTTAGGTAATTTCTGTTCAACAACTTGTTACTAAACAAACAAAATATCTGTTCCAGGGACCAGCAAATGCAATTGCAGTGAATAGACCTGTAGGAAGTCTCCACTATAAGACACTTGATAGTTCCTCATGAAATGATTCAGAATTTATTCCTTCTAATACTCTTACAGCTGGAAGTCATAGAAAAGAAAAAGTGGATAAATGAGGACAGCCTGCATCTGCTTCAACAGCAAATTTTTTCAATATCATCCATGAACAGTCAATGCATCAATAAACATATTGGTAGGCAGTGGCATGCTAGTGAAGTAATAAGAATGGCACAGGAAAATTAAATTGCAAACTAAAAAGCACTAGCAGATTACTTGGGAAAATCAAGCTTTCTAGTCTCTAACATGTATAAGCATCAAGCCTCTAAGTATCAGAAGATAAAACTAAAAGAGATGATTGCCCTTAAAGTCAACCTAGTCTCAAAACATGAGAGTTTAAGATACCATGGAGAGAAATAAAACACAGAAAAGTGTAATTTTTCAAATACAAAAGAGGAACCCTGTGCATCCCCAAAATGGTGGTTGTTTTACAAACTCCAGGTCTGTGCTTCTAAATACCTGTATGCATTTGATTGGGCATAGAGGTTTTACAGCCAGAGAGGTCTCTAATATCTAATCTGAAAACAGGTCTGGTCTGGGAGACAAGAGACCAAGCAGACTTTTGCTGCTGGCTGCTTTTTGACAGTCATTTCAATATATATAGTGGGAAATATTCTAGTAAAACTGCATTTTGTTGGAATATATGATTTTACTGATTTATTTCAATCAATTCAACTTATTCACTTATTCACAGTGTTAGGAGAAAAACAATTATGTTGTGTTTAAGGAAGGAGACAGGAGAAAGAGGACCAGTTTGAAGCAGATCAGGTGGTTCAAACTGGACAGTTGTTACACAAAAGTAATTGCTCAGACGCATGCCAGAACCTATGATTAACTTCTGTGGGATTAAACCATACTCATGCCAACAAAATCCTGAGGTTGGAATGTAGGGGGTTATTTGTTTAAAGGATAATAACAGTAAGCAGAAATTCTCCTCTGCACAAGTTGTCAGGCTGCACCACTGTCTGGTGTCTGAGCAGAGGCTCTTGGGGGTGCTTTGCTTTGCCATCCTTATTGCTAGGTTAAAATGGGCTTTCCTAAAGTGTGTCAACTAAAAATAAAGCTAAACTTCTTCTGTTAAATAAGCAGAATGTTTTCTTAGGCTGAGGAGTAGTTGTAATTGGGTTTTTTCCACCACTTATGCTCTTTAGTTAAATAGCCATCAAGCAGTTTATGTCTCCTTGTATTTGAATTAGGTGGCAGAGTTGTCCAGTTTGAAATGTGACTACAATAAATGAGTTTCTTTTCAAGAGCCAAGCTATGGGAGGAGAGGATTAAAGTGCCATGTGGAGTATTTGAAGAAGCATTTTAACCAGGCTGTAATCACATATCATTCTTCTATTCTTTTGCATGAAATAACTGCTCTAGATAGGCTGCACAGCTCCCTTCCTGAATTATAATGGCAGGAGAGAGTTGTTTACTGTTCCCAGCTCTATAGCTTTCCTGCTGCATGGGGGCTGATTGGTGTTTATGGCTGTTTGCAGAAGGGCTATTTCATCAAATAAAACAGACCCCATTCCCACTGAATGTAAGAGAGTGAGAGATAGCAATCCCAGGGGCTGTATCAAGATGGGTGTAAAACACAATGCATCTGTAATGAAAAACCCAGTAGATAAGCAGCTATATTATAAAAGTCTGTAAGGGTTCTGGTCATAGCATCAATCAAAGGACAGAAGATTGTGTTGTTTTATCTCTCTGACCTCAGAGCAGGATTTCCTTGTAATGCAGACATGGTTTAACCCCAGCTGGCATCGCAGCCCCACACAGCCACTCTGTCACTTCCCCTCATTTCAGGATGGGGGAAAGAATCAGCAGAATCAAAGTGAGAAAACGCATGACTTGAGATAAAGACAGTTTAATAAGTAAGGAGAAAGCCATGCAAGCAATCAAAGCATAACGTGGAATCCGTTCACTACTTCCCTCGGGCAGGCAGGTGTTCAGCCATCCCCAGGAAAGCAGGGTTCATGTGCAGTAGGTACTTGGGAAGGCAAACACCATCACTCTGGATGTTCCCCCCTTCTTCCCCTGGCTCTGTATGTCCAACATGATGTCACATGGTGTGGGATATCCTTGGGCCAGCTGTACCAACTGGGCCCCCTCCCAAGTCCTCGTCAGCCCAGCCTTCTCACTGGTGGGGTGGTGGGAGGAGCAGAAAAGGCCTTGACAACTGTGTAAGCTCTGTTCAGAATAATGAAAATATCCCTGTGCTATTGGCACTGTTTGCAGCACAAATCCAAAACATACCCCACATTAGCTATTATGAAGAAAATTAACCATCCCAGCTGAAACAAAGACAAATACATTTCTAGCAAGAATTCTCACCCTGTAAGTAAACAAATCTAGGACATGGCACCTTCCCATTAGTGAGTCTTGTCCCTGACTCTCTCTTTTACAAATTCCCAGGGAATTCCCTCTACATTTCTTTTCAATCTTCCATGCAGTCCTGGACGCAGTTCTTTAGTACTCTGTTTTATAAGATATTGATGGCAAGGAAATGTCTTGTGATTGATCCAAGGTACTGCAACATAACTTGGTCCAAAATGGTCTGAACTTGTTACCTCTGGAAGACACTGAAAACAATACTTTGTCCTCCAGCATGGAGGAATGGCATGGCCTTGCTTTCTAAACTGGATGTGGTCAGAAAAAATGTGACAAACCCAAGTTTGAAAACCTTCACATTTTGTTTCACACCTGGCAGGAGTTCTGAGCATGGTCATGTTTTATGTAGCATTCTGGTATGCACTCGAAAGCTGCTGGACTGGGTCACTCAATGGGCACAAGTACTCTGTCACCTCATTCATGGGTTTTCACTGAGAATTGGTACAAGAGGACACCAGTGTGCTCATCCCTCATAGAGGGGAGGCACACAGCTACTGCATGCTCGAAAGCAGAATTTGACATGAAAAATATTAGGTGGTTAGCAGCAGTATCTTTAGGATCAAAATTTTGGCCTCGAGTGCTAAAATTTTTCCCAAGTCATGTCTTTAGGCTCAAGTTGTTGTATGAATCTCTTGGAGTCCAAATGTTCTGTTTCACAGCATAGTCAGGAGGCAACACTCAACAATGTAGGTGCACATTGGGCAGGTGGAAACAGCAAAAGCAGGAATGTTTCCTCAGAAAAGGAACATGTGAGCATTGGTTAATGAATGTTTGCAAAGTGCTTCCAATCCTTCAGATTATGTTATCATTAAACTGAGTATCTTTGATTATGCTATGGCCGTGCTGAAAGCTAAATGAAGGAGCTGGTTTCCTTTAAACAGTATCTTATTCTTGATTAGAGTAATCATTAAATTGTTTCAGATTTAACAAAGTGAGCAGCAGATGGAACACAGCAAAGACAGCAGAAAAATATGAGATTTCAGAAGAGAATCAAACTAAGCAAACCTCAGAAGTAATTCAGAAGAGCTCACACCAAAATTCTGGCTAATATAATGATGGATAGCATGTTTGTGAATTACAACAGTTGTGGAAAATACTCGGGGTAGTATTTTGTCTTTTGATAGATGCCAATAGCAATTATGAGTTAGGGAATTGTACATCTGAATACATCCTCTCATGTCCGGTGTTGAGAGTCTCCCAACCTTTTTAGACACTTTAGTGATTTTGAAAAATTTAAATGAAGTTTAGTGGAGTGGAAATATCAGCCAATCATGTAGCTAAAGATCACATAAATTTGTTGTATCTCATGGATTTTGCTACACTTCTTGCTGTACCTCTCGCTTCCCAAAGTAGTGTCCTGCTTTTCAAGATCTTGAGTTGCCCAATTCAGCCTCTAATCAGTTGGCTTCTGCACCTTCCTCAAACATCCCATCAAAGGTTTTCTCTGTCTTTCTACCACACCCTTTCTCATATCTTCAAACTTAATTTCTCCCTACATCCAACATGAAAAATCTTCAGCCATAATTTGGCATATATTGAAAACAGTCAGTAGTAGACTTCAGCTCAATTTGTATTTCCATCCACCAATTGGAAGCTGACTTGGCTGCTGCAAACCTCGTGAACAGAGTTGCAAAGGGGAAATCTCATGACAGCAAGAACTATTTAACATAACATCACATCCAGATCCATTCCTGGCTGAGGGAAGACAAATGACAACCAAATAACAGAGAAGCTTACAGAAGGTTTGCTTTGAATTCCTTTGTAATAGTAGTCCAAGGCCTGGTGGAGTTTATTCCATCCCCATAGAGTTTCACATGGTACACTTCAGGACTGATACTGCATCAAATTGTACTGTATCCTTTCAGGACTTATATTTGCACACCTTCTGTACAGCTTGCAGTTTATTTTAGTTATTACTGCTCCATAAATTTTTTAAACTATGAGGAATTTCTAGCACCCCATGTCAAGTCTTGCATAAATTGCACTTTTGATCTCACCTTTATCATATTATTCTCAATTGGTAGATTTATTTTTTTTATTATGCTGTTGTCATGCCTTTACAGTCTGTGATTTGTCTCATTCAATCAGCTCATACATTGCTAGATCTAAGTTGTAGTGTGTGCACCACGTAGGTACAGAGTAAGCCCATTGAACTGACTTAGTTATTCACTGGCTGCCAAATGTAGATGCCTGTATTGGTCCTCAGATTCCCATTGTACTTGCATTATTCAGCTCTAAATAATTTGAAATATGACAAAAAGGAATAAACACAACTCAAAAGAAACTTTAAAAGAGACAAGAGAAAATATTATTGTGGTTTTATCTTCTTCAGCTACAATATAATAGGCTCTTCATAGATATGTCATTCATAAGATAAAGGGAATATATTTTTCTGGCATTGTATTTACTTTGCTTTCTTATATACATCTTGCAAATTATTTTTTCCTAAAATTTAACATGAACGATGTAGCAACAATGATACTACATTGGACATGACATAGATGTCCATTCGTAGGAATTGTGTTTTCCCTTTGTGTCGGAAGGGATGATATTTTCAGAAGAAGAGCCCACGTGTGCTGTATGGTGTTTTAATAGAGCTGCACACAGAAAGGAGCTGTATCTGCACACAGAGCATTGCACAGCTGCAAGCCTGGTTGCACAGATGCAGGCATGCAGCTGCTTTTCCTGAAAACTTGGTCAGGCACTTATCACCAGTGTGTCAGAAGCTCTGTAGCATCCTTTAGTGTGCCTTAACAAGGCATGAAAAAATTTGTGATCATTGTTTTCCATTTAAAAAAAACATGCTGAAGGAACAAGGAGCATGCCAATAATATAGAACTGGGCAAGTAAATTATTACTTTTCTGCTGTGCAGTCCATTAAGTCTTTTCTCCACACTTGCCACTGTGCTGGCAGCTCACATGGTCCTGTGCAATGCAGCACCTAATTTTTTGAAAGCCAGAGAAAAACTGCAGTTTCTTCTCTGCATTTAGTATGTATGTGTCCAACACACTTTCCTTCTCATGGGAGAGTCCTTCAAGAGAAGTTATTTTTTAGTTAGGTTGTGATATAAATGTAACTAGCAAGCAACAGTAGTATAAATATTCATTCTTTACATAGACATAGTCCAGCCTGTTTGTCAGTGAAATAAATAAAACGTTGATAAGAAGACATTTCCTAGCAAGGTGGTGACATTTGTCAAGCCATGCCCACACAGATACTAGGTGATACCAGCTACACATTGGATGAAATGCTAAAATATCAAGTGCATGATTTTATGATGCTATTGCATGTCTTTTTCAATTTCCTTTCCCATAGTTTGGTGCTAAGTAATTAAATTATTTCATTCACTCAAGTAAGATGTTTACTGTGTATATGGTATTTCATTCACTCAAGTAAGATGCTTACTGGTATACTTGATTAGCTGGACACTTAGCTGTCCACACTGCATGCACAAATACCTGATTTGCAAGTGCATTGTACAACTAAGAAAATCTCAGTTGATGTTCCTAATTCAATCTGAAATGCTACTTCATTTTAAAATTACAAATAAGCTATGATTACATTGTATCTCCATGATGACAATTTTTTCTCCTTCATAAGTACTTTACTTTTCTCATCACTCATCTCAAAAATACCTTGGCTGGCATTTTTATTAATGTTGTAGGACTAGAACAAGTAGTTGATTTTAACCTGATTGTATTTTATTTGTATACCCAGTCACATGGGGTATACACATCAAATTCAAATTAAGAAAATAAGTAAGACTGGATGACTAATTGTAATGTATGTTTACCAAAGAACTATCCTTGTTTATGATATAATCAGATTTCTCAGCATATTTTGTCCAAGTTTGAATCTGATGGGCTTAGGCAACACATAAAGAGACATAAGTTTCCATGATTTATTATACTTGCAGGAAATCAAGAATGGAACGGGAAACAGAATTGCTTATTGTTTATATTTATACATATTTAGATTTTTATCAGATGTCTAAAAACATGGCTCAATAAACCAGAGTGAATTATCATTAGGGATTTATTCACTGGAATATAATTGTAATTGAAAGTGAAACTGTAAGGAAGGAGGTATTTTTATAAAATATTGTGTAGCTTCAAAAGCACTAAAATTGTCAGCGTGTCATCACAGGTGTCCTGGTTTAGGGCAAGTTAGGGTATTTTCATCTTCAGCTATGACCTCTTTTTGATCAAAATGGTTTTATTTCATTTTGAAATGTTAATCCATTGCAGGGAAAGTAATTAGGATTGAAGCCAACTTTTTGGAATAAAATATTCTCCAGTTTGGAATTTTTTTTTACTGCTTTTGGTCCCAAAATATTTGATATTTTTCCTTAATTCACAATCTTGAAATTCCTTGTGCAGGAAGATAACTAATTTCTGTCCAGCTCAATCTATCAGTTTCACCAAGCAAAAGTTCTGTGTTTAACGTTACATCTCTGAACTTGTTTCAAGTGTCCCACGCAGGAGTTTCTGTTGATTCCTGTTTCAGGAGAAAGAAAAGGTTAAAAATCCTTCATGAAAAATACTCGTCCTGAATGACTCCTCCAGCACAAGTGATTGTTTTTCAGTAATTTATTTATTTTCAGCTGATATTTGGCAGCTGTTTCTCAGTTCTATCATCTGTAACTGATTTCTGGCACCTGAGCTATGGTGTGGGCAGGTCAGGGTGAATGAGAAGCAAATATAAGGGAAGTGTGTGACTTGCACTTCATTTGTGACTTACAAAGGTGTGCCAAATGAATGTTACAGCCCTGGATAAGTGGAAATGCCTCTAGCCAGAGATGAACTGCTCTGTGTACATTCAAAGGCTTGGCTGTGAGCATTTCACTCTGTAAAGATGCAAAAGCCTAGCTATCACCTGAAATTAGAGCAGCAGTAAACATTAAATCCCTGGATGGCTATGGAGAGTGCTCAGGCGCTGTTGCACTGGTTTGGGTGCTCTCTGAATTTGAAACTCCTTGTGGACACTGTTTACATCTTTATTTAAGTCTGCACAAACAGAACTTGGGTGCCTGCTCTTTTACCTGGCCTTGCTGCTCCTGGCAGCCCTGGCTATGCATTGTGAGTGACTCCAGCAGCATTCTTTCTATTCACTGTTCAGTGTGAGAGGTTTGACTTCCCACTTTGTGGCTGCAGGCATGGGCTGTGGGCTGGCTGCAGGCAGGGCAGCAGAGACAGGAGCTAGCTTCAAGACTTACAAGGACTTTATGTAACAAGTTGTTCTGTTGTGTCATCTTTTCAGTTGTCTGCATGGTGATAGCAAGAAGGCAGCCTGAACTGAGTGAAAAATGTGACTGTACTGGTCTTCTTCCCCCTGCCACAGCTCCTGATGTCTTCCATGGGTCCTAAACTGCTAAAGAAAGAGAAAACCTTCATAGCTAAAATCTATAATGTTCTACTGTCCTGTGGGTTCAAAACACCTTCTTGCAAGAATCCAAGTGCCAACAGTGACACACATGTCTCCAAAGACATGACAAGCCAGGGAGCAGCCCGAACTTACAGTCTTCTTCTGAAAGAAATACTTAGAGACACCCTATGGCAGCCTTTATTGAGCCCTCAGAGAAAGGGGATGCCAGGTGTTGCTGAAAGGTAGAAACCTGAAGGGGTGGAGACAAATCTCAGTTTCCTTCTTTCCATGGCCACATGAGCTGCTGCACTAAGGAGGAAGATTCACTGCCAGAGAAGAGTAGTGGTTTCATGCGTGTTTTCCAGAGGAAGAGGAGGCTTTTGAGGCAACCAAAGGCTGTATGCAAGCAAACTGATGTGGAAGCGCGGAGCTCCCACATGCAAACCTGTTCCTGCAAGCTCAAGCTTGTGCAAGTTGCCAGCAGTTAGTGCTTCCTGTCTCCTGCAGGTTAACAGAATTAAGGAAAACATGCAAAATTGCTGTGCAGTGTAATTTCAAAGAGGGGAAAAAGAGGGGCTGGGAAGCTTTTCTTTTGAAGTTTCAAGATACTGTGTCTTGATCAAGCTGGCTCCTTTCATATCTGGGCAGGAGATGCTTATCAAAAAGAGAAGAATGCAATGGTTCCAAAGAAGATAGTTAAATTCTTTTGTGTGAGTAGTGGGACATCTTGAATCCTATTACCACTAGGAAAGTGGTCAGGGCTCACGTACAAGGACTATAAAAAACTGAAGTCAGTTTCTTCAAAATAAGTTTCTAAAATGAAAGTATTATTTCAAATGAGCTTTTGCTGAAGAATTTTTCAGTATCACTGGTAGTTTTGCAAAGATTTTTCTGGTGGTTAAAGTTCTTTTTCAACTGATGAATGGTCTTGATGAGTAGTTTTTTGACTTTTAATGATTTTTCTCTCCTTGCAGTTGGTATTCAGTACGCATGTCTTTGAAAAAGGAATCTGCCCAAGAATTGCAGTTAGGCTTCTGTTCTAAAGAAGAGGGACAAGAATCTTCCAGTGAGCATCATACTGGATTGATATAATAGAGGAATGCTGCTTTTCTATATTCACCTCTTCTGTTTAACTACTTCATGGTACTTTAATCCATAAATTATTTTTTACCTAAATGAAGAGCATTGACCCATTTCCTCATTTAAACATTCTTTTATTGGGAATTAAGTGACACAAAAATATTAATTTATCAGAAGAGGGGAATCACTTTAGCAACATTTGATTTAAATTTGCCTCATTATTGAGGCTGCCACTTGGTAACCACAGATCTAATTTTCTGAAGTGCTTTCATATAATTTCTGTATATGACCTTCACTAGTGATACTCTTAAAATAGTGTGGATTGCTGTCTGCAGGACTTAGTTGTCAAAAAATAAGTGAGAAGCTGGCATAATAAAAAAAGTATTACTTCCTTACCTTTCAAAGGCCTGCTTTGCTGAGATTTATTTTTTTTCTCCTATGTCTCTTCCATCTGAAATTAATGTTTGCTCTAGCAAACCTGTGGTTCGGCTGCATGTCAGTGATCAGCATGATCTGCTGGTTTTTTAGTGCTTTGCTGTGGTCACCTGAAGGAGCAGGTGGCTCTGTTCTCCCACCACCCTCAGAAAGGTACCTTCAATTGGCCTCCACTGTTTTGCTCCGCTTGTTATTTTCTTTCTTGTTAACTTACAAGATAACTTTAATTACAGTGGCAAAATGTGAAGGCATTGAGCACTGGGAGAGTTCTGACACTGTGGTGCCCCCTCATTACAGAGCTCTCATACCTGAGTAATTCTTATTCTGGATGAATTATAAGGTCTGCCCAGTGGAACAAGTGAACATGAGGCTTTTCTCAAGAAATGGATGTCAGGTTGCATATGACAAATTAATGCTTTTCCTGATTAAGTTTTATGCTTAATAGACATGCCATTCAAGCTGATATGGCACTTTAATTAAAGATAAACTTCATTCTGAAGAGAAGGTGAGGCTGGGATTTCTAACCTCTTCTTTCTTCCCCTAAGCTTCCAGGTGTTTGATTTTCCTGCTCCTATTTGCTTCTGGGCTCAATGATGCTTTTAGAAACTATTCCACAGTTTTCTGTTTGAATTAGTACAAAGAATACATTTCAATGTTTTTCAAATAGTGGCCCTTAAATTTAAATAATTTTCTATAGACCCTGTAAAATTACATATTAAAGGTGGTGCTAGTAGTAGTAGTAGTAGCTGGTTGCCTTGATGACTGAATAGAGTTTTATATGTATACATATATATATATGAATTTTTATTCTGTGGTCTAATACCACCATGGGAGTCCAGCTCCTGTCTTGCACTGCAGAGAGCTTTCAGTCAGATTCAGATTTCCTGATTGCATGACTGCATTTCACTCTTAAGTTATGCAGATCAGCCACACGTGCTGTCCTGCAAGAGCGTGGGGCAAGAAGTGCCAAAATTGTACTTCGGATGTATGGAAAGATTGATTTACTTTTGTAAATCAGTGGGGTCTATTCAACAAAGATGGAATGTAAAGTTCTATTTTACTGGTATCCAAATAGAAGTCAGCTAGATATGTGCCTTTTGTGAACAAAACCAAGACTTGAAACCTTGGTCCCCAGAGGAAAACAAATTAGCAAATAAGAATTTCTCTGAAGGCAGATCTGACTTTTGCTGCAGTCTGATAAACAACAACTTCATTGGCCTCTTGCAAGAGGATTATGGAAGGTGTTTCCATTCCCTTATGCTGAAAAACAACCCTCTCTTGTGAATGCCATCTAGCTGTTTGCCAACATCTGGCAATCTGAAAATCTAGATTTAGGCTTCCACTTCAGATTTCATCTTTTCCTTTCCCCGTTTTGGAGTACAATGTCCACGTTACCTATATCAGCTCTTGCTCATCTATTTGCAAATGTTCATTCAGTTTTCTCTCCTCTCCTTCATTCCTTGTGTAATAGCAGCCTTGGCAAGGCTGTTTTGTAGAGAGGAGCACAGCCCTCTGCAGGCTGTAGCTGCTGCACACTTGCTGAACATGGCATAAGTGTATCAAGTATTAGATTTATGTATTTATATATGCCAAAGTCTCAGCTCTACACTGATGAGCATAGGTCTAGCTAGCAGCACTGGATGGTGTTCTTTCCTCTCTGCAGTCACTGCAGTGGAATGGCCCGTTTTGGAGAACAGGACCCTCAAAGTGCTGTAGGTAGCAAGTAATTAATCAGCATCCTTGATTGGGTTTAGGTCAGAGCTGGAGCTGCTGCTGCTATGCTGTGGAGGAGTCTGCTTCTGTTTTTGGCTAAAATACAACAAATACTACAGCTGACAACTTCATAGGCAGGTAAAGGTATTCAGCAGTTGGCATGTGACTGATAATGGAAAGGAGTAGAAAAGACACCACCACTGTGTCTCAGGGGTGTAGCACAGGGTGTTCAGAAAATGGGCTTCATCAGCATTAGCCAATAATTTTCAGATGTTCTTCTGGAAAATTAATATCATTTTAATCAGTTTAAACTTAAAATTCCTTAGCCTTAGGAGTTCCATTGTTTTTATAACAGTTAACACATTTTATGTATGATGAAATATTTAAAAGAGGTCTTCAGAAAAAACAGCTGCCAGTTCTTTTGAACCTGTAATCGATAGTGTATTTTTTTTCTTTCATGAGGATTCTTTGTATTTCTCTATTTTTATAGAGGAATTCAAAATACAGAAAAGATATTATCTAAGAATACAAGTATGAAAAATTGCAGCAATTGGATGTTGTTTACTTACAATTATTTTTTCTGAAATTTAACATTTGCTAGACCTAGAAATGTGCTTTTAGAATGCCAGAGTGCTATACAAATACATTACTCAACTTATTCTGCATGAGCAGGTTAGCTGTAACAAGAAATACTATCCACATCCCTCTTGGCATAAAATATGTGCATGTGCAACAGTGTAATGGCTTTAAATGTTTTCCTCTTATAACTCAACAGGTTTTTGGCGGAATCATCCCGGATAAATTTTAGCTAATATCTACAGACAGGGCTTCAGCAAATAAAAATTTTGTAAGTGTTCAGTGATAGAAATATAGAAATAGTTTTAACATCTATGTGCTGATGACTCCATTTCTGTGTAGCAAACCTTTTCACAGTAACTCCTTTGGAACTGCTCACAGAACCATGAAGTCAAGTCAAACATTTCTGTGTGGTACCACACCTCCCAGTTTCACTTAATGACCACTGTAGTGCATGAGTTCAAAACATCCTGATGAACAACTAACAGTTCCAATTTTGCCTGGTTTTGTTGTTTGTTTTTGGTTTTGTTTTTTTAGTTTGTTTTTTCCCCCTATGACAATAGATATCAGATACTCAAAGTCTTTCAGCCCCTGCCATAGTGACAGGTGGGAGGCCACAGGAAAGGGGAGTGAAGTGTCAGTTCTCCATGCCCCAGTGGACTGGAGAGCTGGGGCTGCTGCAGAATGATAACGTGCTGCCCTCCTACAAACACCTCCCCGGCGATCCAGGACTGCGTGGCAGTGTGAGAACAGCATCCAGATCTGCCACCATCCTGGAATGTTGTTCTCTCCACACAAAAGGCCAATATAATGATGAGGAAATGCAGAATTAAGGATGCAGTTCTGCGAGTAGTGAGTTACATGTGTTGCAAGGATCCGTTTTTTTTTCCCCAAGGAGATTCTGCTTTCATTTAGCTCCCATAATTGTCTGAATGTAAGATCCTTAACTTTTTCTCATCATACAGAGCTGGAATTTTTGTTGTTGATTTTGGGGCCCACAGTAGAAGTCTTCTGCTTAGCTATTGAAGAGCTGCAAAATAAATGCTTGCCATGGTAAGAGGGAGAGAGAAGGATAAAAGTTTTTAATTGACATTTTGTTCTGAAATTCCCTTGTTCTTTTACAGAGAGCAACATCTCCTCTTTCCATAGTGTAGGCACAAATCTGTGAAATATCTGCAGTGTTCATGTTATGCTATACTCTAGCAAAATTTTATTCTTAGTCCTTTAAGCTAAAACCAGTCTTGAGCTGTGTGAAAGATCCCTGGGCAAGGAGTTCACACTGATTCTCAGAAGAAGGGTATGCTAAAAAGGAAATCCTATAGCTCCAGAGCTGGCAGATAACTGATTCTCTCTTAGTGAAACAGGTGTTTCTCCCATGCATAAAAATTAAGAATTGGAGACAGTTCAAAAGTAGTGTCACTGCTAATAGGAGGGCTGAACTGATAGATTTGCAAGGAGAGATTAAAGAAAGCTATATCCAGCTCAGCTAAGTAACAGAAAGATCCATCAATAATTGAAAGGTGTCAGCCTCAAAGTGTGAGTGAATATTTAGAACTGCAGAGCAAAAATACCTAGGAATTACATAAGGATATATATATTAAAAAAAAAAAATAGCTAGTAAGAATAAATACACTGAATAGTAAAAAAAAAATCTTAAGACCAAGAAGCATTTCTCTAAAGAAGGGGATTGCAAGCATGACAATTACAACTTAGGTTTCTTCCATGGTTTTGAATTCCTCAGATTTGTAAGTGAATAGGGAAAAAATGCTTAAAAGTATGTATTTTAATGCATGGAGCAATCATGTGGTGAAAGTAGATGATGGGAATGATCCCTTCTGGTTCTTCAATCTCTTTTGTGCCCCATGCACTTTAACTGAGGCTCACTGAGATCTTATCTATGAAAAGTAATATCTTCATGGGAACCTGAACTGTGATGATATTAGCTCTGCTCTGAGGATCTTATATATACCACTTCATCACAGATACTATTGACAGTAAGTGCCTTTACCACTTTTATATATTCTCTTTGTGAGTTGTTTTACAGCAAGGCAGTTAAATCAAGAGAATTTTTCCTGACCAGCTGAGCAGCTGATAAGTCTCCTTACAAGCTCTTAGGTGGATTCAATGCACTAGGATGATAAAAAGGCGTGTTAGGACAAAAGCGAGTGTCAAAACATAACCCCCTGCTCTTTCCATAACCTCAAAGGTCATGTCCCACATGTAAAATTACTTGGATTTTGAACCCCACTTTTCCTTAACTCTTTTGTTCAGAAAGTCCATCTGATCCTTTTCAGGATTCATTTGCCCACTTCTGATCCTCTGCTTTTGTCTCCTATTTCCCTCCCTTATTCTCTGCACATCATGATCCTTTTTCAGGCTGAGTCATTATCCTGTTAAATTCTCCTAGGAAGGGCTTTTTTCTCAGTCATGCTATTTCTTACTCAAGTGGTGCCTGTAGGAAGATGAGAACAACCCATGCTAGGAAGAGCTCTGTGAGTGGCAGTACCTGTAGGACAAGTATACAAGTTGTATTGTTTGTTAACTGCAAATTCTCTTCTATCCCTTATTCTCTGCCTGTTTAGGTAGACCTAAATTTCCACTAGGAGGAGAGAAAAAAACATTCTTGACAATTTTCAGAGCCTGAAGATTGAAACTGGCCCAGTCCTGCTTGTGTGTGTGTGTGTGCACTCTGAAAAGAATTTTCTTTATCCTCTGAGTCCTGTGGAGTCCACAGATAATATGACTCCCTTTCTGCTCCAAAATCTGCACAAGTCCTCTCCCTGCCATGCCTACAGATGGAAATAGGAAATATTCCCTTGCCAGGCCTGCAGTAAAAAGCAATGTGTCCCAAATGTAGTCGTTCCTTGTGCACTACATCTTGTGAGCAAGCAGACGGTGTGGCTTGCTTCAGTAACTTTTATATGTAAACAGTCTTTAAAAACATAATCTACATTGTCAAAGCCTAATCTAAATGATGTACTGACATTGCTTACTTTGATATGCTGACTTGGTTTTGAATTCTCTCTGGATTGCCTGGCCCCACATGGCCTTTTTGTGTTTTGTTTACTTTTCACTTAGCTGTCACGTATTTATTCCCATTAGATGTACAAAGTCAATGGATTCAGCCTAGTTTTACAGCTTAGTTGCCTAATACAGCGCAGGGAAAAAAGCTAAATGAAGCCAAGCAGAGGGGCACAAAAAAAGCAGAGGGATTCTGCAGGTCTGACATAGAAACCAAAGAAATAGAAAACCAGCAAAATATCTGGGTCTGGTAGAGCACCTAGAGATTTCTGTTTTTTCAGAAAAACTTTATATATCTGGAAAGCAGAAATTAATTGGTTTGTATAGACTGAGTTTTTGTTTTTAAAGCCTTGCTTCTGAATTAATGCTTAAATTTTGTATACATCACATACATTTAAATTTTTTAAAAATCTGGATTTGTTTCAAATGTGAATGGATGGGGAAATGTTACTTCAAAAGCTTTTTCAGTGTAATGAGCTGGTTGGTTGGATTTATCTTAGTCAAACAGTTAAAATGGCTTACATGATCGTGTTCTGTGAAAGTCTTTGAAGATATGTGAAAATGCCTCATGCTGAGAAAAGTAATCCTGAAAAATCTACTTGGTGTGATCTTACCCACAGAACCCATGAGACAAATGAGTGTTTGTGAAGCCTGTCCCAACTTGAAGCATGACTGAAATGTGGGCCATCCTGAAGGGTGATCTTCCCTCTGGACAGCCATGCCTACTCTGCCATGCTTCTCCCAATGGGAACACCTACTTTCCCTCCAAATGGTCGTTTTTACAGCTCAAAGAAAAACAGTGGGGGATTTCATGTGGAATTTAGTGTTGGGGGAGGGACTGTGGTGTTTCCTTTGTTCCCTGAAAAGGGGCAGTCCATATTTCCTCCATGGCACTGTGTCACTGATGGCACGTTGTTTTCAGTTTCATTTCTTCAGTTTCAGCCACAGTGCTCAGCCCAAGCCCTTCATGGCACCAGTGTCTGGCACCTTTGGTGCTGGCAGCAGTTGGGCATCCACACTTCCCTTCCTTTATAGAGCATTCTGTGCTGAAACTGCCCCATTTCCAGGTGCACTGACCTCCTTCTAGATTCAGCAGTCCATAGTCTGAGCTTTTCCTGTGTTTGCCACAGGTGAAATATGGGAACTATGCCTTTGTGTGGGACGCAGCGGTGCTGGAGTACGTGGCCATCAACGACGCGGAGTGCTCCTTCTACACGGTGGGGAACACGGTGGCGGACAGAGGGTATGGGATCGCCCTGCAGCATGGCAGCCCCTACAGAGACGTCTTCTCACAAAGGTAAGGCTCTGGAGCAGGAGGAGCAGGTACTAAGGGAAGGTTTCTCTCAGCTCTGGACCTTCTTTTAATTTAATTTTCGGCAAAGGAAAAACATCTTGTATTTGCAATCCGCTTCATTTCTTGCATACGCATTCGTTTTCTCAGAGACTTTGAATTATTCACTTTTCTAGAAACTGCATTAAAAACACTTTGTGTTGCTCTTATTTGAATTGTTCTTGTTTCTTTTGAAAAGCATTAATGAGATAAACTCAACTTCATTAGCAGGAAAATGAGGAAAGAGTTACTTCATTTGTTATAGAGAGTCAGCATAACCCTTTCTATTACAGAAGCTGTTTCTTAAAGAAAAAGAAAGTGAATTTGGACACTGAGGGGAAAATGAAAGGGGATGAACAAGAGCATTTGATGTTTTGGTGGAAAGACCCCCTATACAAAAGCATAGGTGCTTATCTCTGCTAATCAATCTCTTGGGCAACAAAAGTGACATCTCTAGAGATGCTACTGGTTCTGTTTTTCTATTAGGATCAGAAATACTAAATTAATTGTATGTATTGTGCCTTTGCAGTATTTGTGCTTCACTCCGGTGTTGATCCTAAATCAGGATGTGTGTGAAATGTAAAAAAAAACTACTAAACTTTTTAAAAGTAGTATCTGCAGTTTGGTGCTTAGGAGAAGGTGTGAGCTGGTCTCCTGATCCTTTTTTTCATTTTGAATCTGGTCTCTCAGCCTGGTTTCTGTTGGTTTGTATTGTGTGTGAAGCAAAACTTTACAGTTGCTGCAATGGGATTTCTGTTGTGAGGCAGCCAGGTAAACAAAAAAATCTGCCTAATTTGGACTGTTGTCTTTGGCTTTGTCCAAAGAATGTGGTGGGGGAGGAAGTAGCCAGTAACACTGTGCAGATCCAGAGGAATCATTTTCTGCTCACACCTACTGCATGAACAGAGTAGATTCTTTGAATCTGTTCCACTTTGGAAGTGATATTGCTGAATTTTGTGTTAACATAGCAGCAACACAATAAAAAATTTCACAGGATCAGCAAAAAAGTTTTATTTTAATGAAACATGTATGTGCTTTGTATATTACAAAGAGCATTAGAGGAAAGTATTTACCAAATGCTGTAATACTCTCATATTCCAGCTATGACCAGGCCAGGTCTGCCTAAAATCTCTGGCACTCTACTGTTCGGGGTCACTATGCAAAACAAAGGAGTAGAATTCCTTCCTGTAATCTTTCGAAGAAATTCTTCCACCTGTTGAGAGTTCTCAGGTGCTTGTCAAGGTGTTAAGTCATCCTGTCCTTATCAACTTTATCCATGTGAGCTGGAGCACAAAATTTGGAAGACATTAGGGCATTTCACAGTCTGTGTCTTTGTAACTAAACACAGTGAAACTGCCAAGATGTGGCACAGCTCACCCGCATTCTTCATGCTCACCACTGCTGCTCTGCAAGTCAAGGTGGATGCATCCAAAGTGCCCTCAGAGACTGCTCATGACAGGGTTTATGTACTGGGGACAGCTCTTGGCATAGAGGGAAATGGTTATGGCTGATTCTGGTAAGAGAGTTTCTTCTTGCTCATGGTATTCATCACACGGAAAGGTTGGGTTACAGCTCTTTCTGATACACTGCCTTCAGCAACTCCTGGATCATTGGTCTGTGCAGGCCTGACATTTCCAAGTACAATTCTATTTCATAAGAAAATTTTGGCTTTTCAGTGTATTATTGTATCTTGGAGCTATAGGGAAGCAGAAAGAAGCATAAAAATTTGCACATATATAGGTATTTTTATCTGAAGATCTTCAAAGCAATACTTAAATATTAGCATCTCTCAGGAAAGCAAATGCTATTTCCACTTAATGCTTAGGGAATCCATAGCATCAGGAGACTTAAATGAAATCCCAAGGCCATATGTTGTCCCCTGGTGGAATCAGGGATCGTAGGCACCCATTTTTGATTTCCTGCTAAAGTTGTCAGAGTTCAGGTATATGAAGAAAGGGATTATTTGTCAGATATTGGGCCACAGGAAGATCTGCACGGATATGCAGAACTTAGCACTGGTGAGAAAATAACTCTTTACATTAGCAGGAATAATGGCTGAACAGAGAAACTGGAATTTGCTTGGAGTGATATTACCTCCTGCAGAATTTAGAGAGCCTGAGAGATATATTCTGAATATGTGTGTGCTGCTGTGCTTATATTCTTATTTCTGTATTATGAGAGCATATTATATAGCATTTCTAATTATGTCCATAAATATAAATTTACAGTTTAAACCAGTGAAAGACCATATGAGAACAAACATATAAAAAAGAAATCAGGCTTACAAGGTCTTGTTCTTAACACCCTTCTGTACTTTTCCTGAAGTTTACATCCATGTAGTTTTCACACATCATCCTTGCATTTCTTCCTAATGAAAAGGCTCAACAACCTTCAGCAGCTGCAGCCTGCATGCTAAATAGAGGGAGGAATAGATTCATTGTATAGGATTAGCAAATGTTCACATGAATATTTCACATTTTTAATGCAGCAGGGAACTGGTTTAAAATATATTGGCACTTCTTGATATTTCCCAAAATATATTTATGTGAAAGTACAGACCCTTTCTTTTAAGAAATTTCATGTAAAGCCGTAAACTGCACACTGTTAAATCCCTAAGGGTGCATCTGTGAAAGGTCTGGCAAGCTTACAGGAGATTTTGTTCTCTGTGCAGGAAGCACAGGCAAACGTTTAAAGCTTTTCAGTACCTTTTCCAAACATTCAGGTGATTCCCAGAGAAACAGGAATAGAGACAGAGGCATAAGCACCCCTTCTCTCTAAAGCTACACAGCGTGAGCTGCAGTCAAGGTAGCACTGTGGTAAAGTTTACCAACAGGAAGCAGTGTAAAAAAAGGGTCTTTGAGACCCTTCTTTTTCACAAGCAAAAAAACCCTTTCTATGCCAAAACAAAGATGTGAGCTGCAATGAATGGCCTGACTGCAGTACGAGATTGGATTTTTGCTGCACAGGGATGGCAAAGCAGCCAACTGGGGTCCCACACAGCATCTGTGACCAGGCCCTGCCTAAAGCTTTCTCTGAAAACAGATGCTTTGTATCCATCCTGAAAATAGATACGTGGCTGTAACACAAATAATGTAGAAAATAAGCTGGGTAATATTTGAAGGATGGACCTGTCATAGCCATCCTGATGACTTCATTCACATTGCAGATGTTAACGAACACAACTGGCCGTTCCACTAGGCAGCCAAGTGATGTGCTCAGGTAGATTGCTGTCCTCTTTCCCTTGACACTAAGACTTAACCTTCTGAGCACCAGCAGCCTCCAGGTAGCATGTCAGTTTCCCCTGTCTATATATTTTTCTTTCAAGGTAATGACAGGGGCTGTAATAATAGGAACTGCCAAATTTCCTAGGAGAGCTTGAAAAGGATGTGTCTTTTGGTTCATGAGGAGCTGTGTGGTGACACTGAATTTGACACCTGTTAAGAATTCTTTTCAGACTTAAACTTTAGAACTTCCATTGCACCCCTAGGAGGTATAAATATAATTGGAGATGCTTTTCAGAGTATTTCATAGGATGTCTGTGCTTCCTGCAGTGCTGCAGCTGTGGCTCAGGCACTGCACTGGTGGCTGGCTTTTGGTGGGGGTCAAGGAGGGATGGCAGCAAAGTGCTGGAATCCTGTTCATGTCCCCACTCTCTCTGCTGTCTCCCCCTCTTCTCCTGCACTACAATCCCAGCCACACAGCACACTAGAGGCAAAGGGAGAGGAAGCACTAATTCCATGATAAGCAGAGGCCAGCAGTCAGCTTTTTGCTTAAGTAACTGGAACCTGTCAACACCCAAAACCACTGAAAAATCAAGCCATAGTTGTTCTGCACCCCTCATATTCCAAAAAACATCCATGTGTGTTCTGCCCCTCTAGGTAAAAGGAAACAGTGACAATAGGAAGAATGAAAAAGAAAAGGCAAGCTTTCCTTTGGAGCCCACAGTGTGGGACTCTTTCCTGTTCATCAGCTGTGTTTCCACAATTGCCCCAGCCAAACACAAGCTCATGGACACCTTAATTTGTGCCCAGAAGGAGCAACAACACTTCCATAGTTCCAGGTGGTTTTCTGTGCGAAGGGGGCATGTGAGGGCAAAATGTATGGAAGGTACAGCTACCATATAGGTTCTGCAGAAACCCCAGTTTGAATTTGACATTATTCACAAAAAGTCACAGTGAATTTGTGCTGTTGCTAGAGAAGTCAATCACATCTTTCTGTCCTAAGGGGGGAAAAGAAATGGACACTTATAATGATTTCCTCGTGGCAAGCCCAGAGACACCTCCCTAGCAGCAAGTGGTGCACTTTCAGATATCCAAAACTATGGAGGGAAGGAAGAGAGCCATTGTATGGCATTTCAGACTGCCCCTTAGCAAATCATTAGCCAGATGCTTTAAATACACGGTATGGATATTCTCCTGTCCTTTTTACATCTCATCAGCAAAATCCTGAGTCTTAGAAAGTTCCTGCCCTAAGCCATAAATATGTGTTCTTCCTGTCTCCTCACCATTTATTCTCTCTCCTTAAATTTTCATTCTGTGTCTTGGAGGTCACTTATGTCCAAAGACTCCAGTGCAAGGAAAATTACTTTATTCTTAATTACCTTGATTTATTTTTCTCTGCCCTTGGGACTATGTACCCCTTTCTTTGAGAAGATCCCCCTATTTTTTATTAATATTCTTTTAATGAAAGCCCAAGAAAGTGTCACTTCCTCTCTGACTTATCTTTTACCAGCTATATGAAAAATAAGAGTTTTGGATTATACCCTAACCCTGCAGAGGACTAACAATAATGACATAATTGGATTTTTCATTATTAAATACTTTGATCATCTGCAGAATAGTGGATGCCTTAGTAAGAAATCAACTTTGCTTTGTCTCAGTAGTTTGCTAAGAATTGAAATCCTGTTCTGAGCTGTATATATAACATTCTAAAACATATAGCACATAAACTAGTAAAATCTACCTAAATCCACCCAAAGGACTTTTTTCCTTATAATTCCAGAAAATTAAAAAACTCTGCAAATTGGAAGAATTACTTGACTTCAAGCAAACTCCTAAATTTAAATAGAAGAATTTAATTTTGAGAGTCTGCTCTTAGACCATGTCACAAGTTGATACAACTGTAATTATATTAGTGAGAGAAAAAAAAAATTAAAATTAATTCCAGGTTTCTGAGCAATCTGACATGAGAATCCAGTCTTAATTTATTCAGATATAGTCATTGTTAATGAAAGAGTAGCACGTAGTAACAAGGTAGTTTCTCAGATAACCAGGATACTAAGTAAAAAATTCTATCACACCCAAGGTAATATTTCCTGACCATCCAGAATAACCAGTCTATCCTATTTTTTGCTGCCTACGTGAGACTTGTAGGGGTAAAACTGGGAATTTCACCAGGCCTAGGTCTCAAGACACATCCATCTTCCTTTCTGCTAACCCAGGTCCAAAGACAAGCTGCAGTTGCCCTTCCTGCCAGGAGACTCACCTTGAGGCAGCACTGGTCAGCCAGCTGCCTGCCTCGCTGGGGCTGCAGTGCTCACACTCTGCACACCTTACTCCAGGCCACTGCATCCAGGCTGAAAGCCTGTAACCCCTAATGGATTATAAGAAAAGATGTAGCTTCATTCTGTTTTTTAAAAATGGCATCCATTACTTCATGAGAAAGCCCTAACAGAAAGCTTTTGTCTCTCTGCTGTTCTCTCTTCTTTCTTCTACCAAGCCCACGAGCACCTGATCCAGGCTTACAGTGCTCTGCAATCCTGTCCAAACACATTGCTCATAGCTTTGCCCAAGGGCCAGATGATCTGACACTGCCCCTCTGCATCCTCTTCCACTAACTGCCTAATGCAGAGCTCCAGGCTCTGAAGATTCCTGCACTGCCATCAGAGGTGTTTCCTGGCTTTATTACCTGTCCCCATCTCGCTCACTCACGGGGGATGCTGGCTGTAGGACTGCAGAGGAACTGTGGCTCCCACACAGCACGTGGTGAGAACAGGAGAAATGGCTTTATTGATTCCTGATGTGTGCACCTAGGGCTTGCAGGTCTCACTGTAAATTCATGGCTAGGAGCTGAAAAGGATGGAGACGCCTACAGAAACATGGACTTTAGCAACTTCTTGTGATATTAACTGATGATAGAGGTTAAAGGATTCTGCAGCAGATCTGGAGTTTATTACATAGACATAGCAAAAAACTACTCAATCAAGACATATAAAGGCAGTGAGCAGATTACGGCTTTTTAAACATACCATAACATTAATTAATGCAATTAATATAACCCCATTAATTGATGGGGTAACTTAAAGAATCATGAGGTAGCAGCACTGAGAAGAAGCACGAGAAAGAAAATCATAAGGAAAGGCATTAGATCTTCTGCATTCTCAGACAGCATAGAGCTATGAACAGCAGAGAGCTGCCAGCCTGCTTCACCATGGGAAGGCACCTCTGCATCCAAGCAGTGCTTTGGTGAAGGCAAACTTTCCAACATCCCTGCATGTTGAAAAAAAAGGTACCATCAAAAAAGTAGCTTCATTCTTTTTCTTTTTCCTAATCAATGCTGACTTTCAGAAAGGGTCCTGCATTCAAAGTTTCACAGAGGCAAGCCAGGTAAGGGTATGCTTTTGCATATTAATTCCCCATCATTACCCATGAACCACCCCAAAGAAAACAGTCTAATTGTGAAGTGTTAAATTACCAGTAGAGAGCACTTTTCAAGCTATTTCTTACTACTTTCTATCCACTTCTCTAGCCTTAGGCACCTCAGACTTGGCGTGTAAAATGGGTAGATATTACCCAGTGAGGTGTGCAGTACAGTCAGTGGAAACAGTGTTGCTCATCCAACTATATGGAAGCGACATTTATTGTAAGCTGAATTGTTCATGTGTTTTAAAGTTTTATGGAGTGAGTAAGTGCATGGCTGCAGAATTTGAAACTCCTTAGTTATAAATCTGATGACAAGCTAAAAGAAGTCTCAGTGAGTGGCTTCTCTCCAAGGACTTGCCTTTTATGAATTCCTGAAGCAGAGATTAGGTTTACCATCAGTGCACACTGTCCTGTAGTACAGGTTTTTTTTCTTTTCTGGGTGGCATCTCTAACGTGTGCATCATGTCACAGTCTTGAGAGGAGCAGGTGTAACTACTCACTTTGGCTCTACTGAGCAGCAGCAGTGCCTTTAAAGTGAGGTGAAAAACAAGTGCAAAGCCTTCCCTGGAAAAAGGAAGGATCAGCTATGCAGCTGCCTTGATGATAGAACCATAATAACCACAAGTAAGGGTTTAGCCCACCTACTCCACAGCAGCACTACCTGCCAAAGGTTCCCGGCTCTTGGCCTCAGTTCTCAAAACACTGGTCAACCTATTTCAGTTAAAATTATCAAGAGTAGGAAAAGAGCAAAGAGTAATAGATCTTTGCTAACCCATTTTGTTGCCTTAAAAAGTAATTAACCTTTAGCTGGACCATAAAGCTCGTTTTCAGCTAGTCCTGTTTTCCAGATAAAAATAAAAGGCCTGAAAATAAAGTTTGTTTTCAAAGCTGAAATGAACTTGATGGAATGACAGCTGGAAGGATTTATCCATATCTGAGCTAAGAGTTTTGCTTCCACCAGTAGAACTGCTGCAACAGAGGCTACCTCAGCCTGCAGAGATTTGCCCTCCTGCAAAACACCAATCTGCTATTTGTCACCCCTTCTTGAATCATCAGTAAGCAAAGGTGCTAGCCTTGGTTTATGACTTCAGTCAAGGTCAGGGGTAGGGAATGGGGAAAAGGTCATGTGGAAAGTCTCCAGAATATAGAGCCAAGGAAGAGTGGTACCAGCTTTCCTAGCAGAGTTGGTTTCCCTTGCTGAAATAGGATAAGAGGAAGAAGAAAGCTTGTTGCAGGAACAGGGGGAGTGAAAGCACAGACAGTGAGGATGGAGAGGAGCTGAGTGCTCCTCAGGGATTTTTGGAGAGCAAATAAATGAAGGCTTACTTATTGCTCAGCTCCATGCAGGAGGAGATTAGCAAAGTGAGAAATCTAAAACATCTATCCAGAGAAGTCTTCTGCTGTGTCTCAGAACAATCCCATGGGGTAGGTTTCTCTAGGCTGCTCCCCAAGGAAATAATGAGGAAACTGGGAGGAGAAGCCAGACAGTTTGCCCAGCACAGTCACCAATACATCAGAGTGCAGTGGGTAGAGAGGTTTGGATTAATTTGAAGATGAAGATGCGGTGGGGAAGCCGTTACTCTCTGACTCCTCTGTAGTCTTGAGGAAAAAATGTTGTAGTGATGAGCTATCATGAAATTGGATAAACCTCTGCCCAAATCCCAAAGAAGGCTTGAGAGGCAGAGAGGCTTTGCAGGGTCAGAATAGATGGAAGCATTTGCTGATGTGAACCAGCTGGATAATGTTGGAGACTCTTGTTTGCACAATGTGCAACAATGTGGTTTATATCCTGCTTTAGTGCTGGTTGTGGTAGGTTAGCCCAAAGTAAAGCAGAGCCATGATCCCAGTCATCATGGTTTTGATGACTGTCCTAAAGCCTTTCCAGAACCAAATGCCTTTCCAGGCCCAAGTTTTCCACTTAAACATGGTGTGCAAGCAGACAGAAATGATGATATGGCCAAGGAAAAACTGTGTTTGCCGTTTTATTCATAAAACACTTTTGCAAAGTGCATTTAGTAATTTGCTGTTGTAACCACCTGCACAGAGAGCTTTCAGGGCAGAGCTCTGACACTGTATTTTGTTCATACTTTGACTGCTCAGCTAAAACTTCCATTTCTATGCATTTATTCTGCTTCACACATTATGTTATCAGTCACTTTCAATATTTCAAAGTCACAGCAGTCCTTTTTTGACATGCATTTGCCAGAATGAACTGCCTTGACTGCTGTTATTACAGACTGCAGTTCCTGACTAAGGGAAAAGTCTTATATAGAACCAGAATATTGAAATTTCTCAGAAAGAACAATAGATAAAACAGAATAAAATTAGAGTCAATGAACAGAAATAGATGCTTTAAATGACCAACCTTTTTTTTTTTTTTTTAAGAGGGAGAGAGAGAGTGGGAAGACAGGATTTATAAACCAATATAGAAGAATTAATCAGAAAAAAGTTTGCTCTTTCAAGTTCATATGCAAGGCATTGATAATGGCACTCTTCAGTTGTCTGGTAGTAAATCAGGAAAGTACATCATACTTGGACTTCCTCTTAATCAAAAACTTTAGCATATTCCTCTCGTGATCACCCTCAATAGAGGGATTTTAATAAGAAGCCCATTAGAGTCACAGGAAAACATCACAAGGGGTTTTGGCCTATCTGGAACTGTGCTTACTCTCCTGATCAAGTACTAGTGGCAATAATTTGTCATGGTACATGAGCACATCTCCCTCTTGCATGTGCTTGATAGCATGCTCAGGCTTTGCCAGTTCACTCAGAAAGCCCTCACAGTTAAGGCCTGAGCCAGGGGAAGTACACTTGTTTGGAAAGGTTATGATCCTTTCATCCTTATTGCATTTGAATTTTTTTTTCCTTCTATTTGCTACTTTTGTCTTCAGCTGAAAGAATAGCTTAACAGCTGAATTTCCAAAGCAGTGAAGAAAAGCTGCCACCTAATTACCTGGCTTTGTAGATAAGTACATGCTGCAGCTGCTCCCACCAATGCAGAAAGGTTTCAGCTGGTGACAAGCATTAAAAGGAAAAATAACTGTATTGGCTGCAGTTTCATAGGTGGGGTGCCTCTACAGGACCAAAGAGATCATCAGTATCTCAAAGATGTCAGATTCCTACAGAACACTGATAGGACAGATAAGCTATGTTAGGACTTGTTTGTTTATTTAATTAAAAATTCAATTTTTTTTAATTAAAAAAGAACAAACAAACTCCATTACAGTAGTATTTTGAGAGAAAAGCAGCAGAGTCCTTAGCAGTTTTGCAGCCTTGAGAGCAGAGATTAGAAATTCCTGACCCAAGACTGGTTGATTTGGGGGTTTTTTGGCTTTGTCTGGGATATTCTTACAGCAACACATGAGAAAAACTGTGAAGAAGTGAGCCTTTAGGTAACTGAGAAATAGATACTTCATTTTTAATATTGTTTGGTTGTATTAATTTCCTTGGGTTTGGGGGGATGTAGTTAATTAGCAGTGGATCTTGAGATCATGGAATTACTCCAGATTTATACTGGTTTAGCTGATGGGAGAATTTAATCCCATAATATGCCTTTGGCAGAATTTAGATGTAAGGCTCAAGATTAAGGTCCCCATGAAACAGGGAATTTATGTTCATTTATTTTTCTTACACTGTGAAGTGCTACGCAAAGCTACAGAAATGTGTCAGCTCTGACAGTCACACCTGGGCAGCAGTCAGGACTTTCAAAAACCCATTAGGCTTCACCCACAGCATCAAATTCCCGTGTCCTTCCATCTTATATCAATCTGGAGGAAATTGTAAAATCCATAGAAGAAAAGCAATTGAGAAAGAAGCATGAGTAAAGCCCTGAGGAAGTGAAACTTTTTTGATCTTTTTCATGTCCCTCTTAAGTTAAAAACACCTATAATGCTCATTTTTAACTTTTTAAGAGTAGCAATCTTGCACCAGATTAAACCTACAAGTCTTCTTGAAAATACAAGGTTTCAGAAAGAACCACTGACAGGTGTTTAACAAGAAAAAAATACATTCATGGCTGTATATGTAAGTATATGTGAACTGTGCTGGTAGCAGTGTCTGTGTTTTATTATCAGGCCCAAAATGAAATATTTGTGTGTGTGGCTGGGCTGGTAGCAGAGAGCAGAGCAGCGTGCAGCAATACCTTCTCCTGCTTGGCTTTGCAAGTGAAGGGTCTGTCACTCCATCTTCCTACAGGACACTCAGCTCAGGGGGGATGAACAGCACATCCAAGCTGACCCCAGAAATCACTTGGATGCCAAGCAAAGCCCTTGCTTCTCCCACTAGCTGTTTTCTTCCCATTTTCTCAGCTTTTCCCTGTGGTTTACTGCCTACTTGTTCTGAGGCTGCCTTTGATAGAAGAAGCCCAGGGTGGCTTTGGTGTTGGACTGTCTCTAAAGGCTGAGTTTAGGAGAAGTAGACTCTCTGCTTTCCTGGAGAGCTGCAGTAGCCAAGATGAAGGGAGGCAGCAGGGCTGCAGAGCTGGCACAGCTGCAAGCTGTGCACAGGCACAGCTTCCTTTCTCTTGTTCCTGCCAGCTTTATTTCAAATTACCTGGTGCCTTGGCACCACTGCCTGTTTCCTTTTTTCTGCCCAAAGTGTTTTCCTACTGCTGCTTCACTTAACACAGACCCTTTTGGCTGCTTCAGTGTTGTGTAGCAGCCTGTTGTTCCCTGCCCTGCCAAACAGGGATCATGGGCTGTGGGGGCACCCTGTGGGGTGAAGCCCTGGGTGGTGCAGGGCAGTGACCCACAGGGTGGCTGGGCATGCTCTGGGGCCAGGAGGCGCCCCAAGGTCTCTAAGTGCCTATCCTCTTGGAGTAGTGGTCTCCAAACCTCCTCAGAAGCAAAACTGGTGTTTGGGGTCAGTACCGTTGCTTGTTGTAAAGAAGTGAGGATTTTGTGTTTCCTTGTTTTTCCCGTTTCTCAGAGGTGTAAGGGGTTTGTCCATTCATGGGGCTGAACTGTCACCATCTTTTTGCTTGTGTTGAAAATAAAGCCTGGGTAAAGACTCTCACCAGGAGATTTCTGTCCTAGGCTGTCAGGACTGGGAGCAGACCATGCTGTGTGCCTTTCAGCTTAGTGCAATTTAAGATGATTCCCACAGTGCTGCATTTCAGGTTCAGTTTGGAAGATTCTCTTGCTCACAGAGAAGATTTCTCGTCCCCCACAGGCATTGCACACCCACTAATATCTTTTCCTGAATTGAGGAAAAAGTAGAGATGCCAGTCCTTCATCTTGCCTAGGCAATGATAAGCTCCTTGCTAAAATTTTCAAATGTTACATCCCTCTAGATCACTAATATAGCCCATCCCATACAGCTGGAATTATCACAGGGCTGAATCTTAATAGTAATGGTGCAGGTTATCTCTGTGTAAATAGCGCCAGATCTTTATTCAGCAGGAGAAATGCTGCAGGCCTGCACTGATATATTGATCTGGATAAACAAGATAGTTTGTTCTTATCTGGAGGTGCCTTCCTAAAGTTCAGTTTGTGATGCTTGCAGGTAAAACTGATGATTTAATGTTCCTGGGTATGGTGGAATACCTTGTGTGCTGCTTACAAACCAAAGGATTTTTCTCTGTAGGGTTGATGCTGGACTTCCTGAGCCTCTTGCTGTACTGCCAGCACTAACACAAACATTACATGCGGGTAAAAAGGGTCCTTATTTCTCTTTGCTGTTCTCTCTGGCTGTCTGCATCACTTCCATTTGTTCTTAGGTAGTGGTGCTTGCCTTGAGTCACTGTGCTCTGACAGCAGGACTGCAGGAAGCTTTCTTGGCAACATTTGTTTTTCTAGAGAATTGTTTCCTGGCTGGGGGTTTACTGCCTGCTCTGAATTTGAGTTTTCTCAAACAAATTTCAGCTCTGTTTCCAGGCTTGGTTTTAACCAAATGGAGTCATTTATGGTTGAAGGGGGAAATTGTATGATATTCAGGGATTATTTTTGACTCAAAATAGGGAACAAATTAGAAAATATGAGGAGATAGTGTAAAGGCCCTGTCAGTCAGAACTGGCTCTCTTAGCACACCACTTCTCCTGAGCTAGCCTGTCTGCTCCATGCTAACACAGTGGTAAGCTAAATTAGCTAGAGTCAGCTGGATACTTGAATGTCATTAGAAACTTAAATCTTTGTCAGAGTTGAAAGTGAAAACCTACTATTTGATAGAAAGAAATGAAAAAGAATGCTTATAATAGCTCCAGAATCAGCCATCGTAAAATGATGAAAGTCTGAATTAAAGTTCCACATCAAAGAAACCTGAAGGTAAGGGATGCAGTTAATTCAGTCATGCAACTCCAAATCAGCCTTATAATGATGCCATGCAGTTAACCTATGCTTATAATTAAGGCATTTCCTTAGTTATTAGAACTTGAGTAGATAAAAACAAGTGTGCTTTTTTCTTTTCAATTTTGTTAGAACTTGTTAGACTTTTGTCTTCAGATGATGGGAAGTCCACTAAGCTGAAAACTTAAGAAGTTGAAAATGCATAGGAGGAAAGTGCCTAATCCTGATTTGTGTTCTGAAAATTTTCCTCTGGCTTGTCCTACGTCAGTGTGGCATTCTTTGTAGGCCAGGCTAAGTGTTATAATGGCCTTTCCAGCCCTACTGTCTGCAAATCTCCTCACTTCATCTTAAACCACCCTTCTCTGACATCAGCCTGCTGCCTTTCACCTCCAAGCTTATGATTTGCTTCTTTGCAGCGTCTCTCCATCCCATCCAGGGCACTAAGGTCACCCTCAGTAGCATATGTGAATACTCCAGGCTGGGACGTGGATAGCCGTGGGACACTTGAGGGATCCTCCAAATTGCTCACTCTCCATACCATGAAGCCACAACTAACTTCCTGTGATGTGTTCGACTTCATTATGTCGCTTATTGAATTTTGCTGGCGGTATTGTCTTCTGTCCTCTCGTGACCAGCATCAGTTGTCATGGCAATTACTGTCAGATGGTTGCAGCTTGTGTGCTTGGAGGAACGTAGGAAAGCTGAGGGCCAAAAGAAGTCGCAGTTCAAAGAGCCATAAAATGTCAGTTACTAATACTGCTTAGTGACCAAAATTTTTAGGGCTGCAGCAGTTGGTAGATGGTTTGGTTTCAGTGAACATCCTGTGTGTCTTTCAATTTAGCTCCTAGATGAATGTTACTGGTTTAGTTTTTAATAGTCACGATGGCATTTGAAATGACTGATGAAAGAAATGGGTCATGATCTATGAAGTCATTCTTAAGGTTGCTGTAGTAGTCATACATCAGCCCATCTTGCATGGAGTTTGGCCATTTTATACAAGGAAATAGTTTACAAAGGAGCCCCAAGACATGCTTGGAAAAACAGGGAATCTTTTTAATGTCCCTTAGCCTGTGTTCCTAAGCCTGGGCTTAGCCCCAACATCCCTGGTGCTCTGGGAAAGAAAGATGGCAGAAGTGGAGGGTAACTGGACATCCCCTGTCATCTCTGTTACACTGTGGGAAGTGCCCACAGGCAGGAATTTCCGTCACAGTGCTTTTGGACTTTGGGCCTAGCTATTGACACTTCTTGGTTGAGTTGTTTGAGTTGGTTTATTAACTTAGTCTGAAAACTTCTTTGCATAAACTGGAAGAAGATCCATGTATGATAAGTATGGATATTTTATCTGTATTGACTGAGGAAGTTGAAGTCCTTGTAAACAGACATAAATTGATGGACAAAATGCAAGACAAAGGAAATTATGTAAACACACCAGGTGCTCATAGGAGTAATCTATCAATGCTCTTTTCTGTAAAACAATAACAGAGAAAATTAGCAGAGTGGGGCCTTGGACCAGTATTACATTATATACCAATCCAAATATGCTCTCCTGGGACCTTTTCTTAAAATTACAAAAATCCCCTTCCATGCAAAACAAATCTGGAAAGACATGTGTATTAAATTTGCTCAGTTTATTTGCTCAGCTTCGTGGATGGGATCAAAGTAATCTCTTACAAAATTTGGAGAAAATGTTTTGCAGCCCTTTCAAGATAGGTATTTCCAAGCGGGAAAAACCCTATCTCTGGCATGTCATGCTATGAATTTATCATCTTGCTGAGCAACTTTACACAAGTAGAGATGTTTTGAAATATCCCAGACTGCTTGATGGTCAGTTTGTGTTTAAACACAGAGGAGTAGAAGGATCTTTAGGTGGTTGATTGGCAAAAGTCTGGACAAGCATCATCTACTTCTGAATTGGGAGGGAAAAGCAAAGACTTTGCACACATGGTTATCACATATGGATCAGTTTTGCAGCAAGGAGGCTCTGTCACATCCTACTGAAGTCACACAGCCACTTTTCCAGCTCCTTTCTCAACCACAGACTTTGGAAAGCTACAATGGTTTTTGCCATATGTTGGGTAGCGTTTTAAAGCATCTCAACAGGGGATGTATCAATATTGATCTTGTGCTAGAGACTGCATTTCTTGATGATTCACTCTTTGTACCAGATCCCTTTAGAGGAGAAAATGGGCTAATAATACCCATTTCACCAGGGTCTCAGGGGAATGGAAGCAGGTTTTTTGTCATACTTGAGCTGACAGTTTTCTGATTGATGACATTTATGGGAAGTTGAAAGAGGATTAAAGTCTCATGATGCTAGTTTATTTCAAGAACATGATATGTTCAATATGATAATAAAGTGGGAATTTTTCTTCTGTGGCTTTTATGGCCTTGGGGTTGTTTAGGATGAAATTATGGATAGCCATAGCTGAAGTCAGCAGTATGTGTTTCCAAGGACATCGGGTGCAAGGTGACAGGAGCCATTATAAAACCCTTGGCAGTTTTTTGCTACAGAGAACTTGACAGCAAAGCCAAAAGAAAACTTAATACTGTAATGATTCATTCCACGTGGGAGGGCAGAACTTTTAACAGCGCTGGAAGGCATTTTGCCGTAACGTGCTTTAATTTCATAGTTGTGCTGACATGGTATATCAAGGATTATTATCACCAAAAGGCACTAGAGACTGGTTTGAAATTACAAGTATTTAGAGGGCTGGTGAAGTGAGAGTTAATCTTCTATTCCTTTGTGGACATGTAATGAGTGAAAGGAAAGAAATTGCTTCCCAGTATCACAAATTAGCACAGTAAAGAATGTAAAATCTTTACAGAAAGGAGGAGTGAACCATTCATCCATAAAACACTTGAATTCTACCTTCAAGCTCATTAGTATGTGTGTTTTACCCACTAATTATATAGCCAGAGTAATAGTGTTAAAAGTCCTCTGTACTAAAAGTAGGTTTCTGTAAATAAATCTCTGTTGGATCAATGTATTTTTACTAAGGAAACTTTAAGTTTTGAGTAGAGTCTTCAGGGTCTCACCAGAGTGAAATTATCATTATTAATATCCCCTGTGGAGGTCTGAAATATCTTTGCATTTACTTAGCTATTTATATGCTCATTTATGATAATATTTAAGCAAGCTTGGTTGGCATAAATAAAGTTATAGTTTATTAATATTACATGGCCATTTTTATTTAGAAAGACCACTTACTCTAGGCCATTGGAAGTTAAACTGTTTTCAAAATCCAGCAGCTTTCAAAAGGCAGCTGTGCACTGTACAAGGATCTCCAGAGGTTACTTTGCCTTAGGTGGTCCAGATTGCCTCAGATATGGTCTTTGGGTAGAGATCCCTTTGGCATCTTGGCTGCTCAGGGGGAGAGGCTTGGGGTTTGCCCCACATCATGTTTTCCAGACAGGCCCAGGGAGGAGGAGCAGCAAGGGGCACTGGCAGGAGGAGGACAGAGCAGATACAGGGTGGGAGGAGGGCAAGGAGATGAGATGTCTGGTGTCCTTCATCCACCACACGTCTCCCATAGCACTGGGCAACACCAATAGGGCATGCCAAAACCTATGGCTGTTGCATTGGGGTGCATGTTTCAGATCTGCAGTCCAAGATCCTCATTTGTCTGATAGATGACCCTAGTGACAAAGCTACAGGCAATTTGCTTTATTGCTGTTATATGGCCATAAGAATCAGAGGGGTCTGCTGGGTCACCGAATCCATTATCCTGCTATGATAGGCAAGCACACCACATGGCTCCTTTCATCACTTCATCAAGAGCCATCTCAATACCAGGCTGAGGGATTTTCATTCACTTGAGTGTCTTCCCCTGGGAGGTCTGTTGTTTTTCTGATGCTGTTCCTGCTGGGAAGCATTTTCTTCTCCCTGTTACTCCCAGGGACATTCTTTGTAGTCCAATTTCTTCATAGCCAGTGTGTAACTGTTAGCTGTTGTTAATATTGGCATTTCTCTCACATTGCTCTTCTCTGTTTCTGCCTTCTATCATTCTCAGTTCTCCTTTTCCATGTGTCTCAGCAAGGCTTTTTTCCTCCTGAGATAAGAGCTCTGTTCTGTTCATTGCTGTATCACTTATCTGCACTGGTTCTGGTTTCATGAAGGTGGGTAAGGCCAGTTGTGCAGAGTGTGTTGGATGAGACTGCACGTGCACTTGCCAGAATATGAATCAGAAATGCCTTGGCTGGTGCACTCTGGCATGCCATTTGCCCATTTTGCAACTTTATTGTGCTGCTGGTGGCTGTTGGTCACTCTCACACCTCAGCCTTTGCTGCCCTCACTCACATCCAAGCAATGAATGCCTGGCTGGCATGGTGTGCTGTTCTTCATCAGCTGTGCTCTCCAGCCCTCAAAATGGGGTAAATATTTTTCACTTGAACCTCAGTAAAAATGATAAACATATAGAAGGCATAAATATGGGGGTATTATAATTTTTTGTTACTAAATTTTTCTCCAAGACTGAAGATGGCCTTATATAGAAAAATACCCATCATTTACTTAAGTAGCAATGTAGTAATTCCAGTTTGTTCATTTATGTAACAAAAGGTCTGATGTAAATGTAGTAATGCAGCTCAGGGAAAAAAAAACGCTTCATTTGATTATTTTTGGGGGAGCACTTCTGGGAGAGTTCTATTCCATTGACTTTTCTCACACCCACACATAAGCATAAAGGGAATGGTGGCACAGAAGAAATCTCCATTGTTGTAAACTAAAGCTTGCATTTCTTCCAGCAAGTCTCTATTCTTTGCAAACCTGGAGAATAATAAATGCAGATTGCATCAGAGACGTAACTGATAATAATAACACAATGTTTGGTCTCTGATTATTCATTGTAGTAGAACAATTACAAGAATCCTGAATTTTTCTATGGTGCCACTGAGATTTACTACACTTCACTGCGAAAAAATAAGAAGCAGAATACCCTCGGTAGAATTTGAAAAAAGCCAATTTTTTATCTTTTTTTTATAGTCAGAGGAAGTATTTTTGATTGCCACCAAGAGACTGGTTTCATATAAGAGCTATGAGATGAAAACCACATTGTCTCAGTGCTCTTCACCTGGGTCCTGGAGCTTATAACAAAACCATGTTTTTGTGTCTCCAACAAAAGCTGAACTCCAGTGCGTTTCCCATGGATTGAAATTTTATTGCAAGTATTTTGCACTACTGCTACTGTTATTTCTGCATGAGAGATAAATTTATTGTGCTTTCTGATGGATTTTTACATCTTAAATAACATAAAATACAGTTGTTATTTGGCAGGGATAGGCTATTGGAAAGTAATAAATGGAGTCAAACAGGGACACTTTCTTCCCTAAACACTTTCTTTGGATCGACAACTGTGTGTTTTCATTCCAATAATTGGAAGTTTCCAATGCAGATATACTGCTATATCTGTAGGAGAGACTTGATCTGTGCACATAGTTCATTTTTGGCTAGTACTAGTAAAAATAATTGCAGTGTCAGTTCTGTACCTGAATTACTTGTGATAGATAGACTTCTGGATTAGGTAGTCTTCACTTGGAAATAATGAGAAATGTCAGGTTTTGGTTAAAAAATGAGCAATGAAATATCTCTGCAGGTTATTATCACTTTGAGGGATTGTGGTTCCTCTCCATTATTCCCTCCACTATTGTTGAATTGTCCAATTTAAGTGAATAACAGCACATTCTTTCTAGAAACTGTTGGTTGGAGCCAGGGAAATAAAATGTGTTAGAGGGATCTATTACATAAAGGATACCTGCATATAATAGCCATTGGCAAAGTTGAGAGACAATGGCCAGGAATCAAATTCACCAAGAGAAGAAGGTTTTCTGCTTTGTTTTTCAAAAGTCTGAGCCACATATACTGAGCAATCCAGTCCTTCTAGAAAATTCCTGCTTTTGTACCATCCCTGCCAATATTCTTAACAAAGCACTCTCACAGGTTGGACACCTTCTGCTTTCATTTCAACTCATAAAGCTGCTATTTGAATCTTTTGTAATCATGCATGAGCAGTTAGAGAAAGCATTTAACATCATGCACTGTCACATTTGCAAAAGGGAGAGTTGTGTTGGAACTTTCCAGAATTCACAATTATCCATATGCAAAATCAGCTTTAATTTCTACCCCTTTTCTAAAACAGTGTTTTAAAGCATGTCCTTCCAGACTGACTGGATAAAAGGCAGGGATAAATCAGAATTTTGCAGGTCTTTTTTCATCTGTTCTCATTGACTGGCTCCCTGAGAGAGATATGGATGCAGCACACTCTCTTTTTTTTTTTTTTTTTTTTTTCACTTTGTTGCTGAAAAAACTAAGTACTTGCTGAAACTGATACTTGTCTTTGACAGCCACTTCTTTAGTCAGTATAAATATGCTCAAATCAAATTTCATTTTTAGTTAACAGTATGCAGGCTCTGGCCATATTAGAACTAGAGCTTTTTGTCAGCCTTCACAGGGGATGTTTGTAAAAATCTTTGTTCTGGGTAGCCTATTCCTTCAAGATTTCTTGCCTTTTGGCATAGGTCTGTTCCAGCATGCCAAGCATCTTTTCTGTGGGAAGAAAAATGTCAGATCCTGCAAAAACTCTCTGTTGGGAAAGTAGACCAAACAAGGACTGTCCTACTGGAGGGATCTGTGGAGTTCTTCTTCTGTCTCAGCAATATCTCAGAGATTCCTCCCCTCACCCCTGTGCAAGATCTGTTGGGGTTGAATTGCCCACATGACCCAGTGGAAATACAAAACTCACAGCTTTACTGTGAGTAAAGTAAACTGGTTCTGAGCATATATTTGGATGAAGGGTAATAGGGAGATTTAAGACAGCAAACTCTCTTTTTAATGATATCTATTCTGTATGCTGTGGAAGTCGTTTAAATACCTGGAGCAATTAATCACTTGCCAGGTTTCGTTGCTCAGGTTCCAGCTGCCCATGTGACATGTGAAGGCAGTATATTTCTAAATGAAGAACAGCCTCCTTTTCTCTCTTTCATGTGCAAGACAGGCCAGACTGTCATGCTTAATTCATCTTTAATGAAAATATACTTATTTGTTCGCATTTTGTAAGTGAATTTAGGTCTTGGTCTGTACAGGGAGAAGAAAAGAAAAACAACTATTTTTTGGGCTAAAACCTTCTTGTGCAGACTGCCAAGTCATGTTATGAAGCCTTTTCTTTTTCTTATGGCGAAATTTCAAAGGCTTGCATGGCAGAGATTGTAATAAGAAACTTTCCAAGGGGTCTACATGCATAACAGTGCTCGGTGTCACTATTGTATGGAATTTAATTTTCTCTCATCCAGCTGCAATTGCTGAAGTCTGTTCTGTATGTCTTCCTGATTCACATGAGCAAATTTCAGAGTAGCTGAACTATGCAGCCATGCTGAAATGAACAGGAAATATCCAGCACCTTACATACTCTGTGCTGTCTTTTTGTTGTTATGTCCTACAGGTATGGCTGCTGCTCTGTTAAATAGGCTTTCAGTCATTCCTAGTGCTTTTTCATTCTACTTTACTTAATGATCCATGTCACCGAGTAGATCCCTGTTTAGAACAAAACAAAATAAAATTGATTTTCCCAGTTGTATTAAATTTCTTTTACAACATTAAAGTTACCAATTTGGTCCTTAGCTGGAGCAGTAAAGGCTGTGCTGGTACTTGAGTAGAAATGTTGCAGCTGAGACCCTCCAAGATGAAGCAAAGGTGCAGGTTAGCAGATTCCTATGCCTACAAAAAAAAAGGCCAGGGAATTTCCCCAAGTCTGCTTCCTCCCATGTTGTTCTGACTGGAGCAGAGGCAGTTCTGTGAACTGAAGAAAATTCTGCTCTTAACACAGGAACAGAAATTGGATATGGGAAAGGCCTGTTAGATCACTCCATTTGTTTCCCTGACAAAACAGATCTATCCTCCGTCTTTCCCAGTGCTTCATCTGTCCTCTGAATTTCCCCATGCTTCTGCTGTCTTGGGCTTTTTTTTTTCCGAAGTGGAACGAACCGAGTATTCTATCTAGTCATTAATAAGAGAAACTTCACTCTCCTGTGGCACTCCTGTCTTTCTTGCTGCAGAAACTATTATATTATTGGTTTACCCACGTTTCAGTGCATTGTACTCCCTAATGGTAGTCTTTTAGGCAACGACTACTTAATTTATATTAGATGAGCAGTGTCCATTTGTATGGTGCTCATCACTGTGCTGTCAAGCACCGAAGTGACAGCTTTCTTTTCCCTTTCTGTATGCACAGTGAGCTGGCATGATTTATGACTGTCAGCTGTGTTCTTAATACTTACACTCACGTGTGGAGATGTGTTCAGTTAAACAAGTTGCAGCATTTTACTGAACTTCCTGACTTTAGCCTGAACCAGCATTTTCAGATGTGAGATAAGACAGGCTTTTCTATAATTTCCTAGACTCCCAGGATTTTTTTAAAAAAGTCATCGAGGAACAACTAACCAACCCATGTAAATGCAACTGGGCATTGTGGCTACAGAGAAACCCAGCCTTTGCCTGGTGACAGGAGTTTTGCATCCGCGACTGATCCTCAGTCTGCTCTGCCTGAGATCCCAGCAAGAGCAAAGCACCTGTGAGCTGGAAAGTTCCTGTCCTGGAGGCCCCACAACCTAGGGTTTGTGGTGGGCTAGTGTGGCTTTGCCTGCCTTCCTGCTTCCCTCATCCCGGATGGAGGCTCCTGAGCCAGGGCAGAGCTGATAACTGCTACATTTGTTCATCTCTCAATTCTGTTTGTGATTAATAGGAACACCTTGGATTGTTAATGCTCTGCTTACTGCAGTCTAAATGTGCTTTGTTACTTTAGCTTTAATATCCTCACTGTTGAAACCACCCCAGATTAGCACAGGAGATTCTTCCAACCTTCAGAGGTTTGTTGGCACAATGTTTACTGTCAATATGCAGACTCCTTTGGCTCACTAAGTATATCACACGTAAAAATGTCATCTCTGATTCCCTGTAAAATATCTGTTTTCTGTGAGAAGTTAATTACTAATTTCAAACCAGCTGGAATGAGGCCTAATGATGGCCTTCTCCTAATTTTTGACAAGTGATGGCTTGATTGGGACTAAGTTTTCATAGCTTCAAATGTGAAATCTGGTTGCAATACGTTTTCATTTCTTCAATTCCTCCAAAGACAGCGCCAGAGACCAGTTTATTTTCTGGACCTTTAACCACACAGAAATCACAAGGCCAGAGAAATGCAAAAAGAGTTATTTTGAAAACTCTCAGTCTGCATCTGAAGCAGCAGGACTGTGTAGCAATAACCCTCACACCTACCATCCAGGCAAAAGCAGGGCAAGACAATTGGGCCTGGCATGGGGCAGGGCTGAAGCAGGGAGCAGGCAGGAGTGACACTGATGGGAAGCTGAGATTGCCTGTGTTAGCTAAGCCAAGCTTTTGAGGTGTTTTTTTCTGTTGTGGTTGCTGTTAAGATGACTGAGCAAGGGAGAAAGGTCGCTTTCCTTGCCCCATTGCCTGGATAATAGATGCATGGCTGGCTGCATGGATTTGGGATTGTTTCACCCCAGTGAACACACTTACACCTCCCCATGCTCCCCAGGTCAGCAAAGACCGAGCAGGGGTTTATTCTGCCTCATTCAGCACATCCCTGCAGTGCTCTCGCCTCCTCTCCCTCTGGCTGCACTTTGGGGGAACTGCTGCAGGCTCCATCCTTCTTAAGTGCAGGCACATGGAGCTGAGCCTGCATTCCTCCTCCCCTTGCTGCTTTTGGGGAGTTTAGGGCTGCAGCTTTGTTCTTGCAGTTGCACCACGGCTCGCGTCAGCACCACTGCTGTACAGTGAAGGATTTTATTGGCTTGTTCATTTTCAGCAGCAGGAGCTGTTTTCTGGCTTAAAGGGTGATTTCAGATGTTTCTGTTATTTTCTGGGCATAGCAGATAGTTCTAGCCATTCAGCCATGAAGCCATCAGTTTGACTATTATTTCTTTGTCTTGCCTTCAGCCTCTGGATGGAAGGGTTGCATTTAATTTCATCTTTATTTTCCTTATTTTTCGTTTTGCACATGACCTTAATACTTGATTAAATTAAACATCCTTTGTCTTCCCAAGTTTTTTCAAAGTGAACAGGATTAGGCCTTTAGTGAGTTATTACAGAAGCAAAGCCTTTACCTCGGAGTAAGTGATTTCCTGCCGTTCTATGTTTTCCTGCCAGAAGCAATGAAAAAAGCCACAAGAGACAGGAATAATGCAGTCATATTTAGTGAGCGTCAAACGTAGAGCCTGTGTTATTTACACTCCATCTTATTAAACTGAACTGAATGTTTGCTTGACATCTACCTTTGTGTACCAGGCTTTATTCTGATGGCAGAAAGCAAATAGAAAAGCCCTGGAAATTCAGAGAACACAGACTTACAAATTGGTTGGACCTAGGCACTAGTGCTAGTCCAGATCCTGCTTTTCTTCTCTAAAACTTTGGTGGTGGCTTTGCATTAAGCTCTCTACAACACTTATTTTGATTTGAGTGAGAAAGACTTAAATCAGTGCAAATTTCTGCTCTTCACCATCCCAGAAGTGTAGCTCCCCTTGGATTCAAAACATGTGCTCTTTCTTCTCATCTGATCTCTGTAACTGGATTTTCCATCATCTACCCAATGTTTGCCAGTGGCCCAAAGAGTCATTTCTTCCTGAAGTTTCCCAGCAGCTCATTTTTCTCTTCCACCTTCAGGAATGTCCCTGCCTCCACTGCTTCCCCCAGCGAGATTGCTTACCTGTAAATTAGAGGTGATGAAGTACACCTTGCCAAGCTAAGATTGGTCCTTCCTCCTCTGCTTTACTATCCCAGCCTGCCACCCAGCTGCTGTGCCTCAAGCACGTTTTTGATGGCCACTGCTGCAACTGCTCTCCTGGGCTGCAGGAGAAGCAGCCAGAGTCCAAAGGATCAGGGAAGCAGAGTGCATTTCACTCCTCATAGCATTACAGGGGCACATTTACAGTCATTTCAAGTAATTTGGAAAGGAAGCAGGGAGGAGAAGCAGCAAAGAAGGCCTAGAGATGTCAAAGAAAGCTGTATTTTTACCCTTCTAACTCAAAACATAAGGAGAGTTGTTTGATCATATTACATTATATTTAAATCAGAAAGCTATTGCAAAATCTTCTAGTGACTGATGCCACTAGGGAAGCACGTGCTTAATGTGGAATTCAGATTCTTAACAAATTTTTCCAATTTCACTGATTTTCCTTTCATTTCAAAGGCTTGCTGTCTATCATTTCACCGTGTGTTTACGTAATGCCTGAAATTCTGACATATCCTCATGCATTTGATCAATGAAGACATATACTCTTCCCCATCTACAAACACAGCTGTTGGCTGCCAACTAGGAAGGCTCTGTCATAGATAAATTGGCAGATTTCCCTCTCATTTTGTCCTGTTTGAAGGTCTCCACTGAGAAAATCACCTCTAAATCAAAACCAACCACTCTCCCTGTTGACTGCAGATGGAGATCACATCAGCTTTCTATCTCCATGGTGGCCCTCAGAGGGAGATCTCCCAACACCTGTACATGTCCCTGCACTCTGCATCCTCACTGCAGTCCCTTCATTCCTGGGACACTGCAGATCCCTGCAGTCCCTGTCGGATGGGCAGCAGTGGGTCACCATCCCACAGGATGGGAGCAGCAGGTCCAAGCAGGCTTTCCCACCTGTGAAGGAGCCACCAGAGGGAGCTTTTTGGACCAGGCCCCTTTTTGGTGCCTCTGCTGCACTGGCAAGGTGTTCCCGCATGGTAAACCAGCATGAGTTCATTCCTGGTCGCCTGCTATTTAACTGCTCTTTCCTTCTTCCCTTTTCTGCAAATGGCAGATGTGCCAGGTCCCTGTCATACCTGGGACACATTTATGATTTTGGAGAGATGGGACAGGGAGAAAGAAGCAGCAATTGAACTCCAGACAGATCCTGCATTTCTTGGGCTGTTTCTCCTGGTTTCATCAGCCCCATGACTGCTCATGTGTCTCTACCCTGCTGCCTCCCCATTCACAGTGGTTTGATATTTCCTCCTCTGGCCCAAGGGTTTTCTCTTTGTAATTCGCTATTCACTTCAAACCTCGTGAAGGATAGACAGCATGCCTCTGAGCTGGGTCTGCATGGTGCACAAGCCTTTGAATCTCTAACAAGCAGCTGGCTGCAGCTCTGAATATGATCTAATAGGGAGCAACATGCCCAGCAAACTCCTGCCACTTTCACTTGGAGCAGGAGAGATTTGTACGTACACGCTTTTGCTGAAAGACTGTATTATGCAGAGCATGCAAAGTATCAACTGCTATCCATTTTTAGAGCCATTGTTAAACAGAAAATTAGCATTGCCGAAGAGACAGTGGGAGATTTTTCCTTCTCCCCCCACTCCCTCCCTTGGTACAGTGTCTTTATTCTGTTTTCTCTGGTTCCCTTTGTCTTACTGGCATACTGGTCTGCTAACCACCCTTTGTTTCATTTATATTGAAATCAGCTGGCAGAAGACAAAGTTCACAGTGTATATTTAGAGCCCGTGTTTTTGAGACCCTTAATTATTATTTTCCTCCATCTTTCCTGGGAAGCTGCTAGTGATTTGTTTTCAGGTTCATTTCATGAGTGTTTACTGTCATTTACTCTGAACTCTGGTCTCTTCCTTTCTCTGCCTGTCCCTCAAAATGTTGACCACATGCTGGCTCTGCTTTGCATTTCTGTATCTGAGTTTGTATTTTAATATTCATTAGGTATTTGTACTGACAGCCCATCAATACATTAAATTAGTATATATGCAGCTAACAAGTATGGAACATGCTTAACTGACTTATAACAACATTAAAACAGACAGACACAACAGATTGCCTCAGCAGGGTTTAATAAACTGTGCTTATCCACAGTCCCTCTGAAAAACAGGCACACAACTGCAATATACAGTGCTCCCTGGAATAATGAGATAAACAGCAAACGCGCTAAGCTAAACATGTTTTGTTCCTCTGATGAGAAAATTAAACTTTCTTCCCTCATAGAAAGCTACTTCTGTGGCTTCTATTCTTTGAAACAACTGGGCTTTCAGCTTATCAAGTACCATACATTTTAATTCCAGAAAATACTTAATGAGCATCAAATAATACTGGAGATGATAAAAGGCATGCACAGTTATGCATTACTGTATTCATTCTCATGGAATACTTCGAAGGTATTGAGAGGTCTGCAAGCAATTGCTATCATCATTAGAATATCAAATTTTTCTGCTAATTAATGTTAATGTGATTAAAATGGAAGCTTTTTTTGGATAAGAGATATTTTTTCTATACAAGCAAGAAAGCTGACCTTCTAAAGCAGAAGAAAGCAGGCAGAAAATTATGTCAGGTAATAGGAGAAGAGTTTCTCAGTTTGTTCCTTTGCAAATGTGACTGTCTCCCATCCAGAAATTTCCAGAAGAAATCTCCTGTCTTGCCTCTTTGAGAGAGAACAGACCCCATATTTCATTATGTGCATCAGAGTTGTCTTTTTAATCTTTTTAACATAAAATTGAATCGATGTGTAATAGATTTTACTTCTATATCCTGTCTGTACTCAAAAACTGTGATTAAAAACACACAAAAGTACTATAATAGACAACAGCCGCTTAAAAAAAGACATGAGTTGAAGGGGTTTTTAAATGCAGTATTTATCTAATATTTTTCAGCTTTGCCCTGAAGCATGTGCTTGTGTAATTAACTTTTCTGATGTGAATCATTTTTTAACACCAGCAGAGTTACTAAAGAAGCCTCTTCTGCAGCATTAGGGCATTAGAAGTGCTCACACTCCCATCAATTATACCACAATGGTCCCTCTCCAAGCACTTCATTTCCATCAGGCTCAGGACCCGAGCCTGGGCACAATCCCTGCCCTGATGAGACGCTCTGGGGAAGGGTTTTGTAAAAAGTAGAGAGCCTGAGACAGTCCCCAAGCAGCACTGCCCTTCACGTTGCCTCTGATGGCCCATCAGTCAGCTGCAGCCCCCGAGGAGCACCGAGCAAACAGGCAGGACAGTGCAGTGCTAGGAGAGAAGCCAGGTTAGTGTACTTACACAGCCGAGAATAAACACAGGGAGTTTTCAAATGTGGTACAAATAACAACAGTCTCTAGGCAGTGAGGCACCCAGGCACTGGAGCTGCCAGTGTCCTCCATGAGGGCTTGGGGAGTTTCCCCTGGAGTTGGGAAAATCCCTAGTGACAAATGTAAACATGCTTTCTTAAAATGCTTTCTTAAAATAATAATTCATTTTAGTTGTTGTTGCTGCTGTTTTCATGTTATTTCGCTGTATTTATTTGTGGTAGAGAGTTGTTGGCTTGTTCATTGTTTGAAACATTCAAACTATTTAAACTTTTTCTCTCTGTTAATAAATAATATAAAGCATATGGGAAACTGGCACTGGATGCAGCAGCAGTACCTTGGCAATGTCAGGTGACTCTTTAACATCAGATTCTGCTCATTTTCATAAGGAGGGAAAAATCAGCAGCACTTGAGCTGTTCTTGCATAGGTAATGCCATTGTGATCCATTTGAGGCATCTTCTCTGATAGAGAGAGTGAAAAGCTGCCTCTTAGAAATCACAGGTAATTTCTCATGGCATGACCAGACTTTCTATTCCTTGCATTTACATTTATTTACAGTTTTTTGAAAGGAGATGAGAAGAAACCCTGACTGTTAACTTTCCCCTCAGATTTGTGTCTTTGGGGCCTCCTCCCAGCCCTGCACCCTCCTTTTCAAGCCGCATCCAGTCTTGCTGACACCCAAGTCCAGAACAATGGGGGTGAGACACTTCCAATGGGATGGGGATTCCCAAGAGAAAATTACAATCTTATTAGAGATACCTCTGCTTTTTTACTGATAACAGTATTTCCACCTAAGAACATCAAGGTAACTTGGGTGGTCTACTAGTAATTACCGTTGCTTTTTTGAACCTTTCAGAGCGTTCCAGTTTTTTTCCTCCCTGTGGTTTTTATTTCCTGTTGATAGTCTGCAAATTTACAGGCAGGTGGCACCTAAGAGTCCAAGCTTTGGGCCAAGCAGTAATTTTCTTTCTCATAAACTGTCTCTTACAGACCAACCTCCATACAAGATGTACAGGTCTGGGAGTGCTGGGGCTTTTAGTTCATTAGAAGATGGGTTTCATTTCTGATGTGGTGTTATAAATTACCCCAGAAGATGAAAATGATTAAGAGATGGCTGTTTATTTATCTTATTATCATTTACCAGTGCTAGGATGTAAAGCTCAGTGTGAAAACTTGGAACTAGAATATGTAAGTGGGGAAAATGCCCCAGAACTGGAGAAGTCTGAGAGCTGAACAAAGCCAAGGTACATTGCAGATATCTCTGATTCAGACTTTCTCCACAAGTTTGCACTGAAATGCAAACAAAGTGGCCTCAAACTTTTATCATTAAGAGGTGATAGCTCCAGGAACAGTGTTACATCACAGACCTGCCAAAACATGCCTTACTCCCTTTTATTAAGTACTTTGCCAATAACCACATACGTAGTTTGGTACCTGCCCCATCTCAGCTCTTGTCAGAGCAAATTCATAGAAAATTGCCTTCAGGACCACCCATTTGTTGCCACAGACTGCCAGGGGTCCCTCTGAGCCAGCAGGAGGAACACACTGTGGCTTTTCACACTTCTCCGTCATTTTCCCCATTTTCCTCTGCAGCAGGTCAGAGGCAGCAAATTAGCTGAGCAGGGATCCCTTGAGCTGTGCCTGGCTCCACTGCAATTTTTCTGGTCTGGAAAAGTCTAAAACCTTCTCTGAAGGTGGGAAATGCCCATTCCTCATTTCCCAACCAAAAGATGATGACAAAGAGTAATGAAGTTTGTCTGTTGGAGGAGGTAGTGTGAGCACACATTTCCATTTTCAGGGTGTGGAAGCTTTCCCCATGGGTGTTGTGTCCAGGTTAGCAAACTGCTATAGAGATGTCCTGTTCCAGAGGGGAAGTTTTCACTTGCAGTTTTTTAGCCAGCCTCTAGAACTGATTTTTTTTTTCTTTTAAATTGATGATTGTCATAAAAATGTTGTCATAAAATTGATGGCTTATCATTAAAAGTGAAAACTTTTTTAATTTTTTTTTTTTATTTTAACAAGCCCAAACCTATGTTCTTGCTCTCTTTCAATTTGTAGAATCAGAGCTGCATTTGCTTGCCTTGCTTCTAGTATTGGTTTAAAAAACTAAAAGCATCAGAAACCTGGGTTTACTATATTCATTGATTTCCTTTCAATAGCTTTATTTTTTTCCTTTCAATAGTCATATGCATACAGTGTATTTCACTCATGCTGTGTTTCTGCAGAGCTTTAATACCTGATTTGGGAGGAAGAACCATATCATGCTCTTTAAGCAAATGTGGCTTTAGGGCTGCCGTGTGTTCCTCCAGCGAGCTGTAATCACCCTGACTGTATCACAAAGCCTGTCTGATTGGGACTAGGGGGCTCAGTAGTGAATCTTGAATTTTCTTTATCTTTGAATGAGTCCAGATGTTTTGTTAGATACCAGTTCTGTTCTCCCTCCTTTCCTCCATTTTTTTTTTTAATCTTCTTTTTTTTTAATGTCAGAATGAATTGATCCCAGGCTGCTCCTCTGGACTCTGACACTCCCGAATATGGAAGTGTCAGTGTAAAATGAACCATAGCAAATTGTTAATAAGCTACCTTCAGAGAGAGTTATCGTTTTTGACATTTAGTTATAGATTTATCCCTTATGCAGGAAGCCTCGTTCATTTCATGCATGCTAACCGTGGTGGGGAGAAGGCATTATTAAGTATTTTTCATACTTTGGTCTATTGAACAGCCACATCACATGCAGTGCCAGGCTCGAGCAGGAAATGTAAGGAAAGACAGAAGAAATGTCAACACTGTGTGAAACCTATGGGCCAAAATCCTTTCAAAGGATAGTTTTAGGGTGCCTGTCCCACCGTGCTGGTTTGGTATCATTCTGCATATTCAGAAAGAGTCTGTCGGTTATCAGGGCTTATTGATTCAGGTTAGAACATGGCTCTGCACTGAATTCCATGAACCCAGCCCTGATAGCAGCTATTTCTGCTGATAACAAATAATAACTGTTATGTAATTTTTTAAAAATGTTTTCGTGTTATGTATTTTAATATAATGCTGAGATACTAAAATTCTGCTTATAAACCCCCAATATTCTGGTAACTGAGATAAATGCCTGGAAACAATACCACTATGTTCACCCATTCTGTTTTTAAAGTGATACTGGGCACAGCAATTTTAAATTGATGCTTTGGACCTGACCAAAAAAAAAAAATCCTACTTATTATTTTGTTCCCTTTGATACCTCTAACACTAAATATGTCATTGTAAGTAAAACCTATCTGAAAGAGGAAAGAGCTGCTCCTTGTCCAAGGAGCATGACTGGAAAAACCTGTGACTATTTTCTCCCAGTAAGAAGCTTACAAATATGTTCAGAAGGTGCACTTCCCAGTCTAATGTTAGCTGTGCTCACTTTTTGTTCTTAGCAGTGAGCAAATCTCACTTAGAAAATTACAAAATCTCTCTTCAAACTTATGATTAAAGGAATGGCAGTGACTTCAGATAATGATATTTTTTATATCAACTCTCTCTTTTCTCCAAAGATGTACTTTACTCTGGGTTTTCAAAATCAGGTGTAGCAGGATATTTGCAGAAGTGGCACCAAGGCTTAGATAAAGCAATGCACAGGTAAGATAAAATAATAATCCTGCAAAATGAGGGAGAGATCCAAAACACACCAAAGTCAATTATTCTTTCCCTGGAATTTAGCAGACATTGGCTTAGTCCCCTAACACCTATAGCTTCTTTGCTGGTATTTTTTTCCCCTTTAGGAGAAAGACAAAGGTGTCCTTGAAAATAAAGGGAGAGCAGCATACTTGCCTGCTAAGGGCTGACCTCCCCTTTCAGTTCTGGTTTCCCAAAGGAAAAGTACCACCAGTGCAATTCTAGGTCTTGACCCCCATGTAGGCACAGTGGACAACATCATGACATGCAGAGAGACTGATTTTGGGATGCAGTCAGATCCCTGGGTGTCCATCCAACACCTCCTGTGTTTACATGAAGGTACCTGCCCTACAGGAGCAAGCCTGGTGCCAAACACCTGCCAGGAATGGCCTCAGCAGCATCAGACTTGGAACATCTAACTATAAAAGTTAAGTAGAGCTGTTACTTGTCTCCCCGGATAAAGATAATGTGGCAAAATACAAGGCTGAGTTGAATTTTTAAAAAGGAAAAAACTTCCTAATTGCATAATTAGACTTGCAGGAGATAAAAGGGCAATGTCAAGCCAAGCATAGCTAAGTAAAAAAACAAAAATTGATGAAGTGCTTATCTACCTAAGAAATAAGATTGAAGGATCTGTGTGTTGCAGAGAAATACAAGTTTATTAGTATTAATAAGGCATAAACATTAATATTATTGGGCTAGGAAAAAATAAAGTATTGTCACCATCAGACTATGCTGCTTTCTAGGTTTCTGTTGTTGCCCTGGCATTAATTCCTCATTTTTTTCCTGTGAGTTAATTTTGGAAATTCTGTGTGACAATTTGGAGTGGTTATAGTAATTTTCAGGTAGATGCTAATTTTACTGACCTTTTGGGACATTCAATCCAATTTTAACTAAAAACAGTTGCTAGGTATTTATCAACTTCAGCCACAGCAGCTTCTCACCAGACATGATCCTGATCGCTGCTCGTGTGTATTTATCGTGCCCTAAATGAGGTTATTAAATAAACAGAGATGCACTTAAGATAATGCTTGTCCTACATCTCACAGGAGTGTAGGTTAGAGCAAAACTCATTAGTTTAAGGGAAAGAGTTCTGCCAAGCTCCAGTGTACATTGCAGGTGGATACTGAAGCTGTCTGGGGCCTGAACACATCAGGAAAATCTCAGCAGAGATTTAGGGCTGGATTCTTTGAAGAGGTTGAAAAATCCATTAAAAAATCAATTCATCTGAGTCTTTAGGCTTTAATGCTACAGAAGGAGTGTTATAATGGGGTTACACTTCACCTGGGGATGAGGATATATGTAGGTATGCACATGGCCCAAGAAGAAACATTTATGTTTTGCATAAAATAGGGGTTTTTTTCATTTAAGGATTGTAGTTAAGGCTGTTTCCTTGTTGTAACTAGAATTCTTAAGGGTGTGTTTGGTCCTGATACGAGTTCCTGTCAAACCATGCAGATCTTCCACCCCTCTTTTACAAGGTCAGTTTCTTATCCTACCCTGCCTTTGTTATACAAGCAGCTGGTAACCAAATTTTCTGAGTGTCACCAGTGGTGTCCTGAGCAGGGTGAATGATTTGTGAAAAGGTGCTGGTTCTCCACAGGTTTCTCCTGGGGTGACGGGTGGCAGTGCAAGGTGTGTGTCTGTGTGTTCAGGCCACTTGCTATGTATTAGAAAAGTGAGAGTGCTCAGCTCCAGGGCACTCAATCAAAATACAAAGTGGTGATTTTGGGCTCTAAAGTGGAGAAGGGGAAGGAGGAAGAGAGGTCAGGCAGTCCTTCCTTCTGCAGGCTTCCATTCTTGCTGTCTTATTCTTATTCACCTCTTGTTTAAAAAAAACATTCAGGGGTTAAAGCTGTCTTTTACATATTCAGAGCCAGAGACCCCCAAGTCTAGGGACTCCAGTAATGCAAAGAAAACCCAAGCTTTTCAAACCAAGAAAATCCAGCTTTTCAACTGACAGGTAACAGTCGTGTTTTATTTAAAAATTATAACAAAAACCTTAAATGCTTTATCCGAGGCATTCGTTAAATAAGCTGTGTGTTTCCAGCTATGGAAATTGGATGCTCACTGAAGTTGCTTTCCCTACCAGCCTGTGCAGACTGATGTCTTTCTCTCCCTCCTTAAAAGGCCTAATTATGCCATAGGCAGCCACCTTGTTCTGTTCAGTTTCATATTCTGCCACATTACCATTAGAAGCAGAAAGAACTAATTAAATAAGTATACTAAATGACTGTTTTCTCATTCATTTATTCTCTGTCCAACCTCATTGTGTATTCCCTTTTAGTCAGAGGATAGATAGAGGAAAGCAGGCCCTTTTTTTGCATTGGTTCTCAGGGGTTTAGGCTGCCATTAGGACTGCTGAAGTTATTTATAGGTTATTTTTCAATTCCTTCTACATTCTCAGATTGAAATTCACTCCCTTGGTATATACTGTCTTTTGCATAAAGGCATCAGAGGAAGCCGAAATGTAATCCTGCTTAACTCCTGCTTTGTTTCAACACATCAAAATTCCAGGTGTAAAAGAACACTGAGATACTTTAATAGAGACATACTGGTCAACCCAGCCTCAGCAGCCTGTCCCTGGTGCCCGTCATGCTTGCAGTTTACCAAGCATATTAAAACCCAGTGGCTGATGCTTTGTGGGTTTGTGCTGCTTTTCTGTGGGAAGAAAAGGAGTTGTAGAGAACAGCAGACATCCGTTTTCCCCCTGCCTCCTGTATCTCTCCTTAGCCCAGGGAGGAAGAATGAACGTCAGCCTGTGAAAGGAAAGACCCTTTGGCAAGGAGAAGGCTTCTGTGAGCTCTCCCATGGGCATTCCCGTTCTGCCTCATGTCTGAGCAAAGGGCAGCTCATATTATTTTAAGCCTCCCTTGGGATGTCAGGAGCAGAAGGTAGATGATACCCATCAAGACATTAGGACCCAGGGCTCCATGCTCTGTCTAAAACACAGTCCTGAAAACTATATAATTTATCAGGCAGATGTAATTCCATCAAGGGGTTCTGGCGATGGTGCAAACCACATCATCCAATTATAGCCTGGAAATTCAGTTACTGTGCCTGCAGGAGCAAATACAGCCCTTACATCCTATAGTGTGAATCTGCAAATCTTGTTTGGGGGGAAGCAGTGCTGCCCTCCTCCCCCTTAGTGCTGTTCCAGGTGTATTTGTGGATTGCATTTTGGTGGAATACAGGCCATACTTAAAATGCTGCTGGGTTTATGCCACAGAAGGCTAAGGTGAATGGAGTGCAATTTTTCCCTCGTGAGCTCTTCACTAAAATTTCATTGTCATGGGTTTAGCGCTCAGTTCAGAGCAATCCAAGCAACACAGCCAGAAAAGCAGAGGGTTAATTAGGTACAATATGCTGGCTTTAGTACAAAATACACAGAGCTTGACTTAGTTTAAGTAAGCATTTGTGTTTGATTAGAGTCTGCATGTCCTAATAGAGAGACTGTGTTGTAATAGAAAAGATGATAAAGATTAAATTTATGTCTTTTTTAATAGGAATGAGAAGTGTAGAATTATCCTAAGATTATCCTACCCTCTCTGTGGGTGAGACTAGAGTTTGTTTTAGATTTGTTTTATAGCATAGTGTGAAGGGTTTTGCTGGATTTGCTGTTAATTTACTATTCCAAAGGAAATATTAATGCTCTAAGAAACAAGTTCTAAACCTCTAATATGCAAAAACAACTCCCAAAGTACTCATTTGGAATTACACAAGAGTCATACTTAATCTCTAGAGCGTATGGTATTTTGTTAAAATTGCACATATTGACAAATGTTATCAAACCTGTAAAATATGAATGTATTTTGTAAGCAATATACTTACTTTTGTATCATTGAAATAATCAACATCTGTCTATATAGTCTGAGAAAATGCTGTGTCTGTCTTTTTAATAGTAAAATTCCTTTGCTTTGGTCATAAACCTGTCAGTCCTGATAGCTGAACTGAAGGCAGTTTACCTGAGTTTTATAATATCTGCATCTTCCTGTGAGCTGTCTCCACTCTGCTCAGGGCATTGGGGGTCCTTTAGTATTTGTCTTAAGTCCAGGAAACAGTCTAGAGGTCAAAACCAAGTTTTCCCCTTATCTTGGGAGATGGATGCTCTTCAGAAACTCCTACCATTCTGATTTTTATGGACACCCCAGAGTGCTTCCAGATGTATGCCCTTGCACGAAAAGAACAATAACAGCCTGGTTGCCATCTGTGGTACTAAACCACAGCACATCACTTGGCCCATCAGGCCCCACACAACTCTCTTAACCCTGCCACTACCTTTAGCCACATGAGATAAGTAAAATGGATGGGGTTTAGTTATAATTGGCCTGTGTGTAGTTTTTTAGATGTCAGACTTTGCACTCCCCTACTGAGCTTTTACAGTTGTACGTTGAGTTTGTAGGAGAAAATAGTAACTTTTTTCCCTGAACTTCTGCATGTTTCAATTGAAAATATTTGAGCGAGGCAATGAAGGTTTGGTCTCAGCTGAGAACGTAGAAAACATAGAAATGTTCCTGGTTGAAGTAATTTTAGAACTTTAGAGGACTCCAAATCCAGTTTAAGGGCAGAGAAACTGCTGCTTTTGGAAAGCTATCCTGGGTGCTAAATGCCCTGTTAAAATACAAAGCTCCTCCCAAACAAAAGATTTAATAAAAGATTATTTTTCTTTTATGGCGTTTTTTACAACCACTGCAGTGTATGGCACCCTCAGTGGTTTTACAGCCCCCTTGTCATTGCCTTGAGTTTACTGGCCATGGTAATATTTATGAACAGTGCAGACATTGTGCTCTGAACAGAGTCTGCTCGCCAGTATCAAGGATGATTCATAGGAACCATTTTTTTATGTGATGAGATTTTATAGTAAAACAGGACTTATATTGTTTATTAGTCACAATTTTTCACACTCTGAGCCATTCCCATAAGCCTTCTTTATGTCACTAAAACTTTATTCAGAATGATTTTGCTTGTTGGTATTTCAGCTGTCCTGGTATTTTAAAATTGAGATTTTGGTTCATTTTTGTCTTTTACAAGGGTGTTTATCTCTCTGTAGCACATGTACTTCTCCCACCCCATCCTCCCATGGAACAGTCTGTTCTGAGGATCCAAGATTAGTGTGTGGGGAGTGGGAAGAAAACAAACGAGTTTCATATGGTAAGGCAAATAATTTAATAAACATCAGCATGGAGCATAGCTGCCCTTCCTGTGCTATTTCAGACGGTCTGCCCACTCAGCTGGAGTTGGCAGGATGGATGGAAAGAAGTGTGCAGGAAGAGAGGGGAGCTGTCATACCAGGGGGTGCACCCCAAAGGATAGACAGGAAGGGGGCTCCTCAGCAGTCTGGGAGCGCTGCAGTCCCAAGCTCAGCATTTTACTCCCTGGAATTCTGCCCTGGTTGGTTTGGCCACCTCCCTCTTCCCTGGCTTCTCTGCCTTTCCCCTCCTTGGCAGCCTGCGTTAGTGATGAGGTGCAGTTTCAGGAGCAAAAGTGGAAGCAGCTTGCAAGAAAAGATGAAATCCTTTTTTCCTTTAGTGCTTCTGGTGCAGGGATGCAAAATTTCACTTAGGCCCTGCCATATCCAGGCCTTTGCTCACCTATTAGGTTTATTTTCAGTCTCATTGCCCTGTGGAGAGTGTAATGATTTCTTGCATAAGATTGCAAGAAACCACAGGTCAGGACCAACTCCACTTCTGCTTGTTTTATTTCTGTGTATTGTTATTGCTTCTGGCCTGTATGGAAAAACCCACTGTGTGCCAGAAACCAGGTTTTCTCCCAAAACATTTCGGATGTTGTTTAACTTCATTTTCACACTGATAAAATGCTGAAAACTCTTTCCGTCCTTCCTCCCCCCACATCAAGCATCCCTTTGTCAAAACCTAATCACAAGTGAAGATGTCCCTCACAGAGGACCTCTTTATAACAATAGCAACTCCATCAGCAGCTCATGGTCACATTGCAGAGATGCTTGTTGGGAAGGATGGGTTTTCTTGCTCACAGGGGGCACCTGCAAGTGTGTTTTCCTTCTCTGTAATGAAAGCAAGACAAAAGCACATTCAAGCTTCATGATTGCTGTTTCTTGGACATGTGATGACTTTAAAAAACAGACAGACTGGAAGAATGGTCAGAATAATATGAACGAGTGGGGAAATGCAATTTGGAAACACAGCAGTTACATTGCAATAGCAGCTGATGATTCATGACCATTAGCAAAGAGTTTTGACCATCTTTTCAAATTACATTAATATTGTTATTGCTCTTCCTGTGGCTAAGAACCTTTTATTGTATTCATTACCCTTTTAAAAAGTAATACTAAGGTTGTTTTGCAGAATAGTAACCATGTATATCACAGCTGTGGTTCTGACAATAAATAGTTCAGTGAGATGTGTTGGCTTATTCCAGCATTGACTGCTGTGTATTAACACTCTGAAAATTAACTATAAAATGACACCCCTGGGTCCAGAGTTCATAGTTTTTAAAATTTTTCAAATCAGTGGCACTCACATTTCAAACAGGTCTATTTCTTTGCTTCCCTAGCTGCTGCAGCTCAGTGCTAACTTAGCATCACAATTAATAAACTTTCTCCAAACTGCACCCTGCCTTGAGTGACCCAGTGCACTCTCCTTCTCTTTTGGCATTACTGGGGCCCTGCTTTCAGGTTGCTACAAGCCACCTTAATCTAAACAACTGTGTGTGTAAAGATTATTTCTCAAAATGTTTTGTGTTCTTACTCGACTTTGATTCACTCTGAAGCAGAGTAAAGTGCATGGAAGAAATTAGACCTTTGTAGTCATTGTGGCTCCGTTTTGCAGTTTGCCTTAACCCAAATTTTGCCCTCATATTGTTGAGATGATTTCAGGAAGGAAAAGAGGAGAAGACAAAAAAAGCTGGGATTGTGACATAAACTTCTTTTTCTCTCAGAAACTGGGCCAAGGAAGGAATGATAAACATTTGCATAAAAATTTGAATAACAATTTTTTCTATTCAAAATTAATTCTAAACATAGTTGGTTTTTTATTTCACCTTAAAAACCAAAAGTCCTTTGGTGCATAAATCTGTAAGAAAACATTTTGCTCTAGGCCACATTAAATATTTTGTTAGAAATTAAATTATCTTTTTCTATTACAAACAGGCCCTAAAATTAATTATTTGTCGAGTCCTGAGGAGAAATAATGGAAATTGAATACACAAGTTTGATGCTACGGTGCAGGAAAAAAAGGACTTTTTCTTTCTGTATGCAACACTGGTGGTATTTTTATTGGTCATTAATACTAAATTCATTTCTGCTATAGATACATCATAAAAATTCAGAGCTACATAAGCAGTCTGGAATCTGAGAAACATGATTATCATGAACGATGCTAGAAGCTCAAGATATTCAGCTTATCAAAATGAGAGAGAAATGAGTGAGCTTAGGTTATTCTAGAACAGAAAGAAAGCAAGTAATTTATGTCAACTTCATACTGACCTAATTTTAGTTTCCATGGCTTGAAACCAGATTTCTAGAATGGAGTGTCAGGTTTTGCAGTATCCCTTAGACAAAGGTTTCTTGCAGGAACACTTTCCATAATGATATTTATGGATCAAGACAGGAGATTAGATATAGCCCATGTGGTTGTTCATTGTGTCTGAATGGGGACATAGGAACTCTGAAAGGAATTCAGTTTTTGTAGTGGAAATGCATTTTTCCCTGGCAGTACAGAATAAAAGATCGATTCGTTGCTTTGCATTATTTTGTCTTCACTTCAACAAGGTTGCAAATCAGGCTCTCCATGTGAGGGTGGCAGTTCCCAGGCAAAAGAACTGAATCTGTATTGGTTGGTTATTAGCTCTGAATCTTTAACAAGGAGACAGCTCTTCTACAGATGGTAATGCTCAAAAATATTACAACTATCCCTAGAAAAAGATGTTGCAAAAAAGCCATGACTGGAAGTGCATGAAGAAAAATGGAATTGCAAGTATAAACAACTCTATTTGAATGAAAAAAGGAATTACAAGTCTGAGCATTCTCATTTAAGTGATGTTCTACAAGCCACCCTGATAAATATGGTATTGCATTGAAATTATGAAAAATTCAGAATGGGCAATTATATAAGCTGGGTGCTGAAAATACAATTTGTATATTTGTACTTTTTTATTATTATTCTACCATTGCAAGACTTAACTTTCAAGTATTTTTTAAAAGTTCAGCTTGCATAGCTCAAATTTGGACTCTCATTTGAGTGTAATTTTTCTGCAAAAGTAGATCACCTACTGGCAGCACTTGAATTGATGGTGGTTTGTGTATTTGGACCATGAGCAGTAAATCCTGCCTTCATTGTCACAGTTGACACTCTGCATTGTGTAGGATCACAGTATTTAGAGTGTCTTGGTATTTGCATGGAATATTTAGATTCCCTATTTATTTTGCATTACATGCATATATGGCTTTCATAAAAAAGACTCTTGAGCAGATGTTGAGCAGGTTATTTAATAGGGGTTTTTTTTAACATAGATGAATTAAGAGAATTGCAACTAGTTTCCCAAGTGGTGCTTAAGATCAAAAATAAATCCTGTTATGCTTTGTCCATATCAATAATGAGTCCATGGTGGGTGATTCATTCTTGACAGAAAAGGAAGTGCCTTTGTCACAAGTTGTTTTGTGAACTTGAAGTAGACCACTGAGACAAAAACCTAATTAATTAAAATTGACTGGAAAAGAACCTTTGGGCCTAACTTTTCATGTTGGATTCAGGAGGTGCGCTTTTTCAACACTTTTTCAAATTGTGTCTACGCCTGGTGAAGGTAGAAATCCTGTTTCTGTTGTCTCTGAGGCCCTGCCAGAGATGACCTGAGATTCTGGTATGGGATCTCTGCCTGTGACAGTGCTATGCTTGTGCCTTTCATATGTTCCTGTTGATGCTTTTTCCAAGCTAGGTGACCCTGCCTCAGATCTTCCACAAGTCTGAAAGCTTCCAGCATGTTCCCAAGAGTCCTGGTGTTCTTTCTTGACAATAGCCCCTGGCACCAGTGTTGGGATGATCCATCCAGCATAGCCCCATAACATCAGATCTGTGCTTCAGCCCTTGCTTCATTATGACAGACAGTTTTGGGGAGCTCTTGGGGCAAATAAAGAAATATTTCCCAAGTGCAAGGAGGAGTGACGTTCTCCAGCTTCCTGGGATAATCCTGGGAAGTTGTGGGTCTGTACTTTAGTACTGGTGTTCCTTTCTGTCCCATCTACATCCAAGCAAGTAGATGGAACGTGTTCTGTGCCAGCTAAAGTCTACTGAAAGCTGAAAGCTTTTTGGTGATGTTGATTACCAGCCCAAACTGGTGGCAACAGAATAGCTTTTCCAATCTGTGAAGTGCTAGGAATCTTCAAGTAGCTTCCTGTTTTTAAGTTGTTTCAGTTTTCTTCAGGAATTTTCATAGCTGTCATGTCTCATTCTAATCACAAATGTGAATTTTCTCACCCCTGACTGACAAGGGTTCCTCAAAGCTGTGGTTGTGCACTTCAGCCTTTATAAAAGAAACTGCCCTTGTACCTTTCAAGAGCACCTCCTGTGTAAAGACTTCCGTTTAAGGCTTGCATGAATCTTCCATCCTGTATCTCCTCTGTAAACTTTATGAGATGGCCTGAAGTCTCAGAATAAATCTGATGCTCTCCAAGTCTTGACTCCCACCCAGGTGAAGCCAGTTTCATGAAAAACATGAAAAGGACAGGTTCTTCTTCTTCTAAAAGATAACCCTGATAGAGGATTTGAGTATTTGTAACACTGCAGGGAAAAATGTGGCAGACAAATGCTTTTAATGCTGTTTCTGTTAAGATATGTGCTGCGTAGAATAGGTCTATATCTTCAGAATCTGCTGTAGATCTTGGCAGAGGCACTTCAGCATCCAGCATGTTAGGCTGCCCTTAATGGGTTTTTGAACATGCAAAGCAACAGCTTTGTTCTAAGTTCTGTGACTTCAGCTGATGTGGTTTTTCAGAATTAACATCTTGATTGGTTGCCAACAGGAGAGTGCAGTGCAATACCTGGTATTAGCAAAGGGAAGGTTACCTACAATAAGGGGGCTTTTTTTTTTTCCTGTTTTGCTGGAGGCAAGAAGACAAAAGAGCCATCACAGAAAAAAAAAAGGCTATTTTCCAATAACTCCTTTCCAGCAATCTCTTGTGGAGCAAGCACCCACAGTAATTCAGTGCATTCAGCTTTACCTTGGAGATGGACAGATAATAGAGTATGGGGCAGAGTAATGACAGAGAAATGCCAGCCATAGCAAAAAAACAAAAAACAAACGACTAACCAAACTACAAACCCACTGAGTAAAATATCACTTCTGTTGTTATTTTGTGGAATATCATGGGATGTTCAGTTCCAGAATAGGGGAGAATGGTAAAATGGATATGCCATTCTGGGGTGGGGGGGAAATGGAGGTTGGGGGGAGGAGTGGTTTTTGTCCACTAGTACAATTCTGAAATGCAGTAAATACAAGTTGTGAGGGGTTAGAAGTTCACTGCAGTGTGCAAACCATAGTCCTATTTAAAGTGCATCCTCCATTAGAGCAATGCTGTCTTGTGGAAAAACTGCCTTCCCTTTGGAGGACAAAGCTGCGGGATAATTAAGATAATTATTTTTTTCAATGGATGTCTTTTATCTTTTTTTTTTTTCTAGCTAGTTGTGGGCTTTTTAACTTGGGAAATCTTTTAGAAGTTGCTAATAAGAAAAAACTGAGCAATTGTTGGCTGCTGAAATGAGTCAGCTGAGGGGTGTTTTTGCTTAACTTGGCCCAGCAGGAACAGATAATAATCTAGTGTATAAGAAAGACTCCATTTTTTAAAGGCCGTGGTCTCCATTCTTAACGAAGTGTCTGTGCTGGAGACCTTTTCTGAACCAGGCTTTTATCAGATACAAACCATAAAGGCACCATCTAGGCAACGTAGCTATGGCTGCACTACTTTTTATCTCTGCACCATGAGTCCTGTGTGTTGGAGGAAAATCTGATGCTGTCAGTACAGCTTCACTTGGCTGCTCTTCCCACCTGCCCCTTGTAACGGGGAGGGAGCTGGGGAGTCATTCTATATTTTCTGTCAGGATCTGTAATGTCCTGGAGCTTGTGTTGTATGAGCACCACGAGACAGGGACCTCTCTCAGGGCCTCTCAAAAGCTTCACATGTGTTAAATTCTTCCTCTAAACCACAGCAGCCCAATTAAGGGTTTTTAGTGCCTTATTATATTTGATGGCTCCTGAGCTGAGGGCTTCACATCTCATAGCATTTCATTGGGGTAGGGTGTGGACAGAGGCAGTGCTGTGCAGGTTGAGAAGTGATGTTGTAAGTAATTACAAGGAGAAAAATAGCTTGGCTGCTTGGCTGCCACGTGTGTCATTGCATGCTCCATAAAGATGATGGGATTTGCCTGCTGCTTTGTTCTGACAGGCCTCTGTGCCTGTGTCTGTGCTCTCAGTGCTGAGGTCTCATACCACAGCAAAAAGCTCCCATGCAGGAAATGTTCACCTCTCTTTAAACAACATCTCCTCATGAGGAAATGTAGCACATGCTCCTTGTGGTTGAATTGCACTCCCTTTGAGGTGCTTATGATCCCCAAGCCTGCTGCCACTCCACTGGGATATTGCTAAAAAAAAAAAAAAATTACAAAGTAGTCAGGGATTCAGTGATGGGCAGCACTTGTTCTGTAGCGGTTAGGGGTGGTTTGGGTGCAACCTTATAATGTGTCATGAAAGATAAAATTGCCCAAACCTATGGTGTATTTTTGCAAAATCCTGAGATGCTCATGTTATTTAGCTGCTTTGAAAAACATTGCCTGAAATCCTCATCTTGGGAGATAATGTACTGTTGTTACATACTGTGTGTCAGTATGAAAAGAAATTAAAGCAATTACATTTTAAGGCCCAATGACCAGCAAGTTTTGTGCCATTTTTATGTGTCTCTATGGAGCACATAAGCACCTGTGTCTCCAGTGCCGCTTACCAGGTAACTGATTTTTTATCTGACTGCCAGAAAAGCCCTCACCTGCGATAGAAGGCAGGGAGACTAAAATTAGTCCATTTACTTCCCTCAGCCACTTACCCATATTGTCCCTGTTCCCTCTCCAATCAAATGAGGTCAATCAGCTTGACAGCCCCATCCCCTCCACTAAACCTTCAGTTGAGGAGAGCAGCTCCAGCAAGGCACAGAAGGTCAGAATCTTGACAGAGAATTAGGCGCTAAATGTCCATGGGCCCATGTGCCCTAGTTAGGGAAAGATCTGCTGTTGACTCTGCCAGCACCATGTGTTAGTGCACCCACCAACCCAGGGACATCTCCCTCAGCTGAGGGAGACTTCTCCTCCATGTTCTGGGTTAATCATCCTGTCCCAGCTCAGCCACTCTATTATCTCTACCAGCCTGATCACATCATGATGGCTGCACTGCTTTCTTGTCAGGGATTTCCCATCTCCACTCATGTCCCATCTCTGCCTTGTTTTTCCTAGTGTACAATTGCTCATCTTGGCCTCAGTTCATAACCCTTTATCTCCTTTCTTGCCTTTGTGTGTGATCTATTTTGCCTCTTCTTAAACTTGTGATCTATAAAGCAGAAATCAGCTGGTACTGAGGTAAACAGGAGTGTATTACATCCCCATGTGTCTGAAAAGAAACTGATTGTCTAAAGCATTGCACAACCCAAAGCTGTGGATCAGAGCCCCCAAAACAAGAGATTGGTTTTTCAAAAGGGAAGAAGAGAAAAGAAACATTTAAAGAAAAGGAAATGCATCTTTCATTTTCCTCTCTAGTTTTCAAGCATCTCAGAGTTACACTCTGGGGTTCTACCCCACAGCAATGCACACTGTAAGCAATGAAGAGAACAGCTAAAAAAAAATGCAAACCTGAAATTTTCATTGGCCTTCCTCAGCACATACTTCAGGGGAAAGGCTTCATTAGGAGAGGTGGAAATGTTGCCAGTGTAAAAGATCAGTGTCCAAGGAGCATGGAGTTTTCTCCGTGTGTTTTCTGGACGGCTGACCTCGAGCAACTGTGTGACCTTAATCTCTGTCTTGAAAGCAGAGCCCTCCTCCTTGCTTAAAAATCTTAGCAGGTAAACAAAGCTGAGGTATCCCAGAAGCCACTGTAATGTGGCCACTTTTCCAGTAAAGTCCAGAAGTATGCACAGGACTGGGAAGACATGTAATGGAGTAAATATAAAACATGTTCATGTCCTCTGAGGGAAAACTACAAAAGAGGAATCTTAAAAGTGTCCTAAAAATTATTTTAAAATTAAATTTGAATTTCTATTTCTACTGAACCCCCTCCAGCAGCTCATGAGTCTTCACATGGCATTTATTCTTCACTTTGTTTGTTTAAGAAAAAGATTTTAAAAGAAAGCAGTAATTTTGAACTTCATTCTTAACCCTAAAGGGTCTCACTTAAAGTCTGGTTAGATTCAATGCTTGCACTAAAAATAAGGTTGGAAAAATCAAGTTTACAATGTTAAATATCAATTCAATTTGCAAATATGTGCACAGTCTTAAGGAGCTTATCTATCATGGACAAGACATAAAACCTGACTTCTCTTGTAGATGCGAAAAGAACCAACAGTTTTGTCAGCATTACTGCCCTAAAGTAATACAAGTATAAGAAGAAAATCAGCCATTATAAGTTATCTTTTGGCCTACAAAACTTTCTGTGCTGGGCTGCTTGGCCTGGTGTCCCTCTTTGCCAGCAGTGGCAATAAAACAAAACATGCCTCCCATCCCTGTTACAGGAGTGGTTTCCAGCAAGGGGGAAAGCTCTGCTGCCCTGTTGTGTAGCTGGCTCCATTTCCCACGTGCCATTCACCTGTAATTGGCAGCACACCCTCAGAAGTCCCAGGCCCTGGTTAGAGGCTCCTGGGGCAGCAGGTGTGGGGTCACTCCACAGTGTGAGCATGGCCGTGTGCCCAGCATGGGGCTGGTTGGGATGTCTCTGCTGCTGCAACAGAGCTCTCTGCTCGTCTGAAGGGATGGGAATGGAGAGCAGGTGAGTGTCAGAGGGTTTGCTCCGACTCCTGCAAAGCAGGCAGTGCTGCTGCTGGCCCTCCACAATCTTTTAACTGGTACAAAGAGCTTTTCTTGAGCAGGCAGTGTAAGTGAGCTTTGACTTTTTGCATCCACCTTTGCCAGAGAGGGTGATGAGTGGCTGGTGCAGGCTCTGGTCCAACAGCACTACAGCTGAAGGTGCCCCTCTCCAACGGAGAAGTGCTGTGCTGGGGATTTAATTCCAGTTTTTCAAAGAGCTGGCTGGAAAACAAACATTCTGTTTCAAAGGGGAGAAAAATAAGAAGAAGCCTAACCTTCAGTATCTGATTTTTTCCAGAGGTTTTCAGCTTTTCTTAATGCGGGCAGATTCCTGTATCTGATTTTCCTGCCCCCTGCAGTAGCTTGCTAAAGTAAAGATTTACTTGCAGGGGCAAGAGACTCTTATCTCTGTCTTTGGCATGACTTCTCTACCTGAAAACCTCTGTTATAAAAGATCTATAACTTTCAGTCCTTACTTTGAACTGGGTAAGACGGATAGGAGCCCAGTCTGTCTGCATGCTATTTGTGCATCTTGCTCTCTGAAAAATTTGGTCAGAATATCCAGTTTGATCTGAAACCCAACCAAAAAGAGAAGATTGGAAGGAAAAAACCCACTAATCTTCTTTGTTTATCATTCAATCAGAATTAGAAATTAGTCTTAAAAAAAAAAATAAAAGAACAAAACAAACCTCACTGGAATCTGCCCAACCTTAAATATCCACAGAACAGTCTCCGTGTAAAGCTCCTTCTACCATCACAACCTCTACAATCAATCACAGCCATATCTTTATATCTGAATGTTTCTAGTGTCTTGTTTGTCTGCTTGTATGTTTTTTAATCTATTGTCAGAGTTCGAATACATTTTTATCAAAAAAAACGGTATTTACAGAACTGGAAAAAGCATCTACTCCTACTTTTTTTGCCAAGCAGGAGAGGAATGAATCTGACATTACCTCAGGATTTTATCTATTTAGCCCCATCTGCAGGCCGTGTCCATGACGTGTGCAATACATATCCTTGATGTCTCTCTTCAGTCAGGTGTTCCCAGGGAGAAAGCTATCCCCTGGAGTTCGCCTGACCCAAATTAGGTGGAGAAATTGCTGTTAAGGATGGCTGTGTGATCCAAGGTGTGAATGATGCAGAGCTCAAGGTTCCAAGTAATGCCGTAAAAAAAAAAGAAAAACCAAAAAAAATCCCACCAGATCTGACCAGTATGGTTAATGCTACATTCTCCATTTATTCCGTCTAAAATGGCAGTTATATATATGTCTAAATAGTTTACATTTACAGGTGTACTCTCATTGGCACACAGCACAGGGAAAAATGCAAACACACATTGTTGAATAAACTTTTAAGGCGGCTAAACTGTCCACACTAATTACTGTACTTGCTAACTACTAGAAAACCCACTGTCCCTTGTCAACACCTTAAGCTCTAATTTTAACTGCGCCACTGACTTGGCAGGGAATTTCTGCCTGTGCCACAAACTCCTACAGGCCTCAACGATGAGGCCCAGTCTGGAGCGTTCAGCTTTTACTCCAAATACAGACCATACCCTCTTTCTCTAAGAAATTCTGCTACAATGCTGTAAAGGGCTGGGAAATGCTGCAGCTTTGCTGGCAATGTAGGGAAGGATCTCAGTTCTTTTTTCCACCACCCCCTTATATTCCTGGCTGCTGGAGCTGCTCTAATCCCATGGGAGCTGGAGAGGGGCTGTGCTACTGCCCAGCTGCTATGGGGGCCATGTCCCTTCCAGTCCCCTATGAATCATTGCTTTGGAGTTCCCCTCCGGGCCAGTCATGCCCAGAGCTTGGTCTTGCTGGTAACTCCAGGGTTGTGCCTGTGTTTGGGAAATGCTTGTGGCCAGCAAGAAAGAGGCTGTGCTGCAGCTCGAGCCTTCAAAACTGTCAGTGATGTAGAGACTGAGCAATAGAGTCAGCCAGCTGCTTGCTTGGGAAGTCATGGCTAATACACTTCCACGTCTTCAGCCTTTTCCACCTGTCATGTAGTCTGCCAAACTGCTCTTTTCCCTTGCCTTCTCTTTCCTCCACACTTCTCTCAGGAAAACAAACATACCAACTGCAAAAAGGAACAGAGAGACCAGGAACTGGGTTCAGCCACTGCTTTCACCACTTACCTGATCAGGTTTGATCTTCCCATTCTTGCTTCATGGCCTCTGACTCAGTTTTCTGCTCTATACAAGCAGAGTGGTAATAGTTGCTGTTAATGAAAATACTTCTAAGGCTAGATACTTTTAGAGCATTGACATAGGGCATTCCTGAGATTTGTCAAAAGTTATGACAACTTCATACAGAAATTCTCCTGTGGAAGAAAAGAGACTAATATTTTGAGAGGCTCACAAGTTAACATGATGATAAATGCCAGGATCTTATTTTCCAGACTGTTCTGGTTTACTTTCTCTCTGTTCCCTACCTGGGGGCTGCATTACAGCTTTGCTCTCAGCAGTTGAAGGCAGCTGCTGTTTGCAGGGGGGAGCTCCTGTGGCATTATTTATGGCAGCTCTCAGTGAGAGGACAGTGATTTATTGTGTGCCATCTTCTGCAGCTGTGAATTTGCACCACGGCGACAGGGACATCCAGTGGAATCCTGATTTTCAGTCTGACACAGAGGTAGAAAAAGGTGAACTGGCTGGGTAAAAATGAAAGCCTGTTAAGCATCCTCCTTTGCCCTCCCACAAATAAACTTTTACTTTCTGGAACTGGGAAATTAGGGTTGCAAATACCCTGGCATTCATATTTCTATCTCTCCTGCCAGACAACTTCCTCAAGAGAAGTCACGATAGGCTTGATTCTTCCTCTAAAATTGGGTGACCTTTTTTTGTATAGGTCCTCCTATTTTGCCTCTCCTCCAAACCCTACATCTGACTGCATCTGCTCTACATCTGACTCCCCTTATTAGGGAAACTCTGATGAATTTGTCACTTGCCCCGTGCTCTGAGCTGCACAGTATGCAGGGTTGCAGCAAAAGGAGCCCTCACCCAGGAGCTCTCAGGTCTGCCTCTGCCTGCAAAAAGGAGCTCACTTCTCTCTGCTACCCAAAAAAAGCTGTAGAACTTGACTTCATGCCCTTCACCTTGAAAAAAAGATGCACAGATCAACTGAGCAGGCTCATGGGCTTATCCAAATTGAATCTCAGTGCCAAGTCCCTTGGTTTTGATCTACGCTATAAAAGTGTTAAATTTCCTACAAAGTCATTGGCATTCTACACAGGGAAAATTATAGGATAACACCTGGGAATGCCTTGCATTTTATTTCTGGGGCTGTATCTTTCAACCACAGTTTATCTGGCACAATGCACAGGAAAATGATGGGATGTGTTTTGTAACATTACACAGGGAATCCTGGCATTGCCTTCTCTCAGTAGCAGTGAACCATGCCAGTCAGCTCTGCCATGGTGTCACGGGACAATGAACAAGCCCAGCTTAGTGGCCCTGTGAGAAGCTGCATGGAAGCTGCTTCATGAGCTGTGTCTACTGGAGAGGGAGTAAAGGGAGAAGGAGGGAAAGGTTCATTTATTTGCTCCCAAGATTCCTTCTCTGAGGTTTGCGTGGTAGAAATTGCAAAACTGCAAGTGGGATTAATAATTCCATAAAAGACATGACTGTAGGTACAGTAATGGAGGGTAAGTGAGCCCATTATCTGGTCTGGGTGACTGAAAGATTTTGCTCCAAGGCATCTGCTGTAATTGAAGATTTGGTTGGTCAAGCTGTAGAATACTTCTAGGATACAAGTGATGTGTGCTGTCATTGCTATGCAAGCTTATGTTTCCTTTCTTCTATTCTCCTGAGCTGAATAGAATATAAACTTCAGATCAGTAATCAATGTGTGAATAATATGGGCCTACATTTCAGGGGAAAAAAAGTTATGAAGTGAAATGCAAAACTTCAGATCTTCCTGCTAGTTTCTTTCTGCTCTGCTTCCTCCAGCAACAAAAGTAATGGTAGGTCTTGATTGTTCTGAAATGTTCCAAAGCACTAAAATCCAGAGGTTAAAAAAAAAAAAAATTACACACATGAACAGGTACAGCTCTTGCTTATTGAAATGCAGAGGGGAGCAGGGGACCTGATTAGGCAAATTTTGTGAGACAAGAATACAGCCAAGTTCCTGAAAAACTGCGACACTACCAGGGAGATGCCTTTATTAACAGAATAAACACTCAGTCCTCCTGCAGATTGTTATCCAGATTGAATGGCACTTGATTCTTATCAGGACACTTCTTCATAACATGGAACTCTCAGGTGGTGTGATCCTTCAAGCAAACACCATGCTGCTTAAAGCCTGATTCCTATCATGCAAAGTGGTCTGCAGCCCCTCTGGACACACACTGCAGTGAAGGTGGGCAATAAACCATCAGTTTTTAACTTTCCTAAACACCAGCAGACAGCAGCGTTTCTGTGCCAGGCTTTTTCACCTCTCCACATTGCTGGTAGCCCTGGGAGAGAGCAGGGAAAAGCATATTTCGTATTTCAGAAAAGGATTTTGATCACTAGAAGTTCTCCCGTTGGCAGGAAACCTGCAGACACAGAGGTGGCAGCCTGGCATGGTGATGCCTTCCTGAAAGTAATCACTCAGTCTGGTGAAGAAGAGCAACTTCCTACCTTATCTCCCCATCCATAAGAGCAGCAAGGCTGCAAAAGGCAGCAGCAGCACAGCCCATGGGTTCATGCTGCGCACAGATTGAGCAGAGCACTGCGCTCAGGCAGCTTCCTGCTCACAAAGTTGTACTACTTCATCCTTCATAATCTTCTTTAAGGAGAGGTTAAAACCCTCCTTTGGAGGATGTTAAAAGATCTGAATGCTCATGGAGGTAGAGACATTTATGACCTCATGTCTTTGAGGAAGTCTTACCTGTTGCAGGTTGAAGGGAAAGTAGGCAGAGCTAGCCCCAAACCAGCCAAGGTGCCCTAAGCAGTATTTCCAGGGTGTCCATCTCAGGCAGATCTGATGGTAACCTGGGCCAGGCTTGTGTCAAAAGTGGGGCTTGATACACATTTAGCATTAACAGCAGAAGTAGAATTCCTCAAACCTCAAGGTGCAGAATAAGAAATACCATTTTTTTTAAGTATAGTCCAATGCACTCTTCAGTGCTTCTAGTAAATTCAGTGGGGACACTTACAATTTCTAGGCAAAACTGTGGTTTTTCCTTAGGCTTCCCTGGATAGCCTCTGTACTGCTGTGTGTATTTGAGGAGTATTCATTGGTATGATCTGAGAAAGGCTTTAAGGAAGGAATGTATTTTGGGGTATCTCTAGAAATGGTTCCTCTATGAAATGCTTTTGCTTGGGAGAACAAATCAAAGTAATGAATTAAATTTTGAAGTAATAATATATCCTATACAGTAATCTTAAACATTTTTACTTTTACTGTCCAAAGGATTGTCTGTAGAGGGTTCTCCTCAGTATATGTCCAAATGTATAAGGTTGGTTATTGCAGTGCTCATGTACAGAAGTAGTGGTTTCAAACCTTAGTGTGTTTAAAACCCTGTATGGGAATGAATCTGGGAAGCTTTCACCACTGTAACCAAGTACCAAGAAGATAAAAGCATTTGAGGTATTTTTAAATGTCAGATTTCAGACCCAAAGTGTATTACTGTGATTTGATCTTCAGACTCTGTATTTATCTGCCTAGGCTCTCCTGTTCTATCAACAACTCTGTTCACCTTGGAGATAGCTATAAGCTATTGATTCTGGGTCTCTAAAATCCAAATTATGATATTTATGTCAAGGTATGTAAATCATCCATTTAAACACTATCAAAAAGGAAATTTTGAAGATTTTTTTAATTTTTAAGGGCTAAAAAACAGCAGTGTACAAGCAGTTTAAAACCTGACAGAATCATCAGCCAAATATTTTTGTCGTATTTGCTTAGGTAAATAGCAGATAAATGTCAAATATGCAAGGGCCACCTAGATCTCTTACTTTTAAAAAGAGCTGTTCTAGACTGTCACTTCAAGGGACTTAGTGTAGCTGATGTGTCTTCTGTTTCTCAAAATATCTGTGCAGGTAGTTTGGGTAAGAATGAGGCTTTGCACTGCCCAAAGCATGACTCCAAGCAAACATGGTCATTTCCAGGTTCTTACACTGAAATGAAAGATCTTTTTCTGCACCCAATAACCTAAATATCACAGTGTGCTTAAGGATGCTGCTGACATTTTTAAAGACCACCCAAAGTGTTGCCTTTCTGACTGCAGCTATGCTCTGGGTCTCCGTGGGACTCCCTGTCTTTTCCTTTCCAGCTCTCTTGCGTCTCTTCCACTTGCTTTCATTCTGCCTCTTGTCAAGTCATTGGAGTCCAGTTTTGATACTAACAAATACCATATTGTCATAGCTGGAGTAAGTGCTTGACTTTTAAAGGTAGCCAAAACTTACACAGTGTATAAAAATTGAATTCACTGGTCACCAAGATTCTTAAGATGTTAATAATTTGATTTTTAATGTAATTGCCTCTTAGCTGAAGGCAAGGCGTGTGTGTTCATCCAGTGCTAGGTCAGATTCAGTGAACTAGTTTATTTATCCTTCTCACAGCACATCAGCAGAGGGTTTAAACACATTCGTTAAAGCCATTTCTTATTATCTAATTAAAAAATAATTGCTTAAAAGAAAAGACAAATATTTTAGTATTTCATTTTGATGTTTTCTTAACGCAAACTTTTGGTGTTTGACTTACTGCTTTGTGTCCAAAAAGTCTGAGAATACACTTTGAAATAGTAATTGAGCCTAATAACTGTTTGCATCTCAGTCTTGGAGAAAAAACAGTATTGAAGTCAAACTATAGTGTTTGTTTCAATTGTTTTCTTTCTCCTGCTAAGCAGGAGAACAGTTACTTAACTGGCTTGTTAACCACAGGGCTTCTCAGGCAGGGGTCCACTGACAAGTGACACTGTAGGAAATGTTCAGTGAGGTGAGAGTTGAGGGAGGAGACATCTAAGAAGTATGCAGTGGCTGAAAGGGCATGTTCCAAGCTTTCAATTTTTGGTTAATCGAGGTATCCTGTACTAATTCAGAAAAATGCCACTTTTCTCACAGCTTATCCAGAAGGGTTGGGGCTACCAGGTGTGCTCTATGTTGGGCCCTGCTGTCTGAAAGTTAATGACGAAACTCCTGCTGACTTTGGACACTGGGGTTTCCTGGTTTTGTGTGAAATTATTGGTTACCTTCAGATAAGAGAGGAGCTCCTGATTTACTTACATACTGCTTGGGACCTGCAACTCAAGTCCTCGAGTGGTATGCATTTAATCATAAATTCTGCTCATAAAGCCACAATATCACTTCTGAGTGCTGCCAGTGTTGTAGGGGACAGTGTGAAGAAAGTTTAAATTTAGAAAGAAGTACTGTCTGTTCCTCCTATGGCATCCTGTGTATCACAGCTGATCTGTGGATCTTGGAGGCAACTTTGGAAGAACTTTGGGCAGTTAGAAAGACACATTTCCCAGGGCAAACAGAGGACGGGGAGTGCAGAGCTGCTCCAGTGGAGGAGAGCACATCAAAGCCTGCTCAGTTCTTCTGCAGACTCCACAAACTGTTCCTGCTCTTGTTTTTGGCTTATGGTAATGAAAGCAAGAGGAAAATTAAGTCCAGAGTGTTCATGTGGCCATGAAGTACTGAATTTTTTATAAAGCTTAGTAACTGTCATTTTTCAAGTAATTTTCTAAGAGAGGGCTGGAATGTGGGTAGTGCACAGGAACCAACGTACCTTGAAAGTACATTTCTTTGTTTTAATAAGGCTGGCAGTGTACCGTGACTCACCATAATGAATTAATTTGGTGTTTACCATAACAGCACTGAGCTTAATGAACTCATCATATTTATGCAACTGTCTGTAGACGTTCTCTTGTCATTTGGGATTTATAAATAGGTACTAATACTTTTATAGCCGCTTTCTCCTGAGCAGGAAAGTTCTTCACAGTGAAAGGCCATTAAAGTTCACTTCTATTTTTCTATATAAAAAGTAAGCAGAAGATCTTTAATAACTTGATTTTTATCTTTATGTAGGTTTCTGAATTGTTAGTGTGTACTCAGCAAAGCCGTTCAGCTTGAACAAAACTATTGTAGAGCCGTCCTTATCAAATTCCACCAGCCATATAATAAATAGAGTTAATATCTCATTTGACTGCAGATGCCATTTCATTTAAGGTTAGCCTTCTGCATTTGAAAGAAAGTATCCATGTAAGTTCAACAGATTTAAGTAAAAATAAGTTCTCTAAATTGAACAAAGTGATACTAATTTATGGGATCACAGTGATGGTTGCTACATCTTTAGAAGGTAATGGTTTGTTGCTGAACAAAACAGAAGGTCAGCTGCATCCTATCTTTTAATGTTGTTTGATATGCAAATTCTTAATGCTGAACAGCAGCTCTGGTTTACTACTGCTTCTTCTGTCATCTCTAGAAGGCAGGATGCTTATCCTTGTTTCTGTGCACTGCCTTCCCACTGACAGCAGTGTGGTGCCGAGCACTGCTGAAGGGCACAGCAGAAGGCGGCCACCTGCCTGCCCCGGTGGGCCTCCACTTAGCTGGGCTTAAATCTGCTTGGAGTCCCTGCCATAAAACAGGCTCTGCGGCTGGACCCACGGGCACTCTTTTGCTGGGTTAAGTGGTGGGAATGGGTGCAAAGGGAGCACTGCTTCGTCTTGTCTGGCAGCATTTGGCTGGCACACAAAATTTCCTCTCCTGGAGCCCATGATTGGCAGCTCATTAAAAAGCTGGCTTAAAAAAATATCCACACAGAGAAACAGAAAGCAGTCTCTTCAGAATCAAAAAACAGATATCAAGATCTGTAGTTGAAGGAAGGGCTGGTATATCTATCTATCTATCTATCTATCTATCTATCTATCTATCTATCTATCTAT
>JANPWX010000008.1:6203918-6221898 GCA_024734555.1 Trochalopteron elliotii
TATCTATCTATCTATCTATCTATCTATCTATCTATCTATCTATCTATCTATAATGATCTCTGCTTCCAGGTGTTTTGCTCATTTTGCAAGCTCTCCCAACATCACTTCATCCACTCAGGACCAGGCACTGGCAATGCTCCCCTCTTTCTTTGACCTCAGAGCAATGACTTCTGCCCTACACCTTGCCACACATCCTTTTTGTGGCATCACATGGCTGAAATATGATGCTATAAATCATACAAATACGATTTATGGCATCAAAGTCAAAGTTTTGAGCATCAATGTGTGTCTCCTGCTAGGCCTCAAGGAGGAGGGCAAAATATGAAAAACTCGCCAGGTCTCAGTGAGACAGTGAGGTACCACTGAGGGGAGAGGAGGTGAAAAGGACTTCAAGAGTCTCCTACTTGCCACTCTCCATTCTTATTTCCTGCTTCCTTCCCCATGAGGAAGCAAGCCAGGAAGGGCAGCAGCCATTCCTCTCTGGCACCACAGCCCTGAGCCAGCCTTCCAGGTGGCACCAGTGAAAGCTGCTCTGCTGCCAGAGAGGAGCCTGCTTTGCCAAAACCTAAAGCTTGCTCAGGGAGATGCAACAGGAGCTGGCATCAGTTATTGCAGTGAATAGGAACGATTTAGGCAGTTGTTTCACTGAAATAAAACAAACACTCCTTGTGGGTCCCTACCTGTCTACTTTGATAATTGAAGGATGCTTACAAATCGGCATAGTTTTAGATCTTGCTTTAAGAGGAGAACCAAATTCTGCAGACTTGGTGCTAGACTTTTGATAGAAAAGCTCCAGTGAGAAGGTTTTGCCTGAGGAAAGGTTTTTGGCTAGCCACTGCAGAAGTTACCAGAGGTCTTATCACTGCCTGATGCCATCTGCAAGCACTGAGTGCTCCCAAAGGCGACCCATGTGAGTCCCCTGGGAGCCAGCACAAGGGCTGGGACCTTGGCTCAGGCTCTCGAGGCAGAGCCCACCAAGGTACACACCTATAACATTTTTATTTTTATTATTTACATTCAGCTTCAACAGTGGGCATTCATTACATTGGCTCTGCAAATCTGCTCTCTGCAGCAGTCTGATCTGCTGACTAGAGCCAAGCACCTCATCACATCCTCTTCCTTATCAGTGCCAATGGGGAAGTTATCCCTCTGGACAACATGTTCCTGGTACAGGAAGCTGATATTCAGTGACCTTTGACATCCCAGAACATGCATTGGCATTTCCAATATCATTGTAAATGGCCTCTCGTATCTCATGCTCACTACTGATAGCTGAGAATGAAATTAGATCAAAAAAGGTGTTGTCACAGAGGTCTCAATTTCAGAGCATTTGCAACACCTTGCTATCATATTAAGTCGGGGTTTTGTATCTGTGGGTATTTTGGAGGAGTAATTCCATTTCACTGCCAGCAGCAATGTATGTAGTTACCAAGTGGAATCCAGCCCTATTCCCATTGGTTCCTTAGGATTTGTTCACATCCCTGTTAGATTTGGAAACCACACACAGCTTAGTTTTCTGTGTTTATATCCACAAGACATCACTTGGTGCTGTGAATTCAGAACTGAGTCAGTTAAAATGCACATAGCCATTTTCTTTTGTGCAGCTCAATAAATTTACGTCATTGCTTTGAAAAATGTAACTCTAACACTTTGCTTGCTAAAGAAAAATATATTCAGGACCTGCACTCTATCCATAAGCAAGTTTTAAAGGTCGTGTTTTTTAGACAAATCAGATTATTTCAATATATAGGCTTCTTTTGTAAGCTTTTTAAGTCTATGGTATTTCAAAACATCAGGAACTCATGCACCCTGCTTATTAATTTCCACTGGCTTATGTCTCGCAGTACTACTCTGTACTAATAAGCAGGTTCAAAAGAGCCAAGGCCATTGAGGAAAAAGTTCAGTTGTAAAAATCTGGGACTAGGAAAGAGAGGCACTTGCTGGAATTATAGCATTAGAACATCATTATCATTCAGAGCATTTAGTTAATGCCTTATTACTTTAGCAATTTATTAAATTTGTAAATCAAATAACAAGCTGATTGTAGTGTCTGCCACCCAACAGGTACATCTGATGAGCGTATCGGGGAACCCACCAGGAGCTGCGGCAAATCCACGTATTTTTGTGGAAAGAGTGCCATCGTGTGGGAGCCTCCTTGCAGCACGCAGGGATAGCAGTGCCCGTGTGGCAGCGTGCCTGCTTGCAAGGAACCTCCCTTCCTCCCTTGTTTTTCCTGGAATTTCCATAAAAGCGCGATTTTCGTTTCTGAAAATGAGCTGCAAAGACAGAAACTTTCCTAACTAGGAACAGGTTAGAAGTGTTAAATCTCCTTAATATGTTAACTACTATTTTGATTCCACAAACAGGTGAATTCTGAAATGAGGTGTTTCTGAAGCTTAACAGAGGCAGGATCTCCCTCTTTCTCTGCATGCCATTAATACAGTTAGATATTAGTGCTCTTATCATTTCTCTCAATACATAGTTTATCCCTCAACATCTGTTTGCAGCTGCAGTTTTACAAGGCTTCATTATAAGCTTTCCACTTCTTGAGCTCTCCTGTATAATGATACCATTACTGTCCCAAATTTCTTCTTCCATTTTTTATGTTTTCCTTTAAAGAATTGAACTTATATGTTACATCCATAAAGAAAATTGCCAATAATTACCAGGGGTACAATTAGGAATAAATCTCTGTTAAGGAACAAGCCAAAGCTCAGTGTCTTTATGCAAATGCCTTTTGTTAAAAAGATGTCTTCTGTAATCAGGAATTATACTGACAAGTGAAGAATCATTTAATTAATGAGAACAGAGCAATCATTTGGATGGTTCATTCTATTCCTGACTGAATAAAAGAGAGAAAATAGCCCTGCTCAGGGATTAGAGTCACTGCTGGAAGAAATAAACCCTGTGGGTGTTGTTCTGTTACTGCCTTGGGTAGATAGTACAGTAATTCCTAAATATAAAAGCACATACATTTTGATTAGGCAGTAAAAATTAATTTACTATTACTCCACAAGAACTTATACAAAAGGGTTCTGTTTATGCTGGCCTTCTGCTCCTGCTAACCTCTCAGAATGGAATATTTGGGCCAAAATACTCACCTAAATCCTAGTACAGTATTCCAGGACAGTGAGAACCAGAATTATGGCAAGTTCTTTCCATAAGGACTGTGTGCCATGATCGAGGGTAGTGCATGGACCCTGTTTGCAGTTGCAGAGGAGTAATCTGGTCTCCAGTTCAGCCCTTTGTTTAGAGCAGGTCAATTTGCTCTGGGTCTTTGAATTTCACCAGGGCTGGTGATGCCATAAATTCTCTGTTCTATCGTTTGACCTCTCTGATTCTCCTCTTATCTGGTTGGAATTACTTACCCAGCAGCTTATCCCAGTTGCATCTCCTCCTGTCACTGGGTCTACCCCAAGCTTCTCTACATCCTCCCAGGCAGCAATGGCAGCAGCCCTGACTATGTTCCCACCCCTCCAAAGCTCATCTGAACATGGTTGGCTCATAACAGCTATTCGGTCTCTTGCAACAAAACAGAGAATACTCCCATCCTTGAGATATCCCTGTTCCACCAGAAAGCTTCAGGATGACCCTTCCCTAAGTTGTCTCTGGGTTTGGGAGAAGTCAAAATGTAGTCCAGGCAACTCTGAGCTTGAATACCTTTCTCCAGGGTGGGACCTTGAGCAATGTACTGCCAGCAGGCACTGCACAGAATTTGTCCCACTTACAAATGGAAAGCTTTGTGAACAAGGTGATTCTGGCATCTCTAAGGGCACGTGTATCACTTGTGATCTGTTCCTTTAGAGCACTGCTCTCTCTGGAACAGCACAGGGTGAACAAGCTGTTCCCCTCTGAACAGGTCATGATCCCAGCCACCAGATATACCACTAGGTGGGAAGTGCGAGCTCTCTCCAGACCTGTGCTGGGAATTCAGCCACTGGTAGCTGTGTGAAGCTCCCCATTCCTGGCAAGACCACAGCACAAATATTGTGGTCATTTGGATGTGCCATAGCAAATTACGTGTCCTTAACTACCTGTTAAAGCTGCATCAGAGACTGAGTCACCTCTGTACAGAGCAGCTGCCCTGTGGTCCCCGGGTGCATTCCAGCTCCCTTTGGAGGCTGCACTGAGCTGTTGTAGCCCTGAGACAGTGGGACAGCTTTCCTTCCTCCTGCAGTGCACTACAGTCTCTCTGGTAGCAACATCCCAGACCTCTGCTGGTTTGTGTGCACTTGGACTTTTTTGCATGCTGTGTCAAATGATCGCAGTAATTGTTTGCCTTCCAACACTGAAATGAAAAATAAATTTATTACATAAAAGAAAACTTTAATATTGTTTTATTCTTTTTAGGTGTAATCATTGAATTTTTTATCTTGGATAACCAGAGGCACCCAGCTGTTACTCTAGTCATTTCTGCGTGCTTTTAAAAAAAAAAAAAAAAACAAAAAACAACACTCTCCTCAGAAATAAATGGAGTAAATCTGAAAATATTCTTCCAAATAAAATTCTCATTTCTCAAACATTTCATCTCACAGGAAGTCTAGTTAAATATGTTGTCCTTGCAAGCTGCCCAGTAAATATTTGGCCGTGGGCTGGGTATGTAGGTCCAAGGACAAGAGAATTCCACAGCAAGGAACCTTCCTGTCGAATCACTTATCATCAGGTTGCATTCTAACATTAAGCAAGACTAGTTTAGGTCATCACTGACTGCAATAAGATGGCTTTGCTCTCTCTCCAAAGCAGCAAATATAGGTAACCTGATAAAGATCAGTTTACAACAACATTGTGTGTAACGTGGTAAATCTGAAATGCACATTCCTTCTGATTTTTTTAATTGAAATGTCTCTTCTCCGATGATTAGAATGCAAAACATTGTCAGATATCTAATGGACTGTGAAAGTCAGTTGACCTAGACTAGTGAAAGCCAATTGAGAAAATACAGTATATGAAGTAAAGCATTTTCACTGAGGTTGTTAAAAGAAGGAAAGAGAGATTTGTGTGTGGTTTGCTGTATCTGGAGTGAAACATAGATATCCATATGCTCAGTCAAGCTTTCTTTTCTGGCTAAATCATTCTGTGCAGGTTCATCTGCTGCTTGGCTTTCCAAGACATGTGGGAAGGTTGCAGGCAATCAGATTTACACCCTCACACCCTCACCGTAACCCCTGACTCTGTGCTTCCTCCCCAAGGATTTTGGAGCTGCAGCAGAATGGCGACATGGACGTTCTGAAGCATAAGTGGTGGCCGAAGAACGGTCAGTGTGATCTTTACTCATCTGTGGATACCAAACAGAAAGGAGGTGCCCTGGACATAAAAAGTTTTGCAGGTGTTTTCTGCATCCTCGCTGCAGGGATTGTCCTATCCTGTTTCATTGCAATGTTGGAAACGTGGTGGAATAAAAGGAAAGGCTCCCGGGTTCCATCAAAAGAGGTATTAGATCCTCCATTTCTCCTGGGGAATTTTCATGCACCCTAATGATTGCTGCCTTGACTTTATAGCACTAGAGAGGGTGGGGAATGAAATTCAGAGATACTGCATTACCTTCCTGATTTTTTTAAGGTAAATGATGTTCCTCAAAATCTTTCTAGCTGTTCTTTCTAGAAAAGCTTGAATAAAAATAAATGTATATTGATGATGTATAAATATGCAACTATTCTGAGTAAAACACAATTGTTACTTGTAGAATAGTACATTATTAATACATCAATATTTAATTTGTTGTTCCCATTGGTGACAGCTAATTCTCACTAGGTGTCTTGGCTTCTTCTTGAAAAATACATCCCCTAAGCTCAGTGGCTGAGTCTTTTAAAATACATTTGCAAAATTTACCCTTTTAATCAGCTATTAGTTTCTTGAATAAACTTGTCCCCATTTTCAGAAACATTAAGCTCCTGAGACTTCCATGAACTTCAGTTCTTGTTCTTTCATCTGAAGTCCAGGGAAGCAAGACTACATTAGATTTTTCAGGTTCAGGCCAAACTTATTTCTGAAATCTGCTATAAGCTTGTTTCAGAAAATTTTGTACAGACGCCACAGAGAAATATGTTATTTTACACCTGAGATGAGTTTGCTTCTACACCTGCATGTGTAGTGCTTTCCTTCCTGTGGTAATCTACCTGTCCCTCTACCAGCCATCTGAGCCTTGTGCAACTTTGCACCAAATTTCTTATATTCACAATTCAGTTTTTACCTCTATAAAATGCTAAAAAGAAATTAGGGACAGAACAATTTATTAAAATATCCTTGGAAGCAACACCCAAAGCTGAACCTAAATATGAGCTTTAATGTAGCACTATCAAATATAGCTTTTCTGTCTGTGTAGCTTAGGCACATCTGTGTAGCTTGTGGGGTATTGCTGTTAATTTGTGTGCAGTGGTCTTGCCCTCTCTGCACTTTCTCCATTGTGTTTATTCCTGCTGATCTAATGCTGTCTAATCAGGCAGGATTAATTACACCACCTAATTAGACAACATTGGCACTGATGTTAAAATACATTTAATCTTTTCTTGCCTGTTTTAATTCCCAAGTTTTTTGTTTTTTTCTTTTTTTCTTTTTTTTCTTTTTTGTTCAAGATCTGGACCGGACCATTATTAAAAGGAAAAAAAAAAAGGAATCTCTAGTCTTTAAATTGGGTTTCTCAGGAATGGAAACCATGTAGTTTCACCTGGTAAATTATTTGAAAACCCTAAAATTTACTTGATTGTTGTTTACCCAAAGTTTCAGAACTTCATTCTTTATATTTATCTGATGCAAAACATGAAAATCAATGACAAAGGAAAAGAAAAAAAAGCCAACACAGATATTTTACACAAGTATAAAATTTTCTATTTCAATTTTCAAATGCTGAGTAATTCAAGTGTGTACTTTCCACAAATGGTATAATTTGGCCTCCTTGATGTTTGCTATATCACCATTAGCTTAGCACTTAAACGCTCATCTCAATATTAAATTGAAAAGCTTGGCTCAAAACTGAGTTTAACGTGGACGTATGTGCTAAATGTCCCCATTATCCTGGATGTGGGGGTCATTCAGCAAAGAAATACATCTTAACTAACTTTCTTAAAATTCATTTTAGCTTCCATGAAATCCATTGGCTCTTCCAGGCCACTAGTCCAGAATCGGGGGTCAGATTGGGCCAGTTTGTGGTCAGCAAGCCAACCCTTTTTCCTGGTGGCTGCCATCTTGTGCTCCAGAATGCAAGCATTTATACTGAAAAAAATTGTCTAATGGTTGCGAAGATAACATTTCAGTCGCGTGCCAGAAGTAACCCATTCACTGATGTCTGCCTGAGTCTGCAGACAGCCTTAAACAGTAGCTCTGAGAGAAGTATGAACCGCCCCAGTAATCTCAATGGGATGTTGACTCTGAAGCCTGATGATAATTTAAATGTGAAAACTGCTGAATGTTTCACTACTGATCACACAAGAGAGAAGAGGAAAGATCATATTATGGAGATATGCACAATCTTACTGTGAGTGGGTCTCATTTTGGTGTATCGATTGGGTGGAGATTGGGTTGTGGGCTAAGCATGGGAGATTATCACCGCTTATATATTTTCACTGGTCTGACCCTAGCCCCAAATGCATCTCTGTAAAAGAAAGAGGACTGTTTTGAGTTACTCTTAGAGGCTCAGAAGCTGTGAAATTCCAATCTTTTCCCGATTGGCATTTTAAATTACAAAGTATTTGTATGTTTGTTTTTTCCAAAATTAAAAACAAACAAACAAAAAACAAACCAGAACAAAAAAAAGGAAAATATTTAGGACTGTCCCTCAGAGACATAGTCATGACGTGCACACGCTAATCGAGCCTCTGTGTATTTCTTTAGCTTCTGATGTGGCCCCAGTTCTCCTGCACCCATATGCAGCTCCAAATTTTTTTAGGAGATAGCGTTTGGTGAATGCGTTTGGATTTGATGTCACCTGTGTGGTTGTTATGTGCATCCATGTCTATGTCCACCTGTGAATAAACAATAGACAGAAAGCTAAGTCCGAGAAATGAGCACTGCATTTTTTCCTTCCCATGATGAGCTCAAACCAAAGCCCTTGTGGTCAGTGATCATCCAGTCCCTGGGAGATCCCTGATGCCCTGTTCCCTTCCCCTTTTTCCCTGGTTTGTCTCCCTGTCCCTGCCTTCAGAGGGTGCAGTCCTGGAGGGAAGCTGGCCTCTCAGTCTCCTTCCATTCGGGCTCTGTGTTCAGCGTGGTGCCAGCACAAATGTTCAGTGATCCATTCTGTTAAATAGATAAACTCCTGCAGTTTGTTCTAGGTGTGGACTTTTTCAGAGTGCTTGACTTCATTCCTAGAGAAAAGAGAGATCTCAAGCCCATTCGGTATACTAGGAGTTTTGCCATTGATTCAGGGAGCTCTGGATCAAGCCAGTCAATGAATTTCAGTAATCAAGGCTGGAAGTCATCAGTGCACATCTATCGGCTGCCTAATTATCCTCTGTGAGGTCCTAGAGTGTGAGATATTTCTAGTGGCCTGGAAGAGCCAGTAAATTTCACAGAGATTAAGGTAAATTTTAAGGTTAGTTGAAATTGATTTTTGTTCTGAATGAGCTGCACTACTTAGGCTGAGGGAATATCCCTGTACGTGTGTACTTAATGCTGCTTTGAATTAAGCTTTGCAGTTCAGCAGAAATATGTATGTACAACACAGGTGATTTATTGGGCCACCTAGGGCTTTCTCCTCTTTTTTAACTTATATGCATTTAAATTCTCAATTATAACCAACAAACCTGTTTAATTGCGTTCTCTGGGAAGAGAGATTTAAGAAGGAAAAGGGACAGAGGTAAGAGAAGCGATGATATATTATAATAAATACATCAGGCTGCCTTCTCTTCTCACCCACAAAAGTATAATTCCATCAGAGTAGATGGAATTGCTTCTTTGTAGGTAAGGAGATAATTAATCCCTCTGTTGGCATTGTAATTTAAAATTGCCTGGTGTACTCCTCTCTGTGCAATGTCAATGAGTCACCAGTGCTTGGGGTTTTTTCTCTGTATGTTCAGCTTTTCTACACCACAATTTACATTATAAAGGCAAAAAGGAACCCGAGAAGTTTCTAGCCCTTCCTGAAACCCTGAGAGGATGACAAAGATGGCAACCTGATCCTTCAGAGCCTCCCATGTTGACATCCAAATTTAGTTTTCATTGTGGACTTGAAGAACTGGCAACATTCCAGGCATTTGAGATTATGCAGTTTACTTTTATTCAGCTGTTGCTAGTCTAACCCACCTAGCTCCGAGCTGGCCTTTTCCTGAAAATCTACCGGTGGTGCTTTGAGTTTTGTTGTTTGGATCCAGGGTTTGAAGGTAGCTGTGGTGTGAGGGTCGGCCTCAGTTTGGCTTTGCCCACCTGGCTTCAGGCGGTGGGGGAGTTTGCTGGTGACATTCAGGACACCGTCAGCTAAGAGCCAGCTCTAGTTAATTGTGCCTTGTGCTCCCCAAGCAATGCTGATCACCTTGTGAAACTTCAGCCCAGCACAAATGGCGATGGTGAGTGGTGCCTCTTGTTTTTCTCATTCCCCAGGATGACAAGGAGATCGACCTGGAGCACCTCCACAGGCGTGTGAACAGCCTCTGCACGGACGACGACAGTCCCCATAAACAGTTCTCCACCTCATCGATTGACTTGACCCCGCTGGACATTGACACTTTACCCACACGTCAGGCACTGGAGCAAATCAGTGACTTCAGGAACACTCACATCACCACAACCACCTTCATACCAGAGCAGATCCAGACTCTGAGCCGCACGCTGTCTGCTAAAGCTGCCTCGGGGTTCTCCTTCGGCAGCGTGCCCGAGCACCGAACTGGCCCTTTCAGGCACAGGGCACCCAACGGGGGCTTTTTCAGGAGCCCCATCAAAACAATGTCATCTATCCCTTACCAACCAACTCCTACCCTGGGCCTGAATATCGGTAGTGACCCAGACCGAGGCACCTCCATCTGAGAGCATCAGAACAAGTTTCTTCACTGTTTCTTATTTAGGACTCCCTTTGCAAGGAGCAGCTGTAATATTGTGGGACTAACATGGATGTAACCTTTTTTCTTGTCCTTATTTTTTGGTTTTGAGGGTTGTGGTTTGGGGTTGGTTTTTTTTTTTTTTAATTTGTTTGGGGGTTATTTTCTGTTCAGGGGTTGTTTTGGGGGTTTTCTCCTTATTTTATTTAAGAATCAGAATTATTAGTAGCAACTCTTCCTCCTCCTGTTCTCTGCTTTCTCAGTCTGGTCTCTTCTGCCTCCCCTTATTCTCTGTACTACTTGAATCACTTATTCTTCGGTTTATCACCATGTTAGGTTTTGGTTACTTCAGGCTTTTCATATACTTTAAATATAGGAAACGAGCAGCAATTCATGCATAGGAAAACCCGGAGGATTACTTTACAGAAGGGCATTCGCTCCTCCTCCCCCACCACCTTTTTTTACTATAATTGCAATAACTGAAGTATTTTTCATGTACTCTGCTGCATCCAGTCAGCGCTCCACTGCTGTGTGTCCTTTTAACTGTGGACCAAAGGCAAACCCTGCAGTTTAAAAAACGGAAAATTAAAAAAAAAAAGGCAAAAAGACAAAAAAAACAGAAAAAAAAAAAGGAAAACAAATTAAGTTCAAAGATCATTCAGGCCCCATAATATAAGAATGCAATTTTGTAGGATTACAAAAAGCCATTACTATGCCAGTAAAGACTACAGTTAAATCTACTTTTGCACTGCAACAGTGCATATGACCTTTATGTGATTGTACAGTGTTAAAAGTTTTTCTTATGTACAGTAAACTGTATCATACGGCAGACGCCTCTGTTGTGTTAAATAAATTAGTATCTCATACATATATATATACATATATACACACAGGTATGTGTATATATATATACATGTATATATAGCTATAAAATGGCAGCCATTGCTATTGCAATTCATTTAATAAAGCTTTAGTAAAAATGTGTTGTATACAGAGGAGATGTACAGTGCAGGGTGTCTTTTCATTTCGAAAAGACAGGTTGCTTTAACGTTATTCTGACTTGCATCATTTGCCAACAGAGCATATTTTATACTTTTCTATTAGAGCATCCAGGGCAATTTAACATTTGTACCTAGATGTAACACCTTTGGTTAGGTTTTGCATTGGCTTTTGAGCATTCTATAAGGCTAATCTTGATAATTTTCCTTTTAATTAATTAAACAAATGGAACTCTCTCTTAGGTATACCATGTTCATGAACAACTGATACAGCTCTAGAGCAGATAAACATGGATCAAAGGTCAATAAATCCTTTTCCAAGTCAGCACAGTTGATCAATACAATAATGGAGTTAGTGGAGAAAAAAAAAAAAAAAGCCCTCAAGATACACAGGTGTGGCCTTAATTATAATCACATATTGTTCTAAGGAAAAAAATATGAACAGGCACTTAGTTTAACCCTTCCTTTCTATGTTAAGTTAGATTTAGAGGAGCTATGTATTTTTTACATTAGTGCCAACTGTATAAAGCAAGAAAAAGAACAGCAGTGGGAGCAAAACCGGTGCCCAGTTGGGCACCAGCTTTTTCAAGTAACACTGTTACCTGTTAGAAATGTAGGAAGAGCTTTCAATTTGTAATCCTTAAACTAAAAATGCGGTTAAGTAGAAAGCAAGCAGTTTATCCTGTGAGTTTTTTGGTTTGGTTTTCTTTTTAATGCAACCATACACTTATTTTAATCTAACTCATTCTTTGGCTAAGATTAATAGGAATCAGCCTACGTGATTTGCTTTAGGATAAATTAAAAGGTATATTCTTCAGATCTATTCTATTTTGATGCTAATTCTGTTCTGGGGGAGCATCTTGTACTGTCACTGTTTTTTGTACTAAATCTTCAAATATTGTCTACTGTGTAAGGCAGAACGAATTCTTATCGTGCAAAAGGCCATTTTGTTTCCAGGGTAGCAAGTGTCTAAAAGCATGCACAACTTGCTTCCCCCTTGTAACATTCATGAACTCATCCACACTTCTGAGTAAAAGAAAAAAAAAAGAAAAAAAAAAAGAAAAAAAAATAATCTTTCCAACAAGCTACATAGGGACATACCAGATGTTGCAGTGATTTTAGCTATTAAAAAAACCTGTTAACCATGTACGATATTTAAAATAGGCCTATTTTGATGTGTTGCCTATTATACAGATACACAAAACACTTTTTGGAGGCCTCAGTTACAAGTGGCAGAGCTTTCTGTGTATAATTTGTCTAAATAATTTGTCTAATAAAATTGTTTTCTAAACTTGTTTCCTCCTGTTAAGTTGCTGAGTGCTGTGGGGTTTTCAGCCTATGGCAAGGTAATGAACTCATGGATTTGCTGCACTGCTACCGAAGGGGTTTAGCCCATGGAGATGGGATGAGCTTCTCAGGGTTCTCTGAGTCAGCTCACTGAAGAGCATCTATGGAAAACACCAAGATTTACCGTGTTTATCAATGTCAGGCTTAGATTTCAGAGAGCATTTACAAACAGCATTTTGGAGAATAAGTTTAGAGTTCCTTAGCACTGACATGTATGGGACATTATTTTTAGAAATACTGTGTCCCACCTTTAGTATAATGTAGGAATTTTCTTGTAGCACGGCCTTTATTTTTATAGCATCACTTTTTGCCATCTTTATTGGAACAGAGGTAATTTTCTCTGGTAGTGGACATACATTGCCTAAAACAAAAGTTTTCGTGTGAGAGAAATTAGTCCATATTTCATTCATGATGGCCGTCTCAATCTTTAAGTTTCATTAACATTTTAAACTAATGACCTAATCATTAGCAAGCTGGGCAGCAATAACATACAGCCATGACAAATTTACTTGCAACATCCAAATTTTGTCTCCTGGCTTTTTACATTCAGAGTATTTTATTCATTTAAATAATATTTCTGACCTGTTACAAATTTCTATTAAGTTTAGGAGGTATTCAGGTGTTCATTCACCTAAATAGTGGCACTGTGTCCCTGTCACACTCACAGACACACCTCTCTAGAGCCAGGTAGTTTTTCAAATATGACAGATGTACTTTCTGTAATGGGCTACATCATGGTGAACCCTACGTGACACGTCCCTTTCTTTACAACAAATTCCAGGGAAGTGCTAAAGACTGTCAAGTGTTTCTGCTGCAGTAGCTCCACTGGAGTTACAAGCCAGCTGTTTATAAAGATGAGTTGTTTGCCTGGTATCTGCAGTTATATGACCTTTTTGAGATACCAGCTACAAACAAAAAGTGAGCAGTGGAAGAAAACATGTTTATCTGATTTCAAAGAATCACCTAGAAGGATGTTTCTATTGACCAGCAGTGAATACCTGGAGATAAAAAGTCCTGCTGAGCCAGGCAAGTGAATGATTGCAGCCCTGAGGGACACAGCTGCAGCACGACCAGTGCCAAAGTCCCCTGTGTCTCCCTCTTGACTTCACAAAAAAAAAAGTGCTAGGATTGTTTGCCTGAACAAATCTGATTTTTCAGAGTATCTTTTTCTTTCCTACTTACTTAGTATGCTATGAAGTGATCAGAACACCCTTTCTGTGAACACTCGCTGGGTCATTGCAGCTTCCTGGAGGTTAATGCCCTCAAAAAGTTTAACTTCTCAACTCTGCTCAAAGCTGATGACATGAAAAGTAAACTAGCTTCCTTTGTGCATGCTCATGGCTGTAGCTAACAACAAAAAAAAAATAGTTTCCAAAACAAAAAAGGCATCACACCAACACAGCCCTGCTTTCGTCATTTTTCTCTCAGTACTAATTAATGTTTCCTTTTCACTCTGCAGAGCTGTTTTGAAATAAATGTCAAAACCAAGTCACTCCCCCTTAATCTTAGTCACAGAAAAAAATTTTGGTGAACACTGGGACATGAACACATGCATCCATGTGTCACATCAACAGCAGTGGGCAACTGTGAAGACATCATCACAATCTTATCAGCTTGTTACATCTCACCCAAGGCATCATTCATGAGGGCAGGAATAGAATCCTCCAAAATAAGGTCAGAGCAGGGGAGGTGATTCATAGCTTAACAAATTCCTAAACATAAAAATTTTACCAGTGCCTCAAAAATGCAGGAACCAAGAGCTTAATTTAGAAAGAAAATACTTTTCAAGAGGTGTAGTTATAAAATCAAATATACTACCTGTCAAGACTTACAAAATCTGTGACCCCCCAGTCCCATTCATCACAGTGGTGTAATACTTTGTGTGTACCACAGAATCTATTTTTTCAACATTTGTCAAAAGAAAAAAGAAATCACAGCTGGAAAACTATACTGTCAGGTCATAAACTACTGTACTCTGGGTCACACAGGAAACTTGGAGCAGAAGGAAGAAGTCAGCATCTCAGAGCCAGTTCACTGCTGTAAAGGGAAAAACAAATATTCCTGGGATCAGTAACTGCCATACCAGTGGAAAAAGACAGCAACCTGCAGCCCAGCAAGCACAGGACACTCCTCCACCATGATATCACAGCTCAGTGCTTCTGTAGCTAATTATTCCTACCAGCGCTAGTAAGGCCAACATTTCTTTCAGTGAATGATAATCTTTTCCCTTTCTTAAATAAAGCAAACACTTGTGTCCCATTCTTTGTTCTAAGGGGGTGATGCAGCAACACAAGATGGGATAAAGGAGTGTAGGAGATAAGGGAGTGCAGGACAGTGCCAAAACAAAAGTTGACAACAGGTTTATTTGCAAATCCAGCTATCATCCATTAAAAAACTGACCCTCCAAATCAAAATAAAAGAGTTAAAAGGCCCATTAATTAATGAAAGGTTTTGGGGATGCATGAGACAGTCATCAAGCTCCTGAAGTAACCACCCAGCTGCAGGTGCTTCCCTAGGTTGCTCTCTTGGCCCCTGCAGCATCTGGTGTGGCAGTAAAGTAAATGAGAGCTGTTTGGGGTTTGTGTGGCCCGATTTTGGCAGTGGGGGGAGCTACAAGGATAGCTTCTTTGAGAAGCTGCCCGAAGCTTCTTCCTCCGTGTCCGAGAAATGCTGTGATAGCCAGTTCCAGGAGGGACCTGTCACTGCACAAGACAACTAATGGTGTTAGTGCCTCAGGGATAACAGAGTTAGTAAGGGAAAAATGTTACTACCCAGGAGCAATTGCCACTGGGAGAGAGAGTGAGAATAGGTGAAAGAAATAGCCCTGCAGACCCTCAGTCAGGCAGAAAAAGCAGGAGGAGCTACTCAGCCGCTGGAGCAGAGATTCCCCTGCAGGCCATGGAGGTCCAAGGTGGAGCAGAGATCCACCGGCAGCCCGTGGAGAACAGCACAGCAGAGCAGGTGCATGTCCAAAGGAATGCTGTGGGAAGCACAGCTGGAGCAGACTCCTGGCAGGTTCTGTCAGGAGAAAAGAGCCATGGAGAGAGGAGCCCATGCTGGAGCAGGTTTGCTGGCAGGATTTGTGACATTGTGGGGGACCCACACTAGAGCAGTCTGTTCCTGGGGGACTGCACACTGTGGAAGGGACACATGCTGGAGGGGTTCACAAAGAACTGTCCCTTGTGGGAGGAACCCTACCCTGGAGTACAGGAAGAGTGCGAGGAGTCCTCCCCTGAGGAGGAAGGAGCAGCAGCGATGATGTGTCATGAACTGACCCCAGCCTCTATTCCTGGTCTCTCTGGGCTACTGAGGGGCAGAAAGGCAGAGAAAATCAGGGATAAAGTTAAGCCCAGGAATAAAGTAGGAGGGGAGAGAAGACATTTTAAGATCTGGTTTTACTTCTCATTACCCTACTTTGATCTGATTGGACATAAATTATATTTATCCCCCAAGTCAAATATGTTTTGCCAACAATGGTAATGGGTGAGTGATTTTTCCCTCTTTATCCCAACTCCTGAGCCTTTCATTATATTTTCTCTCCCCTGTCCAGCTGAGGAAGGGGAGGGATGGAGCAGCTTTGGTGGGCACCTGGCACCCAGCCAGGTACAGCCTCTGTGAGGTGTAGCAGACAGGTTTGCTCACACAGCCCCACAAGTGCCTCGTGTTACAGTCCCCCAGGTGAGCATTCAGTGCCAGGCTCTCAGCCACTGCTCTCTCTGCTTCAGCTGTTTGCACCCCTCTCCACCTCCATTGGGACCCCAGCAGCAGAGCCCTGGTGGACTATGGAGAACAGAGGGAGAAAAGAAGCAAGGATTTATTTCAGGGCAAAAATCTCTCAAGATACACACACACGCCTAATTTGAGGGTTCACACCTGGCTGCCCAATAGGTCAGCTGAGCTTGGCCTGACTTTTCCCTCCTTGTGGGGCCGCAGCAGCAGCTTTGATACACAGGATGCAGTATCCCGGTCCACCACACTGGTACTGCTGGACTGGAAATATCATAACTTCCTTCTACATATAGGAAAATGCTCCACATAAATCTAATTTTTGTTGCTACTCACAGAAAGACTCAGAGATGTCACTTACTCCCCTAGATTGCAGAGGGACCCTCTTTTCCCACTCAGCAGAGCCAGAAGCAGCCAGAAGATCCTGACACAAGCATTTTTACTGGGAGTGAGAAGGTGGTAAATATTATACAACTGCTAGAAATTGAAAAGTGTGGCTGGAAAAAAAAATCTAAAAAACAGCGCTTTTTTTGTGGGTTGTGTGTTACATTTGCTGCACTCTGCCAGTCTTGCTCATGTCCCTGTGAAATGCCAGGAAAAAGAAAAAAAAAAGAAAAAAAAAGAAAGAAAGAAAGAAAAAAAAAAAAAAAGAAAGAAAAAAAAGGAGGAGCGGGCAGCTCTGTGAGTGCATTGTAGCCCTGCCACTGCTGGTAAGCTTGCCTTTCTCCCCCACTGGCCAGGGACATGCTTCTTCACACACACAGTGGGGAGGACTTGTTTGGTTTTCAATTTTCCCTGGATATGAATATTCACTGTGGACCACAGTAAGAGTAATCACAGCTGACCTATGTTGTTACTAATTAATTCTTTTGCTTACACACGGGGGAAGAGGAGAAAGAAAGCAAATACTGTGAACAAAGCTAATAATGTGGTTACTTGCTACTCCTATCTGACACATTTTTAAGGAATGGTCTCTGTGGCATGACAGCAAACACAGCAAGAAACTGATGCAGTGTAACAGGAAAGTGTGTTACTTTATGAAATAGTGCTCAGGCAACACTGGAATGGTTTGTCTTGCTCTAGTTTTACAGACCTTTCTGAATCATATCTGCTGTTGCTTGGATTGGTTTTATGTCTCCCCAGGTTTAGGACACTGCAGATGAAGTTTTCTTACCTCCTCCCTGCCAACAAAACAGAATTCCATAAACCCTTTATATGATTGAAAAATTATCCTGTCAGCCCATCTATGCAATACAGAAAGTAGAGCTGATATGGGACACAGGGAGCTTTGTTTTTCTTATATCAAGATAAAAGATAGATAGAAATAGAGGGGATACACCTGGAAATCAGACTATTGAAAGACACATTTATTGTCTTCAATAAAGATGACTGCAGTCTTCACTTTTTAAAGTGAAGAATGCAAATGTAGGTCTATCCATACGTGTATTGAGTCTGCTGTGTCTTACATGAGTTGTTTGGAAAAAAAAAACCATATCCATAAATATTCCTGAACATTTATTCCGTAAGTATTGACACATCAAAGCAGCTTTTCTTTCCGAAACTTTACAGCCAGTAAATTATTACTCATGGCATTACAGACAGAGGCTTTATTATCCACGGCATACAGTAATTCGCTGGAGTGTATAAATAGAAGTTAACCCGGAGCAGAGACACGAATTTCTATTTCACGGGGTGAAGCCACGTGAGGAAGTGGCAGGTTAACTGCCTGAGTTAATGGTGGGCACTTGCAAAAAACCAAACCAAACCCAAAACAAAACAAAAACAACAAAAAAACCCCACACAAACAAACAAGACAATAAGAAAAATACGGGGGTAAAACACTGTTGTCACTGGTTAGAGGAGCAGGGGAGCCGCGCTGAAGCAGCGGCGGTGGCGGGCGAGCTGAGCGGCGGGCCCTGCCCTGCCCTGCCCTGCCCTGCCCGG
>JANPWX010000008.1:6245651-6314768 GCA_024734555.1 Trochalopteron elliotii
ATCCCTTCCTGGCAATACAAACACTTAAAAAAACCAAAACAAAACCAGCCTCATCAAATACCTCAGTGCAAACCTTTTCACTCCATCCTGTTTAATGCAGAATGTGGTTTTAATATATCATCCTTAGCTAAAAGTCTTCAGTGGTATATGAAGCATAGAAGGTTGGCTTGTGACACAGGTGCTAATTTCTTCTTGGGTCTACAGATTTTTGTTATGGCATAAGTGAAAACAGACAATATTGTTCCAATATGTATCTCAATTTATGAGGTTTAATATGAAAAGTATTGAAAAAAATCTCAGAATGAAATATAAGTAGTTCTTGGAAAAGCTGTGCTAAGGATCAATCTAAAGTCATACAGCCATAGAACCATTAAGTTTGGAAAAGACCTCTAAGGTCACAAAGTCCAGTTGTCAACCCAACGCTACCACCATGTTTACCACTAAACCGTGTTCTCAAGTGTCATATCCACAAATTTTTTTAACACTTCCAGGGGTGGTGAGTACACCACTTCCCTGTGCAATCTATACTTTGCAGCTCTTTCTGTAATTTCTTTTCTTAATATCTAATCTAAACCTCCCCTTATGTAACCTGAGGTCATTTCCCCTCATCACTTGTTACTGACCCCAGTTTTGCTGCAACCTCCTTTATGTAGAGAGCAATAAGATCTCTCTTCTCTCTCTCCTTTTCTCCAGGCTGAACACCCCCAGCTCCCTCACACGACTTAACTCAGACCCTTCCCCAGCTCTGTTGCCCTTCTCTGGACACCCTCCAGCACCTCAAAGTCTTTCTTGTGGTGAAAGGCCCAGAACTGTCTGACATGATCCAGCAACTCTCTGCTGTAAGCTAATATCAGTTAGGGGACATTGGCAGGTGTCACATGTTGGGGCACAGGCGTCTCCAGCATCTCCCTCTCTGGCTCTGGCATGACAGTGTAGCCTGTTGCACTAGCAGGGGTAAGCTGTGGCATTATAGGCAAGGCCTTTGCTCCCTTCCTTCTTTCTTTAAAAGGATTTTATTCCCATCAGTATAAAAAAGGATGCATTTGGCTGATGCAAAGTAACTTTTTTTTTCCAGAATATCACCCATAATTTTTACATGATTTGATCCTTTTTTAAGGCTCTCAACATTAGATTTTGGTCTTTTAAAAACTTATTTATTGGCTTATTTTATCACAAGGAAGCAATCTCTCTCTGGAGCTCAGAGTCTCTGGTCCTTCTCTGTGTTTACACAGCCCAGTTGGATTTATACTAGCAGGAGCCTCTCCCTGAATTGCCTCTGTGTAGGGAGAATCCCAGTAGTATGTGACTAGCAGGGAAAGATCCATTTCCTTCTGAGCTGGCTCTACTCCCAGGATGTTCATCTGTCCTCTGCTGCAGCAGGCCTTCCATCCCAGAGAGACAAGAAGCAAACGGGATGAAAATCTTCATAGGCCAGGTGTATTTTCTGTAGGGAAAAAAAAAAAAAAGAAAAAAGTGTGACAGAAACATGGAGGCTTAGAGTGATAATAGACAAACCCAGTTCCTGCATCCCTATAATCCATTTGAATTTGCAGTTATATTCCAAAGCAGCATGTTGATAAAGTTAAGTTGTTTTGCATAAGAGTTTAGTTTTGTTATAATGATAGAAATACTTGTAGTGTGAAAAAAGTCCCAACCAACAACAACCAAAACAAACAGAAAACCAAGGAAACAAAACCCAGAAGTATGGCATTTGAAAGCAGGTGTTTCATTTCTATGGAAGAAAAAATGGCAGAAGTGTGAGTCTTGAATCCACAGTGAAACAAGAACATTTCATCCTTCTAAGAACTGTAGTGCAAATTTTCTTCCCTTGCCTCAAACTACTACAGGAATTGGAAGCTGTGGGCGGATTCTTGTTTATCTTTCCCTGCTTTGCTCAGGCATGGCTCAAAACGGAATCTGAGTATATTTTTTTCATTGTTTGTATTATGATAAGATCCTCAGTGAGCAGGTGAGTGCTGGAACGACAAGGGTGTAGCTCTTTATTACTGTTAAGTCATCTTTATGCTCATAAATAAGCCTTTAGAATTGGATGAGATTGCTCAACTGTGCGAGAGTGCACAGGATGTGCCCATAAACCAAACTAAAACAGGCCATCCAATGTAATTTAAACAAGGATCCCTTGCATGAAGCAAAAGCCCTCGTTGTTGATGTTATGAAGCAGTATTAAAACACTCTTAATGTGTTCTGCATTGGTGCTTGATGTTTTGCTGTGTAATTCCAGCTTTGGTGGTTTCAAATGGACACCTTTAGGGCCTGAAAAGGCCTTCTTACACAAACACAGCTGGAGGCCTATGGGTGTCTCCTTTAGGAGTCTGTCATCATCCAGATGAGGGTGGTAAGCCCTGGCTTTGAATGTCTGGTAATCATTTGTGCACTCCATGTATTAATGTATCCCGAGGCAGTTAGAGCCAGTGAAACCAACAGGATTGGTGCCTCAATGTTCTCTTTCACACTACACAAAAGCCAACTTGTGGTGTGTTTTGACAGAACCTTGTAAAAGTTAATCTTCGCCATTTAGTTTTTGAGAACTGAGTGTTCCTCTAAGTCATGAAACACATGACAAAATAGATCCCTTGCCAGATACGTACCTAAGTATCAAAATACTGATTTCCAGGAGCACTTCTGTTGTTCGGGTCATGTGGAACACATCCCTGCTTAAAAAAAAAAAAAAAAAAGGGAAAAGGAAAAATCACCTCCTCCCCTTAGAAATGTATGTAATTCCCATTTCTGTAGCAGACCCAACTGCTAAATGGCCACCACAGCAATTCCTTCTGTCATGGGACCTGCCCACTGAGAGGGCTGCTACTCCAGCTCTGTGTGAAACTCCTACCAGAGGGCCCCAAAACAATGGTGTTCGTAGTGGGTGTCTGCCCTCTCCTACACAGCCAGAAGGGCTGTTTCAAAAGCCTCCTACCTATTCACTTAGCAGATGGGGATGCAGGAGGGCAGGCAGAGCTTGGCATGTAGTACTGAGCCCAGCCCATTCCTGAGCCCATTTTGAAAATTCAGGTAGCTGCATGTGTGTGTGTGCTGTTTTTCAGTCTGAAAAGATGCAGTAAGTAGTTCCTAGGAAAAGGTTTTAAATTGGATAACTGGAGAGCAGCTTCATGTGGTATCAAGAGGTTTGAAAGGTTTAGTCCTGCTGGAGAGTAGAGTGTGGAAATGCAAAAGTCAATGAAACAGCTAAGTATTTTTTCACTACGGTGGGTTGGCATTCAAATTCTTTTGCATTTTGGCTCTAGTTTTATCCAGGTTGGGGTTTTCTTGGAGTGAGTTCTGTTCCCTTTCAAAATGATGGAAACAAGGCTTTCTGAGTGGGCAATAAAAGCTGAGTATGTGCGACAGGGTGTGTGCTCGACTGCCTTACCAATGTCTCTTGGCCAGGTGGCATAAAGCCATGTGAGCACAGCATGAATGTGTCTTGTTACATTTCAGTGGATACTATAAAGTGTATTTTATGGCTGGAATAAAACACACAGGAAGAATTTCCTTTTGAACTTTTTTGCATGATTTTTGTCACAGAAAGTGAAGACAAAAATTACTTAATTTCTTGCTACGTTCCTTTCATTTCTCAGATACTTGGCAATGGTGTGGCTACAAAAAAAATTAAGCCCCAAACCCTGCATCCACACAGGTGAATATAATTTTTCAAAATGTCTTTGTATGTTTCTGGTCTTGTTAGTGGAAATTATTTAACTGCTGAGTCTAAGCATCCTTTTATAAAAGCCTCTCTTGAGAATTAGAGTATAGGATTTCTTAGAAGGTGTTTTGTAGGTATTTAGTTTTTTAATGCTTAGACTATAAATGTTTAGCTCTTGGATTTAATTGGAGATTAGGGAGCCATGTGTTTTCTTAATACAGGATCTTCCTACAGGAAAGTTTGATTCTTTGATAGGTTAAGAAATGTATTACTCTTTGATTTAAGATATAGCCATGATGATACTATAACTCCTTTCTTTTTCCCTAGTGCTTATCTCTCTCCGGATTCTCCTCATTTTTCTTGAGCATCTGGACTAGACCAGAGAAGTAGTGCTTGGACTAGACTGGAATAGTGTTGTTGCTTATTCTGAAATTCTTCTAAAAGCTCCCTCCCCTGCCCTTCATTTAATGTAGCAGTTCCATAGTTACCTCATTCCAGATATCTGTCATGCTCTCACATCTCATCCTAAGTTTTCATGTGTCTCTTGATACCTTCCATACAAAAATGTTCAGAGTCTCTTTATCTGCTGTACACCTATGGCATCTTTTATTGACCCCTTTCATTTACCTGGGAATGCAGAAGGCTTTTTACCTTCTTCCTGCTCTTTCCTTTTCAACAGTTTCACCAAATTGCTTTAAACTTTGCTTGTATTTGACTTGTCATCCTAAATCTACAAATCTTTGTGTGCTTGGATGGAGAATGCCTAAGTATCCTGCTGAGCTGTATTTGGAATTAACATCTCTGCTTTAGATGTGGAAGATCTGATTCAGAGCTGCTTTTCTAAGCTCTGTGGTACTGTCAGGAATAAACCAACACCCCCTGGTTCTTAGCTGAACATCCTACCACTGCATGCTGGATTCTGAATTAATAAATTATTCTAAATTATCAGAAGTTGATATTCCCTCCTAATGAGACATCAGCAATGCTATTTTGACTGGTGATACCCTGAACATAGTGTCATTTGTTCATGTCCCACTGACTACTCTCTTACTTTCTACCATCCTGCCCTGATAACCTCTTCAAGTGCCCCTCTGGCTAATATCTAATTTTAAGCAAGTAAACTTTTCAGAATTTTCTAATTAAAAAACTTGGTGGAAAAAAAAAGTTTCTTTGCAGTGTGTTTTTGCAAAATGTTCTGCAGAAAACCTCTCAGATTTAAGTAACAGTTCTTGAGATGTAGGTAGGTTATCTCTCTGTCAAAAGTTCTGAGGCTTGAAGGTCTTCTGCCCTTCAGAATTCCGGTGTGAGAAACAGACTCAGACCTTCCAGTGTGAATGGCTTTGGGGAATGCCACTAATGCCAGGATCATAATTAACTTGGGGGAGTGAAAGGCCCTGAAATCTCCTAGGGATGGTCTGGAGTTCTTGGATTATCTTGAGGGAGCCTGAATGAAAAGTGGTTTGAAGCAGAGGCAGTGTCTGGACCCAGCATGATGTGCCCAGAGCCTGGGACTTTGCAGGCAGCTGCTGTCAGAAACTCATTTCTCTCATTGCACAGGCATCCTGCAAAATAGATTTTATTTCAGAAATCTGGAGGTGGCATGTTGAAAACCATGTCCCTCTCTGAATTTCCAATGAAGGGATGCTGGAACAAAATCAAGTCTCAAAGCAATGATCTTCCAGCCAGCTTGACTAATTTCTGTCTCTCAAAAGGCAGAGGATTTACTCAACTCATTGTGTTGATAAAAGTGCTGCTAATGCCCAGAAATCTGACTCTGCCCTCTGCTAAAGCCATCACAGATGATCAGGCCTGAAATAATTTGGAATCCTTTTTTATTTGTTAGAAGGCATCAGTTTGGCTTTCCCATGAAAAACTGTAAACTCTAAATTACCAGATTTAAAATTTATGTGCATTTTAATAATTCTTAGCTTTGCTTTTTGCATTCAATTTATTTTATCATCATGTTCTTATTGTCAGTAAGTTTACAGTATGGGATGCATTTTATTATATACATGTTAACAATTTTAACAGGCTTTGTAGTTGTTTGCAGGAAATGTATCACTGGGAGAACTGTAATGGTGTGTTGTCTTAACTTTTTGACCCACCAACAAACCCAATGACACTTGCTTTTCTCTTCTGGTTCATAAACTCCTAGCTGAATGGGTGTTGTATGTGAAAAATATTAAGCTTATCAGCACTGCTCTGTAACAAAAGCCCCCTTCAGCAGGTTTAAATTATACTGGTGTGCACTCATTGCTAGCACAGGTATCTGAATGCTCCTGGTTACAAGGTTTGGCTGCCTCTGATGGCAAAAGAAATACATGCAACTTCAGCTTGAAAAGGAAAAACTGATGCCAAATATTTGAGTTTCGTGGCATGCCTAGTCCGGATCACGTGAACTTCTTTTTTTATTATTATTTATTTTAGTTTTATTGTTCACCTGCAATTGGGACAGCTTCAGCTTCCTGGAGCAGGTGTTGAGGGACACATCTGGGCCAGCTGAGTACATGCACCACAATGCCCACGTGTGACTCCAGCAAAATCTTGCTAGAGCAAAAGTAATGGAAGCAAGAAGACGGTCAGGTCTCAGTTTAGATGCTGAGCTGGAAAATCAAATTAAAAATGAGTCTTCAGAAGTCAGGGCCATCACAGGAAAGTCAAATGGAGCATCCCCTGACCCAGCTTTTGTCGCTGTGCAGGGAAGCGGAAGCTCATCCCCGCATGGAGGGCTGTGTGTGCCCATGAGATGGCTCTGCTTCATAGACTTTGTGAGTTGTCACTCGCTGCTTGGGGCAAAGATCACGTTTTGACGCTTGTGCGTTGACTGACAAAATACGATAATACAAGTGATAAGTGGACGTGAGAGTTTTGCTGAGCCGTGAGAGCTGGAGAATTCAAGTGGCATTGGTGGGTGCTGGGAAGATGCACTGAGGGACAGGGGTGTGATGTAGGCTGGTGCTGGAAAATGGGAGAAGTGCTTCAGAAGGTGGGCAAGGCATTTTCAGTGATTTTCTTGCTGCTCTAGAAGGGCTGTGCAGTTTTGATTTACTTCACAAAGTAAGTCTTAGATATATTTCATTTTGCTGTATAACAAATACTACAAAAATGACCTCAAATAGGTAAGTATTGTAGCTCAGGTTAACATGAACTTTCACCTTGTTGCGCTTTTATTTGCTCCCATTTCTCTTCTTCAAACATGTAAGTGATATCAAGTTCTGTAAACCAAGCTGCTGGAATAAACTAGAAAATGGCATAGACCAAGCAGGCGAAATAGGGTGGGAGGGATTTGGCTGCAGGTTATCAGCTATTAATTATTCATTTTGTAAACAATGAGGGTGTGTAAAAGCAGCAAGGGCAGGCAGGGAGGCGATTATGTTATAAGATAACAGAGATAGGGGAAAATAAGGAAAAAATCCTCAGCAAACAAAACTGAATGTTATTCATAACTGTCACAAGCCTTCCTATACCATAAAAGAAAACAGCAGTGAATTATTAATCACTTCATTAACGTAATTGTGACAGTGTTTGACGACCTAGTAGGATCTGATGGATATGACTTCAAAAGACAGAGTTTTACAAAATATCAGTAGAAAAGATGTAACTTAGCAAAATAGTTGAAAGCATTTTTTTAATCTCAAGTTTGAGTAAAAACATGTCACAAACAACAAAAGAGGATGTTAAGACAAAACATGCTTAATATTTTTCTTCTTTTTAGTGTCTGAACTTGGCAAAAGGAAGAAGTAGTGAGTTGCAGGACAGATGTGGTCATATGAGTTTCTATTCCTTGTGTTTTCCCTCCAATGTGTCTGAGACTACTTACACGTTGTCAGTATCTTGTGTACGCAGCAGTCTTTTGTGGCATCCTATCAGTCAGTACTCATGCAGAAATTATTATGTTGGAGTTTTCTTGAAAGGAAGGAATGGGAAAGGCAAGAAACACTAGAAATAACATTATATCTGCACAATCTACTCTTAGCCTAAAACCTCTTATCTAAACTCTCCAAGCAAGCATGCAATTATACCTTAATCCAAGTGTTCTTAAATAAAAGCAAATGTCTGTTTTTGAAGGGGAAATTAATTGCTATAAATGCCATGGAGCAACACTTGTTGCCTCTACGAACTACAAGTGAGGTGCTTTCCAGGAATCTGCTTTCTCGTGCACAATTTAACCATTAGGGAGATTACATTTGGGGTGCCTTTTAGGGCTGCTGTTGCATGTGGTGTCCAGGCTTGGCTGAGGCAGCTCCAAAGGCTGTCCATCCTGGCAGTGCTGCTCCCTGCCTGGAAGGCAGGGGAGCTCTCAGGCTTCAGCCCCAGCTGGACACCCACATTTGCTTCCCAGGAGAAAGGTTTAGGGCAAGGGAAGCTATACTGCTTATCCTGCTATGAAGTTGGGGTATGCTGCATGCAGCATGCTTAGGTCCTGTGTTTTACATAGTTATGGAAATCCACTGATTGCTGTGTGCCCAGTTCTCTTTCCTCTGCATTCTGCTTCCGCCAGGCATCATGCAGCTGCAAACACTTTTTCCTGGGTCCCTCCTGTCTGCTATGTTCCCTCTGCAAGGAACTAGTGTGGAAAGAATGGTTGAAGTGTCCCTTCTGCCCTGGCTCCCACCATCCCACAGGGAAGGCTCTGCTCAGCATCTCTCCTCATGGCAAATGTGAGGTTTTGTCACAGCAGCAGCCAGCACATAAAATGCCTTGAAGGCTTACCTTGTTCTCCCAGGAGGGCATGGCTTTCTGGGCTGCAGGCACACACTGCTGGGTCGTGTCCAGCCTCTCATCCAGCAGCACCCCCGAGTCCTTCTGGGCAGGGCTGCTCTTGAGCTGTTCATCCCTCAGCCTGTGCTCATATTTGGGGTTGCTCTGGCCCAGGTGCAACACCTTGATCTTGGTCTTGTTAAGCCTCATGATATTCCCACTTCTCAAGCTAGACTAGGTCCCTCTGGATGGCATCCTGACCTTCAGGTGTGGCAACTGCCCCACTCAGCTTGGGGTCATCTGGGAATTAGCTGAGGGTGCACTGGGCCCCTCCATGTCATTAATGAAGATATTTAATAACACTGTCCAATATGGACCCCTAGGAGACACCACTTGTCTCTGATATCCATCAGGATCCTGAGCCATTGACCACTACCCTCAGGATGAAACTGTCCAATCAATTTCATATCCATCTAGCACTCATTAACCCCATCACTCTCCAGTTTAGAGAAGGATGTTGTGGGGGACCCTGTCAAAGGTTTTACAGAAGTCCAGATAAATGACATCTATAGCCTTTCCCGTGTCCACTGATGCAGTCACTCCATGTGGGACATCCATGGGGTTTGTCAGGCAAGACTTGCCCTTGATGAAGCTGTGCTGGCTGTCCCAAATCACCTACCTGTTCTCCATGTGCCTCAGCATACTCCTAGGGGGATGTTTTCCATGATACCCTCAGCACAGAGGTGAGGCTGACAGTGTGGTAGTTCCCAGACTCTCTTCCTATCCTCTTTTAAGATGGGTACAATGTTTCTCTTTTCCCAGTCACCAGTGACTTCACCTGACTGTCAGGACTTTCCAAATGTCATGAGGAGAGTGGCTTAGCAAGTGCATCAGCCAAATCCCTCAGGGCTCTGGGATGCATCCCATCGAGTCCCACAGGTGTGTGTACATTCAGGTTCCTCAAGTGGTCATGAACCTGGTCTTTACATACATGGGGAGAGACTTTCCTACATCCCCATCCTGCTGTCCATCCACTCAAGGGGTATGGGAGGGAAGTTGTCATTGAAGACAGGCAAAAAACATTGAGTATCTTGGCCTTCCCCTCACATTGTTACCAGTTTTCCAGTATTGTGTATCAGGGGGGTTATGCCTTCTTTGACTTTCCTCTTCTGGTTAAATCTGGTTATACCCTACACAGCCTCTCTCTGGTTGATCCACATTGCTGTTATTCATGCTTTTCCACACAAATCCTCAAGTACAGAGTACAAAGGCAAGAAGCAAAGGTCTTGGGGGGTGACGGGGCAGACAGCAAGCTGAAAGGGGAAGGCTGCTCCCCACCTCCCTGACCCCACAGTCTCTTAATGAGCTGAGCCATGTGCTGTGTTTTTATTGCGTCCATGGCCCATCTCCAGGGTTTTGGGTGTTGGAAAGCAGGGACAAGCTTGCACACTGACCCTCAGTAACTGCTGGGAGCGTGTGTCCCCTCATACCTGTGGGGCGAAATCATATAGAGGAAGGTTGGGCCAAATGACAAAGCTGATTTTTACCAGGCCATTCTGCTTTCCACTGTTTTGCTTGATCTCTTAAAGCAGATTACACCTTTAATAGGCACCAAATTTACCTCTGAAATAGTTTTACAAATTAAGTGACATGCTAGGACTCATAAATGACATCTAATGTAAGACAACAGTGATTTAACTACTGGGAAAGGGACAAATTACTTCCACACCCCAATCTTTTTAGCAGCTTTGCAGTTTTCAGTGTCCACTTCTCCTATGTGTGTCTATAAATCCATTTTCTGTGTTCTTTAATTGCTCCTTAATTTTCACACCATATTAATTTTACTGCTAAAATTAAAGCTGGAAAGAGGACTGAATTTAATGCTTCTTTTTGCGTCTGCATCCCTGTACAAGTTTGCTACAGGCACGTTTTCTACCTCTCAGCAGTGGTGGCTCAGTGCTAGCAAAAAGGGAGGGTGGATAATGTGACACGCATTTTACTTTCAGCAAGCTTGTTATACCAGCTCTGAATTTTTCATGAAGGCTTCAGTAACCTGTAGCTGAAGCTCGGGGGGTTTCCACCACAAAGAGGTGGATCGGCTTAGCTCTCACTTCCCATCTGGCACAGGGTGACAGGGACAGTCGGGGGCTGAAGGAAACCTGAAGAAGAAAAAAGTTCATGTGGGACATCCATTGTGATGCATGAAAAGCTAAACATGTGCCTCTTGTAGGGACACAGCTTTGAAACACTTACTTATCTCTGGCTTCAGATTATATTTAGTCAGGGTGTTTTACTTCAGTCACTAGCACAGCTGTCCTGTCTGTAAATAATACTACAGATAGATTCCCTCAAACCTTTATTTTGCCAAGGCTGCACTTTTAGCATCTCTCGACAGCTTGTGCCACAAATTCTGTGCCTGCTGCCTAGCTAAAGTGAGGTTTAAGTCAGTGACACAAAAGAATTGTTTGTCCGTTTATTAGCTTGGGTTTTTTTAAATAATAAAAAGTAAAACCTATCCCAATGGAAGTGATTTTTTTAAAACTTTGTTTTTTAGTTAAAAGCGGCCCCAAAGGGATGTCTTTAGACATAAACTGCTGTCTATAAACATTCAGGAAAAAAACCCCAAACAAACAAACAAACAAACTCTGCAGTTCTGCAGTCTTCTAGCAGTTGGTTCCCAGAAGCAATATAACTCCCATGTGTATGGGAGCTGAGCTGGTGCACCCCTCTGAAGGGCATCCTGCACTCAGTTATGTACAAAAAACTAACCATCTATGAAGTATTTTACAAAAAATGTAAAAGGTGAAAAGACAAATATTTCAGAAGTTACAGGGTGTCGGACTAACTTTTGTCAAGAAAACACATTTCCTAAGATTTTAGTGCTTTTAATGCTTGAGGTCTTTTTTAAAAATTATTTTTATTTTTTTATTACATGACCATAGAGTGCAGTTCTTCTGCACAAGATGCTATTACTGGTTAATTAGATCAATTTCTTGGTAAGTGCTGTTGTACTGACCTACTGAATGCATGGTTCAGTTGGCCCCTTAATGTGAGCACTTTATATTTTACTCTGTAAACAAAGCAATTATTTAATTTGTGGGAGTTTTTTTCCTACAATGCTTGCTTTTTTCCTTTTTTTTTTTTTTTTCCCCGACTATCTCAAGTGCTTCTCAGATACCAGTTTACCTCCAAGACTGCTCTTTGGGATAAGGCAGTGGGGTGTGTTTGGAGTTGGGATTTTTTTGACAAGTGGAGGCAGGAAGAGAAATAATGAGGTATTAAAGTCTGGACCAGTTTGGGGTGCTCAGTCCAGGGTGTTTATGCCCCTGTAGCAGACACATACAGGCATCTACCACTACTTCAGCTCCAGCTGTTGCCACTGAGCTTTTCAGAAGCAGGGAGAGAAATGGCATATCAACTTGTGAAGAATTTGACCATATTCTTTGCCCGTGAGTGTTAGGCCCAGATTTAACAGGGGATGCATTGTTTGCTGTCTAGGAACAAAATTATGTGATGCATAATACTGAAACAGACACTAGGTAAAATCCTTGTAATTTTTTGATTTACAGCACAAGAAGAAAGATCTCCCCAAAGACATTAAATAGGTTGGTTTCTATTAGTTTCAGACATGCAATTTATTTAACAGTTGCCTGTCATTGCAGATACTTTGCTTTCTTAGTGAAATTAGTTTGATTAATGTTGGGTGTAATTCCTGTTTGTGTTTTTGAGAGAGGAATAGCAAGTATATTGATCAGCCCTTCTGCCTGTCAGCTTCATGTGGTGATATGGAGAAACCTCTGGCAGAAATGTGGGTAATACTGCCTTCAGTCTGACACGGAACAGCCGCACCTGTAGGAGGTGGTGGGCAGCCAGGCCTTTCCCATCCTTCCCTTCCAGTGTTTGGGTTTGGTTTAACACAGAGCTGCTCTCCTGCAGTTCTGTTTCTCACTGCATGATGCGGGGAGCAGCTTCCTGGGGAGTCTCTCTGAGCTGGGAGAGCAGGGGCAGCTCCAGGCACACTGGGGAGTCGATGGCAGGGCAGGAGTGTGAGCACAGGGCTGATATTCCTGCAAGGGGAAGACAGCTGTGCTCCCAACACACTTATGGTGTGAGCGTGTATGTACACACCAACAAGGTGTTACCAAATATCAGGGGCAAACAACCCCCTGCCAGATAACAGCCCTTATTAAAATTATCAGTCAATCCTCAGATGTCAAGGCATGGGCTTCCCAAGAAGCCTTACCTGGCAGATAAATGTGTTTGTACTCAGATTGCAAGCTGCTTGTGGCTGTTTAGGTGGCAGGTTTAAGATAGGTGCTTAAGATGGAAACACCAAGCTGCTAGAGGGAAAGGGTCTTTTTCCCCCAAACAAATTTTCTACCCACCTCGCACTGTCTCTTCTTTCACTTCTGTTTGCCAAACTGTACTGTCAAACCACCACAAGCATTACACAGATTTTGTGTGACTGGAAGCTTTTTTAACATTTGTGATAAGGAAATGCTCTCTTTTTTGTTTGNNNGAAGATGATAAACCTGAATGATTGATGGTTAGTTATCTCAAGCTTTTCTAGTTAGAATGAGCACATGAATGGCTCAGAAAAGCTTTTTTGATGCCCTTCTAGCAGCAGAATGAACAAAATGGCACAAAATGTGTTCTGTTTGGAAGCTAGGATGATTTGTTCCAACAAGCATAGCCTCTCTAATTTGTCCTAATGAAGGAATCTTTTTTCCCCTTCTCTATTACAGTAATTTCTGGTTTTCCTATTTGATAAAAGGTAGGAGTGTCAGAGTTCTTTGGAAGTCATACTCCATGGAAGTACTCTAGTAACTGAAGTAATTTTCAACCAAAATTAGTAGTTTTTTAATACCTGATTGGATAAATAACCGGGTCTGATCTCCTAGCTCACCCTGATCTGAGTAGGAGGTTGGATTAGACACCTTTTGCTCTCCCTTTCAACCCAAATTACCCTGAAGTCAAGGTGCTTATCTGTAACCACACACTCAGCTGTTGGTGATAAAAATGTAATGTGAAACAATGGCGTTAGCTCCTTACTATCACTTTTGTGATAAAGGTGTGAGGTCTCCTACAGAGTCACTGCACTAAGCTGGTGGGAGTTGCAGTGGCTCCCAGACAACTCTGATTTTTTGTCAATGACTCAACTGGTTTAGAAATCAGCTATTTTTTAATCTACATTTTACTATTTGTTTCACTTTTTCACCCCCCTAAACTGGTAGTTGCTAAAAGTCATGTGCTGGAAATCTCTCAATTTAAATATCAGCCCCCTTAGGGAGTGGGGGGGAAAAAGCTCTACCAAATCATCTGCTGCTTTCTTGCACATTTTCTGTTTGCCATAATCTTCAGGTGTAGCCTCAGACACTTACAACTGACTAACTCGCTTGTTTGCTTTGGGAAAATTGAAGTCTGTGTGGCTATTAATTGTATTTTTTCAAGTATAGCTCTCAGGTTAGAGGAAGTGTGGTTGGTTGGCTGTTCAAGGCTTTAAACTCTGGGCAATTTAAAGAAAGAGTCGTGGCAGATGAGCTGTCCATCAATGAGATTGTTATTCGCAGGTCTAATGTCATATCCATGTATAACAAGATAGTGATTGACAGGAAAGTTTGTTTTGGAAGGAGCAAAGGTCAAGGTTTTGCTGACAGCTTAACAATGGAAATATTGCATCACCAGGATATTTTATGGAGTGATACAATACATCTACATAAACGTAACATATGATGGTGGAACCCTGGTGCAAGATGAAGCTCTGAGCTAGGATGAAGTTTTAGAACACTTATAAAAATAAGCTATCTGAGTTTATTCCTCAAAAAGGTGGATAAAGCACAAAGTATCTGTGGGCATGGCTAGTGCAATGAATTTGACCCACATCACATGGAAGAGGCTTCACTGCAGAGCACTGTGGTTGAGTGGGCAAGATGTTAATTGACTTTGTCAGTGACATCCTTGGGGGACCTTGAACAAATGATTGCACCTGTGCATCACTTTCCCCTCCATTTAAAGGGGAGAAAGCATTTTGTCTGTCTTGAGTTTTAGCTATGAAAACTCCCTAAGCCCTCTTGGCTATAAAAGAATTAGTTTAAAAAACCTGAAAGATACATAAAAGAGAACGATGGAAAAGGCAGATGTTCAGAATATTGGTCCTTCTGGAAGACCTTTCCCAATATGTCTCTTCTGGTTTTTTTCCCCTTTCATTTCTTTTTTGAATTTCTCTGCTCTACTTCACTGGGTGAGCTCACTTCCTCTTGCCCCAGCCTGATTCTCAAATAATTATCCTTTCTTGACTTTATGAAAATTATTTTTGCATTTAATGTACATTAAACTAAAGACTAAGAGTTTTTATTGCTGTCATGGTTGAGATTGAAGCTATTTTTTTTTTCTCCTGTTACATAGTATCCAAGACTCCCTTTCCCCAGACTCTGCCTCAAAATAGGGGTTTTTTTACTTTCTCTTTCTGCATTGCACTTCAACCTGTCAGTAGTGATCTTCAGTGGTGCCCGTGCTATAAACCCAGAGAGGCCAAACCAAATAAACTGGCAAAATAAAAATTCAAAGCAGCTCCCCAAATACCTTCCTCAAACACGCAGCCGAAGTGTTTAATTAACATTTGAATTAGGCACTGAAGGTCAACAATTTCAGGCCCTGCTGGAACAAGTGGGTCCCTGGGAGCTCTCCCTGCTGCCCTGAACCTTTGGTCACACCAGAGGATCTCACAAAAGGTGTCGTCTCCTCCACATCAGGTTTCTGTTCTCGGCTTCTCCAACATGGTTACCCATGCTCTTCAACCTCTCATATCCTTACTCCTCCCCAGTGATAAGGGTCCTTTTCCATGATGCTTGGTAATCCTTGTCTTCTCCCATACCTGCAAAACTCCAGACCCTGGGCTAACCAAAGGGGCCTCATTTCCTTATGCCATAAAACAGCAGGAGAAGGCATGGAACAATGCCTCTATAAAAGACAAGCAATGATAATGCAGTGAAGTAGCTTCCAGGCAGTATTACTCATCAAAGTAATTAATTACTTGAATAATGGATGAATTTGAATTTTTAAAATCTTAAACTCTTTACCAATAGTTTTTTTTAAACCTAAGAAACAAAATTCATCTAATTTAGTTACATTGCTAGCAGGAATGACAATTTTTGCACTGAGTAATTCAGCATTGTAAGATATTGATTTTCTTTTTTACTAGCAGCTCTTTATTTCTCACTTGCAAGTACTAGCACTTCTGTTCTGCGTAAGCAGAAAAAGAAGAAAAAAAGCAGACAAGATCTACCATTTATCCCTGATAGACATTGATGTGAGTAAAAGTGGGCAGTACTGCTCTTCCCCTCCTCTTGGCAAGAAATGCTGAAGATTTAGGTTTTTTAAGGTCTCATGTCTTCATTAATACTTTCCATAATATTCTCTTATGGCATTCTGTGAAATTAAAATCTAAACCCACAAGGTCTGCCTCCAAACCTCCACCATAGTGGCTGGGACACTTCAGTACTTTGGGTTCCTATTGGGAATTTCCCTAGTGGTGGACCTGCCCCATCCCAAGCATGCTGACCTGCAAATGCTGCCCAGTGAGAGCAGAAGGCTGCTCTGGGCTTTTGTGAGTGCAACCCTCTCTCTGCAGAAATGCACTTGAGGAAGGAAAAGCAACACTAAACTGACCTCTGAGTTAAGAATGAGGATTCATATTGGAATTCTTAGCAAGTGCACCTCCCAGGAGGCTCTGCTTGACTCAGTAGGGCTTCCTTTAACACCTTGAGCTACCAACAGCATCTATCACGTACAATTCTTCCATCTCTAAGCCACAAGGTATTTTGTTTGGATTTTGTAAACCATATAAGTAAGTAGTGGTTGGAATCTTATCTAATTTAAACTTTTTATGGGTGAACAAGGGGAAAAATGTCAATAAGGCTCCTTTCCTCCTGATTCACCCAAACTGACCTTTGAGATGACTGAATTTATCCACTTGTAATTTCATGTTCTCTTCTGCTTGGCTTTGTAAGGCAGCAGCACTACCTGTCTGAGGGGGAATATGATCTTTCTATGCTGCTATTCAGGGTACACTTGAGGACACAGGGAGATTCTAGTGACCAGCTCATTCCCAAACACCCTCTGGTGCACAGCTGTCACAGGTGCACTGTGTGGCCATCCAGGTACTGGGCAGTGATGTCACATTCCAGCAGATTGCCAGCCTCCTGCACAACCCTCACTACGGCCCACAGGATTTGCCTGTTGGGTTGGCAGGCCAGCTACATGTTGCCTTTCCAGCAGTAGTCTACATTTTAGGCTGTGTATGTGGAGTAATGTGTCCAGCTCTGGCCCTTAATCCAAGAGGGCACATGCTGCTGGAGTCTATTTTGAAAGCAGAGATCCAGCAACTCTCAGGTGTGACAGTGGTCAGCAGAGGGATTGTCTTGCAGCTTCCTTCAGGTGTCTCAGAGCGTGCTGGAGCACAAATGCTCCCCTTTGATTGCTTTTTCCAAGTCCCGGCTCTGTTTTTATGAGCATTCATAGAAACATTTTCTTCAGCATTCAGCCCAAGCTGCCGAGGCAGGCTGGGGAGCAGGCAGGTGTGTGATGTTGGGTGCAGGCATTGTTAACCAGGTTTTGAGCAGCATAACTCATAAGCTTTTAAAGATGTTTTTCTTAAACCCTGTAGAATTTGGTTTGTTTTGTTCTTTTGTTTGGGTTTGGTTTATTTTTATTTTACGTTGTTCTACCCCAGCTAGGTTTTGCTGCACAGTCCTTCATATAAGTGCTGATGTATTCCTACAACTCTTCTTTATTCCCCTTCCACTGTAATAGCAGAAAAAGCTGGGCAATCACAGGGCCAGTGCCATTGTTATGCTGCCCAGCTGCACCGGGGCGAGGGCAGCCCCACATCTGTCGTGTGCCAGGGGGATGTGCTGCCAGAAACCGGAGCTCAGTTCTCTGCCAAGAGGAGCAGGGCCAGTGCACCATGAGCCCAGGCTATTCTGTGAGCTCACACAGGCACAGAAAGCTGACAGGCAGCTCTAATCCACTCTGCTGGTACCCGTAGATGACAGAGCATCAGTGCAGGAAGGAAAAAAACCCTAATAATTGAAGTCACACACCATGCAGTGGAGTTGATTCCTGAGAAAATGACAAGGAAGGGCTCAGTCAGAACCACCTGAGTATGTGCCTGTCAGCTCAGAGGTAGCAAAAGTTGCCTGTATTTCATATTTGTGTGATCTCCCCTCTGCAGAAGGAGGTGATATGCCCTGAAATGGTGTATGTTACAGAGAGACAGTAGGAAGATATAGAATCCACGCCAGGGGTGTAATAATAACATGTTTGGTGTGGGTTCTCTTTAATTTTGTCATATAGGAGCAGGCATGAGCCTCACATCTATGTTTATTAAGTGTTAATACGGGATTCACTTTCAGAAACTTTCTTAGATTTAATTTATAAGGCAATACTACATCAGCATTACACTGGTATCACTGCAGACATTTTTTTGGTGACAAGCAAGGGGATGCAGTGGAAGGAGGAATACAAAGGTCAAATGTAAGTGCCCTGGATAACTGACTGCCACTTACTATGTGTCTGCATTATCCCAGGCACTGTGGGCCCTGACCCAGCTGGCTTCAGCTATTAAACCATAATATTTAATAAAAATCACTGTCATCTGAGGTTTGCTGTGCAGTGCCCACTGTCTGCTGGCACAAGCTTTGAAGGAGCGCAAGGGAAGGCTTTCTATCAAACACACTCGCACCCAAGTTCAAATTTACCATTTTTATCTTCAAAGCCCAACCCAAAGCAGGGAAGGGCCTGCCTCACGCCTGGGAGATCATGACCTCCCATGACAGCTACATGCTTCCAAAACAATAGATCTGTCAGCCACAACAGAGGGACTTGGAAGTGTGGGAGACAAAGATCTCTAGGCAACTTGGCCCACGATTATGGAATGCCTGGAGGAGATCAAAACCACCACAAAACTTGCCACCTTCAAATCAAATTTAAAGACCATGGCTTTTTATTTGTGCTTCCCCCCAGTACACCATCCCCTCAGAGAAAAGAAGAAAGTCGGTGTAAAAACACGTGCTTGTAGGGGTGGGCAGACAGGAGGTAAGATGGAAATGTGGATCTCTTTAGCTGTTTACTTGCACAGGAGGTGCTTGGGGTCAGTGAGGAAGAGTCTGATGAAAATATTCAGACACCTGAGCATAGCTGGAGACATTGTTGGAACTTATTACAGTGATACTTACAGAGATGTCTGCTTTACAATGTTCTTTACAGAGCCCTGTATCCAGATCTTTATGAAACGACCTTAGGGGACAGACACTAAGTGTAAGTTGAGACTGAAAATGGAGCCAGTTCTGAAATACATGCCTGGAAAAAGCTGATGGTCAAGAGAATACCCCCAACTCATCTTCAAGTCTCTGCTTTTAAGGGTGTATGTGGTTAAATAGGAACAGGCATGGGCCTTGCATCTACATTTCTGAATGCTTCCCAGGAGGCCCAGTCTCATGGACACTTGACATTTCTCCTACATAAATTAAATTGAAGTGATGTCAACGCACTTTAGGATTAGAGGCTCCTCCCAGTGCCTCTCAATAGAAGTTCTGGCATTTTGCTGATAGTAGTATTTCTAATGTGACATAGTGGGAAGAACAAGATTTTGTATATGAGAAATAACATTATATGTATAAATGTTCCAGGAAATTAATTGATTTTTTTTCCCTTTGTAGTAGAGGAATAAATAGAAAATTGTGGTATACTTCAGCAAGTGACTATCTTACTGGGCCATCCAGTCTTCAATTTTTTATACAATTTTTTAATATTTAAAATGTGTATCCTTCTTCAACATTTTTTGAGTGACTTATCTATGTTTCGTAGGCTTTATCTATTCAGTCTTTTTTGACCAAATTACCCAGAGACTTTATTTTGGTTGCATATTTAATGTATTCTGAAAACAGGTCCTGAGAGCTGTCAGAACTATTTCACCTTATTATTTTTGTTTGCACCTTTTGATTAAACATTGTATTCACAGAATCATAGAAAGGAATCATAGGATTATTTAGTCTGGAAAAGACCCTTGAGCTCATACAGTCCAAATGTAAACACATTAAACAATAAACAGGCATTCAGAGACATCTTATTGTTTAATTATGAACTACCTGTTTACACTTACAGCAAGAATTAGTCATGTATATAACATCTGAGGGTAACACCAGTAGTTCACGTTTTATCCCAAACATCAACAGCTACCATGTCTATTTTTCTGCAGCTGCAGCAGTAGGAAGTTCTTTGGTCAAAATCCTTTGCTTGACAGTGTATCTGTTATTTTGCTCTGAGCCCCTTTAGTAATACTTTTCCCATAAACTTGGCAGATGTGTGAAAGTGGCTGGGGGATGCACTGAAGCCTGAGAATGAAGAGAGATTTTGTAGGGGTGTAAATGAAAATATGTGCATCTCTTTGAATAAAAGACATTGACTGAAGATAGGTGTTCTGTACTTGAGATTAGGAGGAGGGTGTTGCAGGAACAGTGCAGATTAGTAGTGGGAAAACGGGAGATAAAGGAAAATAAATCACCTTGTCTAGAGACCCCAGGATCCCTCCCCTAGACCATCAATATCCACTCCCTGACTGCTCCAGGAGACGTACTCTGGCCTGTTCTCCAGAGCTGCTGAGATGTCTTGAGTCATCCATCTTGACCTGTACCATCAGCTGCTCACTTCTTTGAGTAAAAACATCCTCTCATGTCAGCACAGCTCTTTGTTCGCTCATAGGAAATAAAGGCTGCTCAGGACAGAGCACTAAACTAAAGTACTAAACTAGTGCAGAGCCACAGATGTATCAAGAGAAAGTCTTCCTTTACCTACAGATTTGCACGTTCTTGGAGTTCCTTTAACACAGTACTAGCTAGCACTAATTCCATCCAATAAAACTCTTCTTCAGGGCTATGCCCATTGGTGACATCCTGAACGATCTCTTCTACTGCAAACTGTAGTAACATCATTGCATACAATTGTACACAATGTAGTCACCATTGTATACAATTCAGTTTCAGAGGACTTGGTAGTAAATGCACGAGATGCACTGCAAAATGGGAGTAGTATTTCCCACAGTTGTGGGGTTTGAATTTCTAACAAGACAATCATGCTTGAAGACACGGGAGGCAGAGGTGACTTGCTACATACCACTTCTGCACTGATCCATGGATCCCTTTCTATCTTTCTGATAATTTTTTTTCTTTGTCTGAGACTGCAGCTAAATTAGTAGTTTCCTCAAAATAAATTCTTAGGTATTGATAAAACTGGTTGGTTTGGTTGGTTGGTTGTTTTATTTTTTTTTTTTTTTTTTAATAGCTGTTAATAGAAGATAATAGCAAATGTCTGTCACACAGGTAAACTGTTCACAGTTTTCACCAGCCACCACACTATTTACCCCTCTCTCACCAGCAGTCTGGGGGGTGCTTTGCTTAACTACAGACAAATCTCAGGACTTTCAGCCATGTAGAAAGAGCTAAACCACAAAAATCTGGTTTTAGTCAGTCCTTTACCTGACAGACCTCTTTAATGAAAGGCTTAACTGTGTGCAGACATCAAGCCTGTGAAACCTTTGCCTATAGAAAGACACCAAATTTGTTTCAACCTGCTCCTGATCTTTATATTCCTGTGGGTGATTCTGGATTGCATTCACCAGCTGGGCTTTAATCATTCTGTATCTGAATGACGGCATTTCTCTGTATGGGGGTGGCAGAAGCAGGTCTCCCTCTCCAATCCTTCCCTGTTAATCCCCTCCATGTGGCTAATCCCACTCCAGGTGTAGGTGGTGGCTGGGCACCAGAGCTCCTGGACCACTGGCAGATTCTTTTTGCTTGTTTGATTGTTTTTGCTGCATGGTGTTTTCTTCTTCCAGAGGAAACTAAATTCCTGTCAGGTCTGGAATGCCTACTTTGTATGATGACAGCCTTCTTTCCTTTTTATCTCTGAAGAGTCCCAGAGCAAGGGAATTGTCTGGATGTACAAAGCATTTCTTTTACAGAAGAGAAATGCTTTTGCTTGTAAGCTGTGATGCAATTCAGCTTTCTGCAGTATTAGTTTCCACTCCTTTTGTTTTTCACTGTCAGCAAGTGTTACTGTGTATACTACACCACATTTTCCTGTCTGTGACCAAGGATTTCTGCATTGGCCAAGGATGGAAATAATAGTAAAAAAGGTCCTGGTGGCCGTGGGACTTGTTCTTTTCAAAAAGCCCACTCCCATGGCAACGAGGCCTATTAGAAGGTAGCAGTCTTGTCACCACAACTTTAAGTCCTAATAATTCAACCAAAAAGATAAAACGAAATGTGGCAACTTTATCTTGCTCAATCTCTTGCATAAAGTCATTTCTCAGAAACTTGATCAGTGGTAGAGACAACAAGCATTTAAAGGGGAGAGGCTTTGAGAGGGGAAAAACCCATTCACATCCGAGTTTTGAAAGATGAGTGAAAGATGGAAGAAAACATGATATTACAGCAATCTTTTTGCTTCTCTTGCACAGTGAACAATTGACCCAAAGTTTAGGATTTTGAGATTTTTATGATTAATAGACCAGCTGGAGATTTGAAATTTACCTTCTATATGAAATAACATTTGCTTTATGAAATAATCATTGATTGTAAACACTTCTGCCAACAAAGAAAGAAAGAAAATAGAAAAAAAAAGTAGAAATACTTTTGATGAAAGCAGATGTATCTTGTTCACAGATCATTTTTAAAAGTGGCCTCTACTTAAAATATACATTGGTTCCTATGGACCAGCAACAGGATTTCCTGTCTCTGTTACCTGTCCTGGCTTCAGAACAATTGTATGAATGTAATCGACAGTGTGCATTGGCTTTAGGAGTTGAGGAAAGATTTAGCTATTAATTATAAGTGGCTCTTGCTTAAACTTTTGTATGTAGTAAAGAAATGCCAGTTTCTGCCCCTGTCACAATGACAAGTCCAGGTGTTACCATGGTTCAAGTTGGTTTGACTGAATGAAGGTTGGGATGGGGCACTGCTTCCATACAAGATACACTGGAATTTAATTTTTGATGTGAAACCCATCACAGGCTGCCTATAAAGTTGTTAGGAGTCAAGTGTATGGGGTTGAACTCAGGGTGTTTTGGGAATGGGCATGGGACTTGCTTGTCCCAGAAAAGGTGGAGAAGAAATTCCCCACACTGCCAACAGGGACTCATCTGTGAGAGGCTGGCAGAGCCATTGCTCCACCAGAGCTGCCTGCTATCCAATTTAAATTGCTACAGGTGGGAAGGCCACAGGTCTTGTAGGCTGCTATAGTACTGCAGTCACCCTGCAGAGCACAAAACAGGAGCTTCCTGATCTGGTGAAACAGGAGCTGGGAAACCAGGCAGAATACGCCATGCAGAGGAGTGGAATGGCAAGCCCAGAGGCAGAGGTGTTTCACAAGGCTCTGGCTGTCCTCCCCAAAGCAGGTTGTAATGAAGCTCTGCTCTCAGTGCAGTCTGTAGCCCACATGCCCTCTCTTTTGGAGTTTGGTGATAAACCAAGGGACAAACCTGACGGTAATCCCGTGGGGGGGCTGTGGTTTATCTTTCAAAATGGCTGAGAGGTGCACACACAATGACCTGAGGTGTATTTTTCACTGTCTTAAAAAGGGAAAGAAATTGTGACCACTGAGGTCAATGAATTCTAACGTGTGTGCCTGGTATGGAAAAGAATGTAGCAGGTGACAGAAATCGTCACAAAGCCAAAAAGTTTTCCTTTTTACTCTGAAGCTCTCCTTTTTGGTACTGGGTACATCCTTGCATGAGGCCAAGTTATTCTGGGACTGGATCTCCTTTCAGAGATAAGGGCAGAGTAATTTGTTTCCCTTTGATGAGAACATGGGTTAAAACATTCTTTGCCAGTACTAAGATCTTTCTTTGTTCTTTTGTTGGTATAATCAGAAAAAGGACTAAAAGACCTTTTAGTCAATAATAAGAAACTGCTAGCTTCTGAAGTTCAGTTTCTTTTCCCCTCTGAGGGCAATATCATGGCACTATTTTGTGTTTTAATGGGCACAAATATCAGTGCCCTCATGCAATGTGAGCCTAGGTTAAGTCCTTTCCTAAATGAGCAGGTAGCTTCAAACTTGGCTGTTCTAGTGATATGGATAAACTTCTATTTTCACCAGTTATTTCTGATTATTTATTCTGGATATTTACTGTATACCAAAATTCCACAAACCTGTTAATGTCTGATTTTCAGTAAACTTGTGTCAAGTACCAGATTTGATATCTGCAACCATTTATTCTAGTGACTCAAGTGAAAACCTCATAGTAATCTTTGCGAGAAAATTCAGATTGTTTTGCACTGGGGAATGGATTGCTTTAACCCTAAGCAATGTTGATGCTACCATGACTTTAGAGGTTGTGTTCCTGAGTCAGGCTGCCATGTGTGCCTGCAGAGAAACTTGTAAAACTTTTTGAAATGTGGCATAGGGCTGTTTATTTTTCATTTTTCATACTTTGCTTTGCTGCTGTCAGCAGGTAGTGAACTGCTCCTTTGTATTGAATGTCTTGTATGGAATGGTTAAAAATGTGTTTGCTAGTGCAAAAAACCAGGAAGATAAATAAAGGGCACATGACTCCTGTTTCCAGTGGATTCTCTTTGAGCTGGATTGGTAAAAGTTGAACTACCATATTTGGGCATGAGCTCAAAAGAACACCTACTTTGAGTTGCTGTATATATTTCAGTGAATAAAAAAAACTAAACTAGTTTAGAGAAAAAATTTAGTAGTTTAGAAAATTATTTGAAATAATGAAATTGAATTTTCAAAGGTGTAGTGTTGTTTTAAGAGACAGCTAAGGGAATGATGGAAAGACACAGAATCCTCACTTTCTATCCATTTCTGACATCAAAAATTCTTCATGCTGGACTACATCTTTCCAGTCATAGGGTTTTCCCTAGAGAGGTTACAATGTTTTTGTAATGTCATTTATTGGAGCAGTGCAAGAGTTACAGCGTGTGAAAAGAAAAGCAAGTTTAGCAAATGCAAGGCTTTTGTTGTATTCTTGCCTTGTGTAGGGATGCAGAAAACAAAAGGGCAATTACTGAGAACTGCTGTGCTTATTACGGTAAGGTAGGGCTGGTAGCTGGTGAAATAATGCAGGTGAGGAAGAGCATTTTGGCCACCTCCTGCCCTTGTGTGTGCCCCCGAGCCCCAGGGATAGTGCTGCTGTATGTGCTCACCTCGTGTGTACAGCGTCCCAGGGTACAATCCGTGCTGCACCCCGTGGATATCGCACCAGACGTACACTCACGTGGCTGCTTGGGAAATCTCAGAAATTCATGGCTCTTAGGACAGGAAAGAAAACCAAGTTGTTATGTGGAGTAACAAGAGCTCCTCCTGGCTAGGGCACTTTTGTAAAATGGCATATAAATCTGCATGTGAACTTTTGTGTAGTGTTTAGTAGTGGTGGGGAACATGCTGTTTTGCTGAAGGCTGTGCTATTTATAAACAGATAAGGAATCAGAGATTTAGAAGGCTATAAAAGTAGTTTTCTGCCATGTATAGATGTACAAATTGAAGTAAAGGATTTTAGCACTGATCATTAAGTCAGTTGGGCAGAAGACGTGAACAAGACTCCTTCATCACAGCACTGTGCGTCACCTTCCACCAAGTCCTCTGCTATTTCCTTATATGTTATTCTTTTGTAGGCTTTGTTGTTGTTTTTCCAAACTCGACAGGAGATCACACAAATACAAACGCCCATGCACAAGGTATGACTTGAGTTACCGTCGCACCCTGGAGAGTAATACTCCTTGCTGGTTTTACATGTCCCTTCTCTGTGAGGATTTCCACGTGATGCTGCTGAAACAGAGCAACCAGGAGGCAGGAACAATGTCCCTCTATACGCTGCTGGGCCCGCATTGTTCCGTGCAGAGCCTGCTGATGAACGTGAGATGGCAGAGTCATCGTCATTAGGAGGAATTTAATAGCGAATCAAAGTTCGAGGGGAGAATAGGCAGATCTCAGCTTCAGCCTCCCTTGGGTCCTGCTGAAAGATTAGAGGGAAAGAGCAGGGCCTTGCTAAGTTGAATGTATCAGATTGTTTTTCAGCAATAGTTATGCCTGTTGTAAACCCCTGAGAAACACCCGGTTTAACTCTTTGGAAAAAAGCATCCCACAAAGTCTGGGGGAGAGAGCATGTAACAGAGGGAAAGGTGATGTTTGATTTTATTTCTCTGCTACTCATTGCAGAAAGACTGATTTAATGGTTCAGAGATTCTAGTTTGTGTAAATCAAGCTACGATCTTCCTTCAAACATGACAGCTCTAAACTTTAGTGCACATATGCGACCCAAAGGAGCCAGGCCCCAGGAAGACTGAGAGTACAGTTTTCCTTGTTTTCAGTGTGTTTTTTCCATTCCCAGTGCTTTACCACTGGAAGATTTTGTTAAAATTCTTTGTCAACTTTCCACATCACTTCTCAAAGTGCTGTAGGTGGGGTGTCTGAGAGCTGTGTCACCACAGGGCAGTGAAGTAGTTAATGCAGAGTGTGAAGAGGGGGAGTGACCCCAGGAAAATTCCCCTCCCAGCACCTGTACCTCGGGATGAGACAAAGCTAACAATAAGAAAGCAGAATGCGTTAGGTGATCTTCCTCCTGTGGTGCCTGAAATGTCACTGGGCACTGGCTCCTCGCCTCCTATTTCCAGCTTCCTTTCAGTCAAGGCTCTCAGTTAAAAGACAGATGATGGCACCTCTTTGTATCAGAGCCTGGTGATCAGCTGGGTTGTCCCAGAAGTTTTATTCTTTTGTTAATGCCTTGGGATGTGTTATGTAGCAGCGATAAAATCGCTACAAAGAAAGCTAAACATCAGCCAGAGAGATCTCCACATAGATAGAGATGTAAAAAGAAAAAAGCCAACAAAATAGGCAAAACTGGACTTGGGGCCCTTTTTCCTCCTGGCCTGCCCACGAGCCTGACTTTCCTGGGCTGTGCTGGAGGCTGTCTCCAATAGCCCCCTGCAGTTTTACCCCGTTCCTTGCAGGAATTTGGGCAGCTTCTGGTAATCCAGTAAGCATCCCCCCTGAAGTCTCTCCAGAGCTATTTCTGTGGTTTCTTTGGCCATGTCAGCAGGGGCACCGGAACATGACCTTTCTTCCTTTGCCTTCTTAGAGGGAAGCAGAAGCTCTTAAGGATGCAAGGACAAAGGACATTTTGGTTTGGGTTGGGTTTTTTTGGCAAGTGGGTTGGCAAGGAAATAGACAAGATTGGAATACATTTGGGGTTTTGTGGATGCTTACCCTTTAGGCTGTAGGTGCCAATGCTTTGCAGTGCTGCTCTGTGTCTCACAGTATTGATTTCTTTTTTTTTTAATTTGGTACCAGGCATTTCTCTCAGTTCACATTATTGCAGAACCTAGAATTTTTGAGAATAGCCTTGAAACTTCTGCTTTCAAACCTCTTCTCCAAATGTCTAGCAATCTCTCTCTCTTAATCCTCTCCTCCAAGACACCTTCAGTTTTGTGCCCAGAGGAAAGTCACCAAATAAGAAACTATATCCTCAAGATACTTTTGTTTTTAAATCCCTTGTTCTTGCTGGAATAGAATGCCAGTATTTGAAATGGAGAAATTACTGGTCTGAGTGAGGACAATATCCCCTTCTGTAACATCAGTGACCCACAGTGCCAAACCAGGCAACCTCACTGCATTCAGCCTGAGACCTCCCCGCTCACTGGCTTCTCGGTTTCCTGATGCCTGTCATTCTCCACTCTCTTACAAGTCTTCCTAGCAAGTCCAAAATCTCATTTTTTCAGCTCAGCATGTTAAACAACAACAACAAAATAAAACCAACAGAAACAACCAATGAACTTTTCATTGTGTTCTAAATGTTTTGAGGGTCTCAATGAAATTCAGCTTAGTTAACCCCAAGGTCTTTGGTACACTGCAGGTACATCTGCTGGCCCAGCCAGCCCTGCCTGTACTGCATGGGGTGTCTGCCTGAATGTTGGAGTGGATTTTAGCCCAAAATGTTGTATAAAATGGTTGCAGATCGTGTTCTCTGAGTCAAAGCCACATCTCACAAAGGACTTTTAACTTAGACGAAGTCAAAGCACGCTCACCTGGGAAAAGGGTTTGAGCCAAGCATTTTAGAATAAGAGACCCAGGATACAAAGGGCACCACAAATAATTGCAACATTAGTAGGCAGAAAACTGTAGCTAACCATCCTGTCCAGAGAGGCATGACTTTGAATGCTGATCAAGGCTATTTTGTCTTGCTGACCGCTGATAGTTTGGAGAGGTAGACTCATGGGAGTCTTACTAAACCACTAACTCACCATGACTGACCCCAGTGTATCGGCCTTTCACACTACATGACTCTGAGCCAGCAAGCTTGAGTTTACTGATGTGTTTCAGACTAATTAAGATTGGTTTTCTTTAGCATTTCTAATGAAACCCTACCTCCCCAGAAGTATGTGTGCACACAAAAAAAGAGACCCCAAACGAAAACCGAAATGAAACAAGATGTGCTACACAATAATGACAAACTATTTTCTTTCTTTGCTTTATTAACCAGCATAAATGTCAAGTCTCACTCTTAAATAGCCTGAGGCAGCACAGATTTTTTTGCTAATACAATGATGAGAAAAAAGAATACTCCCTTTTATCCTCAGAAGAAACACTGTCTCTGCAGTTTGAGTGGCTTTCCAAATTGAATCTGAACATTGAAAAGCAGTCAAAGCATTTGGGGAAACATAAAGGTTTGGGGACGGTTGATGTTTAAATAAATTCTTCTGTGCAATGAGAATTGTATTTTTATTTCTGAGACTACTTGACAGAATGCAAAATGAAAATATTCTTGTGCAAAAATATGCTGATTCTCTGACAAAATTTTAAATCCCCATTCTACATGCATGGTCCTTATCAAATATTTGAAAACTAAGTGAGAGGAAATTTGAAGTTGATTGCCTCCTTTAAGAAATGTGATCTGCCTCCAATGTTTTGTTTGGTTTTATTTAAACATCTGTGAGGAAATTGAGCAGCAGGGGAGCCTTCCTCTCCCAAGCTGTGTGATAAATAAGAGCAAGCATAGAGATAGTGCCCTTGAAGTGGGATTGTCACACACACATCTGCTCTAATGCAATTGCAAAGACAGCTACAAAAGTGGTCTTAGGGCTACTCTACTTGCCCCAGACAATTCTTGGACACCTGAGACAGGAGCTGGACAGTTGGTCTTGCTGGCTGTGTGTGTGCAACCTGGGAAGACACTCAAGACCTATGCCAGAGATTTGTGCTCTCAGAGATATTTTGTGCCCATAGCATCAAACAGGAAAGGCTTCCTCACCTGTATTGTGTGACCTGACATCAAGCTTGCAAAATTTGACTCACCCATGTAGGAAGGGTTCTCATAAAAACCAGTTGGGCAGACATAAAAGTAAGCAAATTTTCCACTGTCTGTGTGTTTGTGTGTGCATCTGCATGTATAGAAGCAGTATAGAAAAACATAGCTATATATTGTATAGGGTACTGATGGGTGATTACCTGATTACTGATCATTAGTGTACTAATTACCAGGCTTTTGTGGTGTGTAGCTGGTCCCCATACCTACAGTAACATTATAAGGAATTAGGCTGGTGATATTATGGGATAAAGTGCACGTTATGTATTTTTAAAGCAAGAGCTGCCATGAAATACTTGATATCAGAACTGGAAGCTTCTTTTGTTTTCTACACTATCAGGAATACTACTATAGGATGCCAGGACTCACATGTGTTCTCTCTTACCTTCTCTGTCCCTAAGTATATTGTAAATTGAGATGGGGGAATAGTCATGGTCCCACTGTGGCATTTGAGTTCTCAGTTCATGAAAAGTGCACTAGACATTGCTGGTAAATATTGTCCCTTAGAGTTTCAGAACAGAGAACAGAAATCTAAAAGAGTAAAAATGAAAATCTGTCCCGCTTGTTGCAGTGAAACCAGAGAGTTATAAAGGACCTCTGAACAATATTGAGTTTGGGGTAGCACAATCACATCACAAAAGATTTACCTTCACTCTGCAAACTCAATAAAGGGCAATAACAATCTATTACAAGCAGAGCACTACAACTTCAAAGGAATATTTAAAAGAACTAGACAGAACCTTTAAATCACAAAAATTGAGTTAGGTTGTCCCAGAGGAAACACCCTGGGGACAATTCCTAGCAGGATTTTCAAGAGGTGTTGTTCAATTACCAAAAGTTGTATCCAATGTGTATCTTAAACATAACCAGTAATCTGTCTGCTTCAAAAAACCTAGGGGACAGCAAGCAAAAGGCACTAGTCCTAAAGGAATTCTTAAAGTGGCAAAAATGATAACAATTGCCATGTATATGCATGCCCACGTGTCCCCTACCTCAAAATAAGGGATTCTGTTGTAAAGCACAAGTAGTGGAAGTAAGACACGAGAGATCTTTCACTGACACCATTCCCTAAGCGGACAAGTCAGCCTACACAAAAAGGAGGTGGCATACATGCCACATGTCTCTGAAAGTGTAACTACAGCAGTGACAAAACCAGCAGATACAGTGAAGCAGGTAGACAAGAAACATACCAGCTTGCCAGGCACAATTCCTGTTGATGTCCCTTTTTCAGTTGCTCTTTACTCTTGCCTTACCTAAGGATTTATGAAACAGTTAAACTGTTATATAAGGATTTATATAACTTGTTAAACTGTTGAAAGTAACTGCTACTGGTGTTGCATCAAATATCCCTTTTTTTCTGAAACGTAACTTAGATCCTCCTCTAGCTGCTTGTTCTGCACAGTCCAACAGTTCATGGCTACAACTAAGAAGGCATTGCTGCAGAGGGATGGAGTCATCTGAGTGGCAAGAGAAGCTGATCCTGGCTGTAGTGGCAGGGTTGGCCTCAGGGATGTTGTAGGACGCTGCAAGAGTCATGTCAGTGCAGCCACAGCTGCCTGTGCCCTCTGAGGGCCAACACAGGGACAGTATGGAATGACGAAGGGTGGGGTGATGAGCCTGGCTCACAGTGTCCCTGGAGCAGTAATCCTTTCAGAAAAATCCCTCAGATCCTCCCTTCTGAAGTCTAAATCCCAGCTATTAACTAAGCCACTGACTATGCCATTTAGTATAATCCGCTGTTAAGGTGATGTTCCTCTATTACCTGCTAAGTTCCTTTGAGGCATCAATACAAGATCCTACTGCAGCCCTTGACTGAGGGCATCTATTAGATTTTATTTAGCCTGCAAGACAGTCGTGCCACCAGTCTTTATGCTAGTTGCATGCCACTTTTTCAATCAGTAACAATTAGAAATGAGACAAAGCTAATGCCCATTACCCTTCTCTTCCAGATGCTGCGAGATGAGCAAAAATGAGTGTGATCATAATATTGGTAAAACAGAAACCAGCAATGAATAAACTGTTAGTCTGCTGATGAGAAAGCACTATTACCAAGTGCACTATTTTCACTAACCTCCATATAGACAACTGCCAGATTAACTAGATGCTGATATTCTGCAAACATTCAGCAAAGAAAATCAGATTCAAGAAGGTGAGCACAACAAAACAATCTTCTCCACCTGTGTCTCACCAATACCTCTGTTCTAAGGTGTAACAGAGTATGTATTGAGCCATTAAGGACGTAAAATAGGAATTATTGTGTACCCACATTTCAGGAGAATTTGATTCCAATTAATGGAAGGGGCAGTTGGGTACTTAACGAAACTGCCTTCAAATCAAAGGTAACTCAGAGCAGGTCACGGGATTGGGTTAACTGCAAAAAGCCTCTTGCTTAAATCCCCAGGTGATACCTGACACACCCAAGCATTAACTTTTTAGATGGGAGTACAGAAGATAAGCTCAGAGTCACACAGTAGTCTCTTTGCATTTGGCCCAAGAACCAAGCTTAAAAATACAAACAGGCTGTCCTGCACAGAGCGTGAAATACTTAGATGTCAGAACAGTATTGTTAGGGCTCTATCTGTATGCATAGCAACTATCGTGTGTACAGCAGAGAATAGAGCTGCCTTCGTGAAGGCAGGCAGGAATAAAAGCCCTGTATCCTGTTTTAACCATTCCCAGGTGGCTTTGAAAAAAAAAAAAAATCTTTAGAATTAAAATGTTATTGACCTCAGCGACACGTGTATTATGTCTCTCAAGGCCAACAGTAAATATACAAAATGTTTATGTAAATATATATGTTTAGTGAAAGTGTGAGTCAACAGAAAAAAAGCATTCCCTTAATAGTTGCTGCTGAAAAACTTTGCCTTTTCAGGAGGGCATTGAGGGAGTTTTATTAACTTCCACTTTTTTCCATGTTCTTCAAAGGGACCATTGTAGGACATTGGGCCACATAATCCCATTTCTTTACACTGTAATGCATAAGAGAGGGGTGGGCAGTGCAAGAAGTCAGGTTGTTTGTTCCCAGATGTCTGTGACAGAGCCAGGTACTGCTGTAATACATATGTTTAGGTACTATAACAAGTGTTTTCTGTCCTGAAAATGGCCTGGGTGCACCAGGAAAGGCTGCCTGTGATGTATATTCATCTCTCCTGACCTGGGTGCTTTGGGTAAACAGAGATGTCTCTCTCTTTCCATGGGTCTCTGCCTGTGCCCTGTCTCATGAGGCTGCAGGGAGAGCCCTGGTAGCAGCTGCAGGGGTTTGTTGTATACAGTAACATAGGGAGTACCCATCACAGAGGTGCAAAATTACCTTGTAATTACCTCCCTGAGCTGGGCAGTCTGGTGCACGCATTCAGCCTGAAGCAGAAGTGGGGTGGATTTGTAGGTCGGTGGTCGAATTCCCTATTGCAGCAAAACAGTGTCTTCCCCTCTGTGAACTGGCTTCTGTGGAGCATGCTTCCCCCTAGATGGTCACTTCCATTTGTGGGACCATGTGAAGGCAAGAGGGATGCCAGGAACAGGCCCTGGAGAAAGCTTGGCATATGTGAGGGAAGGTATTTAAAGGAACATCAAGTGGAAAGGGACACAGCATTGATGGTTGCATTTATTTTGTTGTTATGCATGGAAATTTCCTTAAAAGGATCTGGGGGAAATAAAAAAAATAACTGTTCATTCAGAAGTGTAGTTCCCTTAAATTCCTGAAAGGAGAAATTTTGATACTCACTTATTTATGGGAATGCATCTGCTGTGAGATGAGGAGGAACAAAGAGAACTGCTTCAGCAGCAAGAAGGGAACATGGCAATGTTCCCTAATGAAGTGCTGTTAGAGAAGTCTGGAGTAGGTTTGGCAGTACTTCCCTCCCTTAGAGGTCTGGAACCTTCTGCAAAGTAACTCAGGAAGGAGATGTGACGGGAAAGGTGATCTCAGTCAGAAAGAACTGTGGTTAGAACTAGGAACAAAACTGAGAGAAATTACTGTAGGTGAACAAGGTCTGCTCTAGTCTCTCTGTTCTGTCTTACCTTCAGCCTTGATCTCTGCAGTGTTCAAAGCCAAGGATGTCTCTTCAGGAGATATCCTGAGGATAGCCATAACTTTTAGGGAAGAAGTTGAAGTGTTTGATAGCTGATTTTGTAAATATGTGATTGGTTTCTGTGAAATATGGGTGGACTTATTCAGATTCTATGGTTTTGTTTTGCCTATTTGCATCTTTTCAATAATAAGTTATTGGGTAGTCGCAAGACAGTGAATCTGGATCTGTGTAAAACTGAAAACAGAAGAACTCAATCTTTTTGTCTTCCAAGAATGAAGTTTGTAAGTTGTGCTGCAAAAAGATTGAGCAATCCATCTGTCTTCTGTTCTTGAAGTACTATTTTTGTGGACTCAGCTGCAGTTGGTCAGACCAGTATAACCAAAACAGAGAGAGAGAAACTAATGAACTTTGTACTTTGTCCTGAATCAAGGATAACAATGGATACAGGGAAATGGTGAGGATTTACCAGTGCCCCAAAAGGAGCTGGCACCTAGTGAATTGACATAGGACAGTCCTAGGCTGCTGAGAAAGAAGCTAGTGACCAGACATGATGTATTGGTCAGAAGAGAAATATCTCCCCTTCCACTTGTTAAATCTGTCTGTAGCTTCTGTCATCAGTAATTTTGAAGCACAAACTTTTTGTCCTCTAGAACTAGGCTCCTTTTGAAACAACAAAGTCAGCGACCCAACTGCAAGTAGACTATTGAAGGACAGAGTGTTTCTCCGCCAATACTAAGAGTCCCTTCTTACCATGACTGTTGGCAGGACCTGCCTTCCCCTGGAAAATAAAGGGTATGTTAACAAAACCCCTCCAGACCTTAGAGAGCAGTAGGTGGGGAAGGTCTTCCCCGTCTATGAATTCTCATAGTGCTTTTGTTTTCACTTCTGTGATGCTAATAGTTTCCTCTCTAATTTCTCAGCTAATTAGCTTATCTCTTCCCTGCAGGTTGGAGGAATAAAAACATAGCTCCTGCTGGAGTTCTCTGATGTTGAGGCAGACATCTTGAGAACATAGATCAAACTGATAGTAGGCTATTTCATAGGGCCTTAAAAGCCACTAGGAAACTAGTAAGGCCCATTAGACTTTCTGTCATGCATATGATGAGAAAAATATACCGGCATAAAATCCACTTTATTGTCCTGCCATGACAGCAGCAGCTATTGTGCTGGGAAGCCTTTTGGACAGTAGCTCTACCTTAGTGTTTCTGCTCTGCTGGCTGGTGAGGTTTCGGGGATGGCATCCAAACAGAGAGGCTTTGTGATAGGCTATCAGTGACCCGTGAGCAGTACAACACACAACCCGCTGGTTTGACATGAAGGAGAAGCTCAATAAAAGCAGAGTGACCTCTTTCAGTTTCCCATTTCAAGCCTTAACATTGACTTCCTTGCACAAAGATTGGCTTGAAGAGCTGGTACCACGTTATATTCCAGGCTCTTTGCAATGTGAGCAGACTTTATCTGGTCTTCCTTCGGGGCATTGCTCCATTGCACGTTCCTCTCTGATACCTTTAAACAAACAGGAGAAAATACTGCACTTTGACAGGGGTCCACATTCACTTTATACTGCAAATATTTTGCATCCACTGAGCTAGAAATTAATGGCAAATCACACTTTCTGTCTAAAGTTTCCTTATAGACTAAAAATTTTTTAGTCTATAAGGAAAACAAGCAATTACTTGTTTTTTGTCTTCAACAAATTGCTAAATAATTATTTGCCTTTTAAGAATAACTGCTCTGCAGTTGCAATTTATGTACTAGAGAACCTGGGACACGTTATAGAGCGTCACAATCTGTGTCTGCAAGACTAATTCTCACAGGTGTCTCTCAAAGCTCCCTATAAAAGGAGTTGCTGTTACTGAGGTCCAGCTGACACTCTGGTGGGAAATTCAGAAGTCAGCATGGAGTTACCTGCACCAGGTTTTGCCAGAGCAAATAAACCTCCAGAGTTAGCCCTTCTCTTTCTCCCCTAAATGAAGGGTGTGTTCATGGTGCACAAATGATCAGAATTACCACTCCTGTAATTCTTCCTGGTAACATTTTTCAAAATTCTTTCATTTTGGTTTGCAACCAGAAATGTCTGGAAAGTGCTCAGGTTGGTGAATCTGGATTGATTGAGAGGTTTTTTTTATTATTCAGGATGGACAGTGGTTTTTATTTTCGTAGTTGAATTTCTGTCCTTAAAACTCTCTAGCCAAGCAAAACACTTGGGCATGCTAGATATAACACAGACATCTCTAAGGTGTGCTCAGAAAAGACCTGATGGCATGGCCAGTGACTGACAGCTGCTTCTTATCCTTAATTGTTTATCTTCCCAACAGATTTCCAGATTGTTGTGCAATTTCTCCTGCCCCTTCTCCTGTGTTACATCATTATGGCAGAGGGGACTTATATGAAGTTCCTTACAGAGCTATTTTGGTTTATTCCAGATGCAGTCTAAAGATGATAGCTGATAGGTGATGTGCTTTTTGACCTTGCAACCTAAATATGTTATCTTAGCCCTGTTCCAATCTTACCAGCCTGGTAACCTGGGACTCAGTCTGGCTTTCTGCATGTGGCAATGTGAGCTACACTCAAATCTACACTTCCGTAATTTCTCTGAAATATGCTTTAGTGGTTTTTTTATTCAGTATCACTAATAGTGTTTCCCTATTGAGAGTGTCTTCTGCACTTAATGAAGAAATCACCGCTTGATTGCATATATGAGCAGAGCATGATATGCTTTTTGGCAGTTGTTTTACAATTAATTTTCCTTAAGTTTGTGTTTAAAAATACTGATTGTTTTGCTCCATGACAAACTATTGGTTTGTTCTGATTGAGCTTTGTAATAGAACAAGTCCATATTTCTAGTAAAACTTACTGAAATTTGTGCTGCTACTCTTTAAAGACAAATAAGTCCTATATGTACTTCACTAATCATCAGAGGCCAATTCATAATAGTACTCCTCAAGAGTATCTCTGAAAGGTATTACTGTTTCAAATGACTGCCAACTCCCCCTCTTCTCAGACCAAACCACAGAAAACCACCAGCCCTTAATGTTTTATTACTATAGTTTTTATTTATAAATGCCAGATCTGCACTGGTATTTTCCCCTAAAATCCAAAAAACAAACCCAGGAAAAAAAAGGACAAAGGAACAGCATTCAGACTTCTCTGTTCAAGGCTGGATTAATAAAGCTGTCTGCTTTTCAGCCAGCAAGTGTCTGTGGTGTCTGTGGGACAAATGTGGGAGTGTGTATCCTCTGTAGCCACCGCTCCCCAGCCTGTTCTGTCTGTGAGATCAGTCAGAGCAATGCAAAATCCTGGGAATCCAAGCCCTTCTGGATTCTGTCTGAAAGCTGCCATTGCCTTCACATTCACTGCCTGTTTTCTTTCCAGAGTGTGCATGGCTTGGTTAAACTGTTACCTGTGCACTGGCATTTTTCTCACTTAAGCAGAGATGAATTCTGTAAGTGATGAAGCTGGCTCATAACAGAAGCAAAACTGCTCTGACTTGGGTGATCAATCATACAAGTTAATCCACGCATAAAAGCTGAGCTTCAGCTCTTAACTATACACTGGCCACAGTCTCTGACTTGAATTTGCATTTCTTAGTTATAGAAATGGGAAACTTAACTTTGGAAATGTTCATGTTATTTCTTACAATGCTCCTGAGGCTTTAAGAGGTGCCCTTGGTTATTTTGCACACATGGTGTTTCTGATCTCTGCAACACTGTTTTACTGCAAATTCTTAACAGACCCAACCAGAGTTTCAAACAAATCAATAAAACACATAAACAGTCAAGGCAGAAGGTGAACTTGGTATCAAAAAATCCTGGTTTCTGTGTAAGCAGTTTGAAGTAAATAATTTTTGTTTCGATCAGAATTGTGTATTGCTCTCAGTCCATTTCAAATGTTGCTTTATTGTAATTTGCATTATTTATGGTGGAGATTTTTTTTTTTAACACCCTGCAACTTTCCTTATGATTTAAAAGCAAACTTTTCTTTTTGATTCGAGCTGCTGGTAGAAGGCTCTGTCTAAGGGTGAGAATTAATGCCGACTGGCTCATCCCCTGCCAGGCTGGACTGACTCCCTCCGCCGTCCCTGCAACCTCTCCCATGCTGCTAAGGTCCATGTCAGACAGGGCCCCCTGACATGTTCCCCTTTCAGTCACTGCTTTCTTCTGAGAGCTGTCACCACCCCCTGGAAGCACATCCTCAGTGTAGACACAAGGCTCCTACCAGCCCCGGCGGCAGGCTGGAGATGTGAAAGTAAAATTTATGTCTAGTGGGATTTGGGTTGCGTTGGGTGTGTTCGGGTTTGGGGTTACTGCAGAGCAGGCTGTGCTTGCACTGAGTATGGGAATGGGTCCTGCCTGAGGCAAGCACGGAAACTGCCAGCGAGTCCTTCCTCCCCCCACTGAGGCTGGGGCTCACAGAGAGATATTTAAAAAGCCTTTGGAAGAGGTTTCCCTGAATGCCAAGAGGCAGGATTGTCACCTGCAATTATCATGTTTAATTGTTTTGCCTCAGTCTGTTATCAATGGCAAATGTGTTAAGATATTACTTTTTAAGTTATTAGGAGGAATATTGAGTGTAAGCAGTTATTGCTGGGAAAAGCAGGAGGTGCTGGAGGGAGATCACATATATATATATACACATATATAAGTTTCTGTCCTTTGACATATGCTAATCTTTCATTGTTTTTTGTTACATATCACATAATCACATATATATATGGGTTTCTGTCTCTTGGTGTATGCTTTCTTTAAATGTTGTTGTTGGGCTGTTCTACTGGTTTGTTTTTCTGTTTTGGTTTGGGTTTTTTTTAATGTTCTAATTATGGCCTTATCACTGAAATTTCATGCATACTGGGCACAGATGCCCAGGCACTGACAGTGGGGGGTTGCAGGGACTTCACCCCCTGTGGGACCTGTACTGGACACAGGTATTGCCAGCCAGCTCCAGTGGACCTACTGCAGGGCACAGCTCTGCTTCTGGAAAAATGTATTTAAGAAAGGGCAAAATGAGGAAAAACGGTGTAAGAAGCAGCTCTGATAGCTCTGGTACCTGGTCACTAGGTATTAGCCATGACAATAGTGCTTGCAGGTTATAGCAGTGCTGCAAAAACATCAAAGTCCAACAATGTCCCTGCAGAAGCAGAGTGAAAACAATTCCTCAGGTTGAGAAACTGCATCCTGTGATTTTATTTCTTCCTCACTTTGACCAGCTGCATAGCTTTCTCATCCCTTTTTACCCCCCTGAACTTTCCTCCAGACAGAGTGTAATGGCTTTATTTTTAAGATTGAAGAACCTTTTCCAATTGCTGTCATTGGAGTCTCTTTAATTTCAAGCCTCAGCACATGCTGTAAATGCAGGACTGCTGCCAATCAACATGGAAGAACCTTGAATGAACTGACTGTTTCTTAACTTTATTAGAGTCGTTCATATTTGGACCCTTTCCCTGCCCACACACCTCTCTGCCCACATTTACATTTCCTTGCCAAGTAATTTAAAGCTCTGATCTTTTTTCCCAACCAAATTTTGGACTCCAAATAGAAAGCAATGTAAAAGTTGTACCATTAGCCTGCATCATCCCTTCTTACCCTTTGACACTACAACTGAGTATAGCCAAGTTAGACTCAGTGCAAAAGCTTTAATTTCCAGAACAAGGAACCTTGATTGTTTCCCTGAAATACTCTCGTTGTCAGAATCTGCTTTTCCCACTGTGCCTTCTAGTGTCAACTCTCTGGCCATGATTCAAATCAATTCTTGCAAACACTTGCATGTGAGGAGAGCTTTGAGATTCCTATTGCTCTGGACCGAAGGTAACTTCATTATTTTGTTGGTGCATTTCTATTCTTGAACAAGAGGTGCAGCTGCTGTAGTTTCCCAATGTGCCAATAAGATAGGATGCACATGTGATGGATTCATACTTGTCACAGAATTTAAGGAAAATTTTATTGTACGGGAGGTTAATTCCAATTTTAGTCAACTACATCAAATCATCCTACTGTGATAAAAATGGATCAATTCTATGAACATTTTATTTATTTTTTTTCCCTTAATTTCAGTTTGGGTCCTATGAGCCTACAGATTAAGGGATGCTGACAAAATGTATTTTCCTAAGTTATTTTACTAGTAATAGGACCTGTTCTGAGAAGCAAAATAATGTACAAGTTTCAGTGCACTGAGCTAAATACTGGTGAAAAATGTGGGTGGAGTTGGCCTTCTCTTTCTGACAGATGTGAAAATCATTAACTGTGATTTTGTAGCTGTGAGCAGTAAATCCTATTGGATTTTCTTTCCTCTTGCTTGAGAAAACAAAGCTTCAGTTTTCAATTTGTTCTAGTCTCCCTCTAAACTATACTCCTTAATTAGACCTCTAGAAAGCTGTCTTGTAGAGGTTTTCCTGCTGCTGTCGCATATTCATTAATCTCAATACAGAAGTACTCCTACCCCACATCCATGTGCTGCTTCAGGGCCTCACATTTATTGGGCATTTGGTCCAAAATGGCTTTTTGAATCTGATTCCTATCTCTGCACTGGGTTATGTGCATACTGAACTCTCTCCTGAGCATATCTCCTGTAGCTGTGACTGATGGAGTGTTGCTGTTAGCCAAGGCAGGTCAGTGAGTGTACACTCCTCCCACCTGTGCAGCTTGGCTCTATCAGCCAAGGATTTTCTGTTTGCTGAATCACATTCTTGTATTAAGGCAGAAAAATGCAAACCCTCAATTTAAGTGAAGAGTGTTTCCTCTGCCACTACACAGTGACAGCAGTGGTCACACAGGTATCTCAAAGCACTAGAGCAGTGCAAGTCACACAAATCAGGCAATGCCCATTAATAACGGGGAGTGTTAATTTTGTTAGCATCTTGCTAAAAGGGTAAGTGGGATAAAATGCCATATTCAGGCCCATGTTCCTTCTGTCTCAAGTACCAGATTTTGTCTAGTCAAAATCTAGAATTAAATTTCATGTAGGTAAAAAATGAAAAATAAAAAAACCCCAAAGGTGGTAAATGTTCTCTGTGAAAGCAGGGACATGTCCTCCAATTGGATGGCAAATATCTACTGCTTAAGAGACTCTTAAGGTGGAAGTCATGAATTATGGCTGTAGTTAAGGGTTATTGCACTAAGCTGGTTTTGAAGCACACTTCTTACATTGTAATTCTGATGGATCAATTTCCTACACGAAATGCATAGTTTTAATGCAGTGTAGAACAAATTTGCTCATGTTTGAGGATACCAGTTGTGAGGAGGTTTAAAGATTTCTGTTGTCTTTATCACCTGGCTGCTAAATATGACTAAGTGAAATACTGAAAATAGAATTGACTGTAAATTTAAGAATGCAGCATAAAGAATAGTTTTTGAAGACTGTTTAGTGTTAAAGAATAATTTTTTTGCAGTCCAGAATGAGAGACATGAGAGACTGTCTCACACTGCCAGCTCATAGTGATTTTTTTTTTGGTCACTACAAGCAGGATATGGATATGTGCATTTTAAAAGCCAGGCATCTTTAGGTAGGAAACAATCTGCTGGCAGATAGAAATCCATACCCAAAATGGAGGAGGATTTCCTTAACTGAGAAAACAACTTAGCACAACAAAATCATCATAAGCAATGTATTTATTGGAAGAACAAAGACCATCTTTTGACACAAAGGAGAGGGTCAAGGGGGAGAAGAGTGTGTGAAATGCTGCTACTTGAACAGTGAATTTCTCTGTGAAGCACTGTCCCAGGATATACTGGCTTTGTGCTTAAGATCTCAGTCTTATTTAGCTTTACAATTTTTGTTGAAATTCTAACAACAGAGCTGAATTGAGGCAAAGGGTGTCATGGCACAGCCAGCCTATGATCTGCTTCAGGTTTCCACAACTATTTCTCTATCTTGTGGTGCCTAATGCAGCTGTGGAAGGTGCATCACACTGTGGTTTCAGAACTAGGACAGAAATGCAGCCCAAGAATTTAAATCTACTGACATGTTCTTGGTTTAATATGCAAAAGTTCTTTCTTCTGTTATGAGATCAGAAACTTTTAGACACAAAACAGTCTGGCCACAGCAGGAAGTGACACCAGTTGGGAGCTCATGCCCTACTAAACATGATGTTATTTCAAGGCAGCTAACAGTCCTTAACTGCATCCTGGTGCAGTTAAGTGGCTGCTGTGAAGAGAGGCAAATTTTATGATATGGAGCAGATTCTTATTTCTGTCACTGCCAAGAAAGTCCCACTGTTGATACTTTTAGTAGTGTTGTCCAAGCACACCCTGTAGCACAAATTGGTATTGAAACGATTGAGTCCTGCCTTGGATTTGCACATTCTGCCTAGAGTATTTCTTCACCTTCTTACCTTTCCCTCATTCTTTCTTTAAGACCATATAACAAAATTTCAAAATTTTTCCCTCAGCCTTTTTGTTTATGTTTAAAAGTAATCTTTAGCACTAGCAGCTTTTAACAATTTATAGACCCACATGACGTGCTAGTTTTGACATTTGTTGTAAAGTGGCCTGGGGGAAATTTACATTTGGTTGATTCATTTAGACTACCCTATTCCATGTATTGGAAGGGTCCTATATTTTTTTTTGTGCTTCAAAGTTTTGAACTTGGATTTAGAGCTACATTTTGGTATTGTTTCCTGATAGTGAGCTGTTTCCGGGGTAAAGACCTACTTAAGAGCATTGCAGATTTTCTTGCACTCAACTGACAAGGAGAGATGGATTAGAGGATGGTCACAACATAACAAAGCTTGTAATTTGATAACTGGAAGTAAAATCCAAAAAAGGAACAAAGATACAAGGGGCTGAGGAAATCCTGTTTTTAAAATGTACATGTTCAAGGAGTGGCTTCTGTATGAAGAATGACTGACAGGCTTAGACTTTTCAGCTCACAACAGAGGGGGTGCAGTGGGAGGAGAGCAGAGATCAACGAAATAAGGAGCAGTGTGGAGAGAATGGACAGGGATGTGCTGTTTGTTGTTTCATCTAACATAAAATCTAGGGTGCTCAGATCATGGAAGAATCAGGGTAAAAATGAGTGCAGGGAGATTATTTCTTCACCCCATCCTAAAATAGGTGCATGGATCTCTTTGGTAAAGGATGTTGTGCATTTTAAAAAGTTTGCATGAGCTCAAGAGGAGAATGAAGAAATGTTCAAAAGACAGTTCCATGGTAGATTAGCAAATGAGACAAACTACATCACTCTCAAGAAATCTGAGCTGAAAGCAGCCTGAGATAGTAGCTGGGAGGGTCCTTTACTTTGCCCTTTTCTCAGTCAGGCACCTGCTTCTGTCCACTCTGAGACATGGCCTGGAGGGGCCCTTGGACTTCATCAGCACAGCCTTTTCTGTGCTTCCCAATCCAACCTGATATTGTTCACTGTGAGACTCCTCTGATTGCTCATATTTTGCTCTGAACCATGATAGAGGACTTCTCCTCCTTAGACTGTGGCTGAAGCAAAATTCCTATTCCACCCACTGAGTCCTAGTGAAAGAAAGAGGCCACTCTGACCCCCTTCAGGGATACAAGCTCTTAGGGAAAATTTTGTTATTTTCATTGTCTATACTTACCCAATATAGCACATGTATTAGCAAATGCCTCAGTATAGATTACTGCAACATTACCTACCAACAAATATTTTACTCATGTGAAACACCCTAAAAGAGGGAATGATTTTATTTGCCACCCAGATGAATTTCCAAGAGACACGTAATGTTGACTCTCAGAAAATTGCCTTCTTCATAAAAGGCAAAGCTGACAGATGCAGGTTCGGTGGCTTTAAATTACAAAACCTTGTAAAGACTTATATATATATATATAAGAGAACACAATGCTCTAAACCAAAAGCAAATAAAAATTCAATGGGCCTTCATATACTGGTTTTTGTACTCAGAAAGCAAGGTTTAATAAAATTCTTTAATTTTATGGCAGAAGACATGTCAAGTGCAGTTTACATTTCTCAGCCAATAATCATATTTTCTTGCAAGGGGCTGATACATTTATTTTTTAGAGACAGACACAACAAATAATAAGGGTTTTTATTTGAGAGGAGAAACAAGCATTTTTATCAAGATGAAAGGGGTATAATAAATTTATGAGACCTCACATACAGCTATAATATAATAAATTAGGAGGATTAATGGAATTGTGGGCTACAGTAACCCTCACTAGTAGAATGCCTATTTTATGGAGCTTGATAATATAGTTTATCATTGACTCCATGGGAATTCCCACAATATATTAGCTGTGGTGTAACAATAAAGCACACACAGTAAGAGGCATGTCTCTTTTGACACACATTCTCTTCCCACACTTATTTTACCAGGGAAACAACTCCGGTGCAGTTTAATTAAACTGCACTGCAATGAATTAGTCCAGGTCTTAGGCCCCTGACAGTGAGGAGCCTGGCATTACCACAGGGGGCTGTCCCCCCGTGACACCAGAGACTGCAGAAAACCTGGGAAAAAAAGGGTAGGGTCTCTCAAGTGACACTGTCACTGTGCAAGGCCTTAGCTGTCAATCACAGGATTGGCAAAAAAACCTCAGACCCCTTCACATTCAACTTTATCTGCCTACATTTGTTCACTTTTATCTGACCTTTAGGAGAAGATCAGAAAATGATGTGGAGAGGCACTTAAAGACCTCCCCATTTACGAAAAAGGTGGACTCTGGTGGCAGATAAAAATCCCGTCAGTGGACATTTAGCTGACAAGGCTTTTAGTTACGTCCATGATTTTTGCAGTTTTCAGGAACAGGAAGGAATCAAAATCATGATTCTAGAGAGAAGTAGTTTTTATAATGGTAGGTGGTACAGACCAGTGTCAAAATCTGAATCCAAGTGAGAGTGTTTAGGTTCCACAAGCAGACAGGAATCACAGCGCTTGCAGCCCCCAGGATTCCTTGGCATTACACAGGCCATTGAGCTGCCTGACACTGGATGTAATTCTTTATAAGAGAATATAGCTTCCTGGAAAATAAAAATTAACTCTGTATTTAGGTATCAGCAGGAACTCAAAAGTGATAATAGCCTTTGAGAACTGTGTGACTGGTTAGCTGCTATCCCATTTTAAAAAGGGACATCTGATTTTGTGGATGAGTTTACCAAAGCTTCCCTATTATATGACACCACAGGACGGTGTAATGGCCTGAGTTAAATCAACTGAAGAGCAATCTGTTACCAAATTTCTGTTCCCCCAGAGGTGCTCAAGGGTGCAACCAAATCACCTTAACTTGAAAACTGGGAGGTCTTCAGTCTCGCAGTAAATCATACCTTCCACTCCTTCAATAGACACTTTATATTTTGTATCTCTCACTAGTACATTGAAATGATCATAAGGGAACATAGTCTTCAAAGAAAAGAAGTTGATAACGATTTTTTAAACCAAAAAAATTGAATTGTATAATTCTCATGATCTTGGAGGGGCATTTAATACAGACAGCGGTATTTCCCTAGAGCCAAATGGTGGAATGTATAGAAAGGTAATTCCCAATAAAACAGCAAAATAGTCATCCATTATTTATAGATATGCCTGTATGGAATGTTTTATTAATTCATGAGGCTATTTAGGAGCAGAAAGCCAGAATTTAATCTTTTAAAAATGCATTTTTGGTTGAAAGTACCTTGCTGGACTTAGCTTAACATTTTCTTTGAACATGCACACCACACCACAGAGGAATTCATTAGACAATGGCAATTAGATCTCTAATCATTTGGCACTGCTGGAATTGCTGCACTCTATTTAGATGCCAGACATGGTACCTTAGTGATTGGTTCATCCTGTCGCCACATTTCCATCGGCTACCAAGCCTGAGAAATGACAGTCACATTAGATGTCATGTAAAGCATCTGACCTTGCTCTCCCAGCACTTGATCTTTGCACTTCAGGAGGACATTTATCATTGTCCTGCAGAGACAGGGCTCAGGTGGTTCAGATTCACCCCTGGTTTTCATGTTGTAAAGGCATTATAACATTCCCTTAACTTTATCCTTCTGTCATAGGAGGAACAGAGATACAATTTTGTTGCCACCTGGCCAGGTAAATTTACTTAGTGGAGGGAGAGAGAAGCAGGTTCCTGTGGGTCAAAAGAGTGGAAACTAGAGGTGTTGAGTCTTGAAGGACATACTCTTCAACTCAAAAAAATTCCCAGTGCTTGTAACTGCTCTGCTGGTTGAGTCAAAGACTTTTATTAATCAATATTCACTGCTTTGTTCTTTTTATGACACAGGGAATGCAGAGGTCAGAGATTTTCAAGTGGCATAAACATAGCAGATAACAGCAGTCATAGCTGCCACACAATGGTCCCTCATCTTCAAAAGAAACAGAAATCCCATCTGTAACTGGTAAACTTTGCATTGCAGCTATTTCCATATTGAACATAACCACTGTGATTGCAGTTATCCTCTCAGATATGCATATGGGGATTCAGGAGGACTTTGGGCCCCGTGAAGAGTTTGATTCCCTGTGCTATTCCCCAAAATGATCCAATAGAAAGCTCCTTTTTTGTGCTCTTGAGGAAGCTGGTTAGGACTCTTTCAGATATCAGTGTTTCAGTTTGTGGATTTCTCTGTGAAGCAGAGATGGGTTAAGGGTCTGAAAGTTGCAGTTAATGCCCATCTCTGTGGATAAGCTGACTGGCTGTCTAAAATGCTGGGGTAAGTTTGAAGCTAATTTCAGACTGCAAGTTTGAGTCATATCTCTTAACTCTTGAAGGGACAAATCCACAACTGAAATAGTTCTTAAAAAATAAGGTCTGCAGGATTGTGCTGATTTGTTAGGCATGGTATTTTTTAGAGGGACTCTTACTGTGATTCTCCTTCAATCCTTGCTACTCACAAGTGGTTACTTTCATAGGCAGACAAGGAAAATGATATTTACAGATATCTTTTCTGATTACCCACTCCTATTTTAATGTTTTCCTGATCCCAGTTTTTATCCCATCCATGACCTCATTTTGCTTCAGTAGTTAAGCAAATTTTGCTGTGATTACAGAAAAATGCAGATAGATATAAAATAATGCAACGTTTCTGGGAACATACTGCATAAATCAGACTATACAGAGTTTGCTTTTAACACCTATTTGCACCTGTCTTTCATTTTTTTAAAAAAACTTATGTACTGATTGATAAAGTTACTGTTCAGGAACTTGGTAGAGTTTAGTGGAAAATCCTAAGTCATTATTGTTACCTTTTACTTAACTATTTGGGGAGAGATAGGATGCCTTTTTCCACTGGATTCAGTCTCTCCACCTCCCACACTGGTGACACTTCACCACCACAGTTTCGGTTAAAACCAAGCTGCAGCTCCTTTATTGCTGCTACCAAGTCAAAAGAAGTAAGGACCTTTTTTCTTATATTGAGCTGAGTAAATGAAGGATAAAAAACCAACCCACAACAGAGCTACAAAATGCACAGTTTTGACCTAGGAGTTGCTAGGAAAGCCTATTTGATGCTACTTTTCTAACCACAATACTTCTTGCCTCTGTGGACCTGTTGATGGGATGGTTGGTTTTAGCACGAGTTACGCAGCCAGTGACAGAGGTGCGTGTGAGAGTCAAGGTCAGTGATGTGACTGTGGTGTCCAAGGCAAAGGGAACTTGGTGGCTCACCCTTCCTGTTGATGGAAGCAGCACCATGTTCTGTTCCGTTGAAAACCTTCCTTCCTATATCAATTCTGACTAGATCTAGTTTCTCCCTTAAAAACTTGACTGATACTTTTCTGTGCTTTGAAATTGTACATTAAATACACTGGCCACATCTGATCGTGTAGCTTTCATTTATACAATATTATTTTAGCAACACAATGGTAGAGTAAACCTAGAATTCTGCATGAAAGGCTCAAACCATCTGTCTTTTATGCCATAGCTTTCATAATGATGCAACTTAAACAACAGAAGCAATCCACAAATTCCACTGCAATGAAGGAATATTTGCCTCTCATTGCATTTTGTGTGGATGAAGTCTTGCTGTGCCTGAGCACCCTAGGGGAATGGCTGAAATTCACAGCTTTGTGGTTTCTTTTCTTAATTGCTGCTTTCCTGGCTAGCAGGTGTTTTAAGAGGAGACAGAAATAAATCTATTTGCAGCAAGTTTGTTAGCTGTGCTAATATAATTCTTAATGCCTGAGGACTTTGCACAGCTGCAGTTGAATTAGAAGGCCCTCTCAATTCCCTGTACCTGTGCCTGAGACTAAACGTAGTCGCTGCTCGTAGCTGGGCCTCCTGCGGAGGATCTTGACATCAAAGAGACAAACTAGCTAAGTCATAATTAGCCCCAAGCTTGTTTGGTGTAAATTGTAAACAATATATCAAGTTGACTAATTGTAATGAGTCTAAGTAGCAGACACCGAGCCTTGGGGATTGGCGCGCCGTGTCGCCGCATTAGCTCTCGGGGCGGCCCCGGCGAGGGCGGCGGAGCGCGGTGGGTGCGCCGGGGATCCCGGCGCTTGAACCCGGCGCTGCGCGGGGACATCCATCCGTCACTGTCGGCCGCGGGCAGCATCAGGTGCCCCGGCTGCTCCGGGTGTGCGCACACGGAGCCGCTCGGCCCCGGCATTTCTCACATTAATCTCCGCGCTTCGGAACGCCTCTCCTGAGGTAAAAAGGTTGAAAGCCACCAGAAGGATGGTCAGCAAAGTCACAGGGTCTGTGTTCACCCTTTTGGGTGATCCAAGCTGTCTTTTGAAACACGTAACTTTATTAAGGAAAAAACCCGAGCCCTTTCTTTCCTATTCTGTTTTAAAATGTTCAAACACCTAATTGCTGAAGCAGCCAATCTGTGGGAGGCTCACTAAATATTTATTATTTACTGGGAAGAATTTCCCTGTCATCGTACAAAAGCACTAAGCTGGGTTGGAGAGAGTCAATGCATTTTAACAAGAAACAAAACTCCTTGGAGTACTAATTTTGCCTAACTGACACAGATTCTCTGTACTGCACACCACCTTCGTTTTTCAAAGCTGCAAATTCAAAGGCTGTGATAGGCAGAGTATGAGAAATGTCACACTGTTTGTTTACATGTGTCTACTCTATCACACTACCAACACAATACAGGAATAGATCAAAGATTCCTAATGGGTCAAATTTTTATTAGCTCATAGGAATATAGGAAAAAGCACATATATTTTTGTGTATTTTTGCATTTTCTTCATAAAGAAAGAAAAACGAAGGCACTTGCAAACCAGCAAGCTATTAGAGGATAAGAAAAAAACATCCTTATGGTTTTTGGTGAGTCCTTGGTGAGTTTTTAACAGCCCACCTCTTTTAGAAAGATATTTTTCTCTATTTTCTCACTAAGAAAAATTTTCCCTATTCCTCAATGAAATTTACACTAGTAAGTATATTAGGAATGAAAAAAGGAAAATATTTTTGGGAACAAGGAGTGTATGAACATTTGATACTGAACTATGGTGTGTGGAAGCAATTTAAGAAAGCTGAAAAAAAATGTTTCAGAATTCAACTGACATACACACTGGGGCATAAAATGTCTGTCTGAAAGAATTAAGGAAGGGTTCTGTCATGACTCAGTCACAGCTCTGCTCTCTTACTTCATTGGAAAGTGCAAACAGTATTTCTGGCTTCCAGGAGCAGTGGGAATAGCTTTTTCTGCCATCCATGCAGGCACCAATCCTGAACAGGTCATATTAGGATGCAATTCTGAGTAGACTTTCTCCCAAGGCCAGAAAGAAGCACCCATGGAATACTTTCTTAGTCTCAAAGAAAAAAATAGAGGTGCTATGTTCAGTCTCAAAAGGACCCATCATGAAAAGGAAAGACTTTTTTCCCTTCTCTTTAAGGTACATTTAGTGCAAGGTTGAGGAAGGTTGGTGGTTGCAGCCAGCTGCCTGGGGAAAAGTACATGTGAGAATCTTAATGTGGTTACTCTCCTGAAGGACAGTGGTGTTTGTATTTGGCAAGATGGGTTTGTGTCCTAGGGTGACTATGATACCTGTATCCCCACATCGTCTGTTCTGTACCTTTAAGACTGGTTCTGAGAGTGAGCAGGGAAAGAAGAAGCACGCAGTTTGTTTTGAAAAACAGTGTTCACTCCTCAGGATCTTCTCTTGTCCTTGGGACTGTGTGGGTTTTTTTTCCTTCATCAGATGCACGGAGGGCAGCCGGAGAGAGTTTTTCCTTCCTTTTGTTAGTTTAGCTAGCTGAGGCAAAAAAGCTTTCCTGGACTGTTTTTCCCCTTTTTTTTTTTTTTCTTGGGACTGTTTAAATCTGCTCTGGACTAAAAAACCCCAGAGGAGCACCGGGATCTTGCACCCATGGCCCACCGGGCCTGGACTCGGCATTTTCCAGCACCGAAGGCAAACAGACTGAGGGAGCAAAGTTAACTCCTGGCCCAGACTCTCAGTTTTGCCATCTCTCTTCGGAGCGGCAAGAGGTTTTATTGTTTCATATTATTATTATTATTCATTCTTTATACTTGCGGGCATTTTGTTTGTTAAATAAATAGTTTTTTCCACTTTTTCTCTGAGGGAGTTCTTTTCCCGGACCGGCTAGGGGGAGGGGCTGTTTGGACTTGCTTTCCAGAGGAGCACCATTTCGGAGGGTTCCTCGCAAATTTGCTCTAAACCAGGACAGTTTGTAAATTATTTGTTGTGCTTGTGGCATTCTGTTCAAACTGCATAAAGCAGAATTTCAACTGTATTAAATTATTCTGTAAAACCCCTTCCACTTACTCTACATTGTAAATACCTCTCTCCTTTGACCATTCATTAATTGGATGGTGTTAACTCTTCTTAACTCATTTAGGTGTTCCTGGATTTCTCACAGATTCTTTTAATTCAAACACTGCAGCTAAAAATTTCTCATATCACAGTGGCAAGCTTGGGGCTTTGGTGCTTCATGAGATGGAGGAAGCTGTACCTCCCAAAAACTCTGGAATGACTGGCTTGCGAAGTGAGCAGAGTTTGCAGGCCAGCTTGCAAACACCAGGAAAACAAAACAGAATCAATATGTCCCAAACTGACACTGTCTGTGCCCCTCAGTCTGTGAAATAAAAAACAGTTTCTCCCAAGTGAGACTCACTGTCCCCTGGAATCTGAAACCCAACTGTGCCAACTTGGCTGGTTTATTTTAGCGCAATGGGAAGAACAGTGAGTCTTTGTCATAATGACAAAGGTAGAATATTTGCTTGTCACCAAATCCTGCCCAAGAAGAGAGCTCCACAGACGTCACGCTGTACGTTTCAGTTTGTGACAACAATAATATCCCAGCGCCCCAGGAGAGCTATTCCCCACTTTAAAGGGATATATGATATTAAACAGGGACACACCTAGCACCAGGTCAGAAAGACATCGCTGGCATCAGATACGTAGCTCGTGCCCCAGGCTTATCGTGGTTCTAATGCCCAATAATATATATATTATACTGATTTGCAGGAACACATTTTAGAATTACCTACAGCTAAGTTTGCTGTGCCACAGGATGATAAATAACCTTATCACCCTTGTGCTGAGCTGATGAGTGATCAGCCGGGCTCTGCTGGGCACACGCAAGTTGGTGGCCTTTGGAACCAGCGTTCAGTACCTGTGATACAGAACCTGCTGTTTGACAACAGGGCGTGCTCCCCTGAGGCCAGCCCGTGCAAGAGATGCATAAAGCACTTAAGAAGATTGTTATTCCAAAGGGCCCTATCAGCTTACCCTTTTTATTACATTGCTCCCCCCTGGAGAGCTATCACAGGGAATCCAGAAAATCGAGCAATAAAAAGCCACACCTTCATTAAGCCCACATAGCCTCACTTTGTAACAGCATCTTTTTTAGTTAGTGCCGAACTAGTACCTTCAGTTACCTCAGAAAGGGAGTCAGGTGGTTTCCCTATGGTCAAGGCAGAAAGCCAAAGGAAAAACTTTTCATTTTGGACAACTGCTACTTTAATTGTACCCAGATAAATTTTTATTATAGAGTTTGTATCTAAAATACAGTAAGATAGCTGGGCCATGGGTATGTGTATGCAACAGGTTTGGAGGAACTAGCATTTGAATCAGAAAAGTGTTAATTTGTGGCCCATTAACCACATAATCTGAAATCTGTATTATACATAACTTGATATTATCCTGTGGCACAGCTACAATCCCTTGGCTCTTGTTATCTGTCTTGATTCAAAAGGCTCTTCCTGTTTGTTTGGGTTTTTTTGGTATCCATTGGTAATGTTATTTAGTGACACAGCTCTTCTACCAAATCTTGAGATGATCAGTCATCTCTCTGGTTTAAATGGCTTTACAGATGCTGTGACTATTTTAAATTCTATTACAGTCCTTTGGAATTGGTCACTGTGGGTACATCTCCTTTGCTTTTACCTCTTGGGGGCTCACATTTGCCAGCTTCAGTACTTGTGGTATTTTTTCTAAAACATTTTGTGCCTCTCTTGTGAAAATGCAGGGAGTGAAGCAGATATACTGGGACTGAATACTTACATGCACAGATTCTAGAGCTTAAATGTATGTAGACTGATGTTCATTTCCGTCTTGGACCCATTCAAGACTTTGAAGTTAAAAGCTATGATAATAAAACAATCAGTGAAGCAGTTTTAAGAGTCAGCTGAAGATAAGTGAACCATGTGCATAATTTCTTGTAATCGCAGGAACTAGAATGTGCATCAAACCTAGGTTTAGGTATCATGCTACAGCAGAATGAATCCCACTTTCCATACCTACAAAGCAGTTTAAATGCTTTAACAGCTGTATTCTTTAAATATCCCTTAAAGTTTCTATTTACTTCGGGAATACATGTGTACAGCCCTGCAGTAGGATCTAACTGTGGAACCAGAGAGAAAACGCAGGATGGCAACACCATTGTTTCCCTACATGCACAAAGGAAGTTTAATTCTGTGGTAATTTTTGCATAAATGCTAAGATCCTAACTTGGCTTTCAAGAGGAGTGGGAAGGACAAAAAGTTCCTGACATTTCTCTTTTGGTCCACTACTAATTTTTAGAAAAAACTGATTATGGTAGCTTTCCTGCTTCCTGTTAGTAATTGCTGTGGGATTCTCAAACAAAATTCAAACTGAAATGCTAACTTTTGAATTTTCGTCTCAGTGTTGAGCACAACATTTTGTCACAACCTGCTTTTCTACTCTTTCTTACAGTACTTTTTGTTCTTTTTGTGGTTGGCTGTTTGCCTGGTATTGGTGGTATATCCTTCAATTTAAAATGACAACTAAGCCTATCAGTGCATATTATCTTCAGTAGACACCACTGCAGGGCAAAAAAAAGTTTTTATAACAAATTTATTCTCAGATGTATAGTTGTGACAATTGGGTAGCAATTAGTGATCATCAGGCAGGTAAGAGTGGTTCTTTGGCTATGAGTGACATGATCAGTCCAGGCAAGATAAAATAGTGTTTTTCTGATGAAATATTCTCATGATTCTGCTATTTCCTCTTAGCATCTCTGTGGTGTGAGAAGTGGTGCTCACACCTTGCTGGCTGTTGGTACACCCTCCTGTTGTCATCACTTCCTTGGTAGACTCTTGTTCCTCTCAACCTCTGTGATACCTGCTCCCAAAGCAGTTCCTGCAGTTTCTGTGGGGAAACAACTTTTTATCATTTGGGTTCATCTAAGAACCTACAGAGTAGGAGGAGTTATCACATCTAGGTGTCCCAGTCTGTAGATTTGCTACGTGCTTGGGTAAGAAATGTTTTGTCAATAGCAATTTACTTTGAACCCACCCTTCACTTATTCCAGGGAAAAATGCTAATAAAAATATTTCTTTAAAGAACAGTGACTAGTTGTTACATTTCCAAGTGTTCATAAAATACACAGATGAAGGAAAACACAATATGTGCTTGGATTGAGATTAAATGTGAAATGATTCTTTATTTCCTAGGTCTCAGTCAGATCAGAAAACTGAGCTGACTCCCCTTGTATACCCCCAAGCTCTCAGTGAAACCCTGGTGCAGAACAAAGGTTGGAAGCTTGTGGCCAGTTTTGGGAGCATAATAATTTCAAACCAACTATCTCAGCCCTTTATTTACTGACCTGTTTGTGCTACCATCTAGTCAAGTATTTGCTACTGCTGTGCTTAAGAGAAAGATCTGGCACTCCTTTAAGTAGATTAAATTTGGTTGTCACTGTTTTGGAGATGCAAAGGTTCTTTTTCCAAAGCAGGTGTCGTCTCTTCCCCTTGACTGTACAGTTAACAAGTCTGACACAGCAAGGGGAAAAACTTGGTTTTCATTACTTGCTTTGTATTGTTTCATATCTTAACATGCAGCTCATCATTAGGCCTTAATTAGACCAGACGCCACTTTCTGGTGTCAGCAGGCTTGGGGTGTAGCCTTTTTTTCTGGCATTATCATATCAGTAACTTGTAAAGTAAGGCTTTTGAAGCAGCAGTAAGAGGGTTAATTAACTAGGTTTTGGTGAGGGGAGGTTGAAGGAAAATTATAAGTAAAACAGAAAAATAAAACTGGATTGCTAGTCTTATAGACATCTTAAACATACATCAAAATCTGACCTTGTGTTCATACAACAGGACCAAACTCAGGATTAAATTGTAGATGAATCTCAACCCAAAATCTGTACACAGGGCTAGGCAATAAACAGCAAGAGCACCTGGGTAGTGAGCAGAGAGGAACAGAGAATTCATGCAAGCTGAATTCATTCCTCTGTTCATCCTTGAAGGTACACAGAAGTCTTGGGCAGATTTTCCATTCTTATGTGGCATGTTCTGGATGGAAGCATGTGCTCTGCAGCACATGTCCATGGGGAGCCCGAGACGTCCGACCTTCATGTGTGTGTTAAATTAGGGAAGAGCTGGAACTGCTGCACACATGCTGTGCCATCAGCCTGTGCATGTGTAAAAGCCACTGGTGTGAAATTTGCATTCAGAGCAAGAGGCTCGCACTAAGTGGGGCAGCCTGTAAAGACTTAGACAAAAGGCCAGAGCCTCTGCATCCCACCTGGAGAAAACCTCCAAGTGGAGAAAGCAAGTGTCTCTGGGAAACATGGGCACTCCTGCTCCTACTACTGTCTGGGCAAGAATTTCTGTGATCCCATAGTGATAGACTAAAAAGGCACTGGTTTTTTTCAACTAAAATTAAATGTCCAGTTCTACCTTTAGACTGTAGTGTGCTGCAGCTTCAGGGACTGAGGCTGATGACACTGATGGCTTAGATCAAACTAAGGAGCTTGATTCTGTAGCTGGGATGTAGACTGCACTGGCACAAACAGACTTTTTGGATTCCCCCCCTCCCCCCATACAGAATGGATTTTATAGTGCAAAAATAAAAGTATGTAGTCTTGGCTGCATGCTCAAGAGACATCTAACTCTTCAATGTTAAATTACCTAAACCAAACAAAATAAAGCTGAGTGCTTGCTCTGTCCTGAACAAAGCAAAGAAAGGGTGAGAGAGATTATTTTATTTTTCTTTCACATGAACAAATCATAATTCTGAGAAGCACTCAGGCAGCAAGGTCATGAGTAGCATATATGACTCTATAATAACCTAGAAAAATAAATAAAGGTGGCTAACATCCTGTTCCTTTATGATGAATTGTATCATAGAAGAGAGTGTAATTTTTTTTGAGTTTTCATTCCAATCATTGCATGACATATATAGTTTGTAAGAATGTGGCATGCACAGAAGTCACCTCTTATCAAGGGGTGTTTTTTTTGGTTTGCATGTGAAAATTGTGAAATGTGCTCACTCACCAGTATTCCTTTATGAGTATGTGTGTGAGAGAAGGCACACCTTACTAGGGATGCTTTCAAATTTGTGGCTCTGATGGTCTGAGAAAGTATTAAGAGTAGGCTTTGGCTCACTGTGCCAGACAAACAGAGATAAGCACCATTAAGCTACAAAAGAAAGTAAGAGAAAATATTAAACCATCACAGATTTGGTAATTTTCTGACCATAGGGACTCTCCAAAGAAATATAAATTGAGGGAAAGATTTTCTGTCAAATGTGCTTAACTGTACAGGCACCAGCTTTTCCTGTGGCACATTTACCTGCTATGAAACTTTTATCTTCAAAAAATACCCTTCTTTACTTTTTGTATCCCAACTAAAAGTAAAAAAGCAAATGTTTTTCAAGGACTGTGCTTTAAAATATCTGCTTTAAATCAATACTCAAAAGTACTTAGTCAGTTTCAACTTTTTCACTACTGGCTTTTACTGCAGATTAAGGAAAGTTCCTGCACTAGTAAATATTAATTAATAAAAGTCACATTTTTACAGCTTTGTCAAGAAAACACAAAAAGAATTAATGAATTTTACCAAATGGAAATTCAAAGAATTTGTGCATTTAACTACTCTAGCTTGATTCTAAGCTCTCTTTCCTAAATATATGTTAGGTCATGTTTCCCAAATGTATTCAGCCATGTGATATGTAGTACCAGCTCATTCATATCAGATGAAGTGTGACTGGAAATAAAGCTGGATCTTTTTAAGGAGACACAGTCCTTTGCTCCATATTTCCAAACCAAAATAGCCAAGTTCATTGTATTTTTGCTACATTTCATTACTGCTCTTCTTCCTTCTAAGTGAAGACTAATGTAAAGACAATCACTAAAGAAGCAGCAATCATAATACCCTATACTAACTAAATTCAGACTTACGGCTACCCACAGGAGAAATACATGACAGATCCATTGTTCTGTATTAGCAGGATATTGTCCCAGTATATGAACACATGCAAACTTTGAAGCCTTTGAATATTTAAGGCAAGACACTAGTGGCTCATCCCAGTGGGAACCACAGAAAAGGGGAACCTGATTAAATTTAATGTCATTGTCACTTTTTTTTCCATTGCTAAGAATTATATAGGTAGCCATAGCTACCACACTGTTCAGACACCATGACCACAATATTCTCCCTCAGAGGTTGGCGTCAAGGGCTGAATTATTCACTCCAAGAATGCGATTCATTACTAGATGTGATTCTTTCCGATTAGAAGATTTGTCAGTACATAAAATACATGTACATATTCTAGCAGCTTATTTTAAAATCGCTGTTATGTCCTTGCCAACCTCAAAAGACACCCATTTTTTATTGGTATAACTTAAATTTGGAGTACATCTGCCCCATTGAGAAAGCTCTGAAGTAACTGAGCAGCTTTTTACTGTTTACTGTACAACAAATTATGAAGTTGAAAACTAAGGCAGGAATATGTAGGAGGCTACTTACAAACAATGCAACTAAAATAAGGATGTTTTTAAGCCAGTTTCTTAGAAATGTTTGCCTGCTTGAAGTGTCCCCTTATCTATTGTTTATCCTGTCAGATGAAACCTCAAATAAATATAACTGTGGAAAGCACATAACTCTGTTTCTCCACTGCTGTTTCTATTGCTAACTCCCAGCTTCCCTGGACTTGCTTCACAGTGCTATTCCTAAGTTGGATAGACTAATTAGACTCATTTCCATCCCAAATAACTTCTGTGAGCATGCCTCATTTACCACTCACTGAGTTACATGAATAAAGAAATGTCTCTATCTGCGAGGATCTGCCCAGTGTAAAATGGCTGGTTCCTCTAGTGTGGGTAGGGAATAACATTTTCTCCTGTATGTGATACCAGCACATTTCATAATTTTTCCTTTATGCTCACAAGGAAAATCGAGTTCTAAAATAAATCCTCAGCTCATGGTGCTGACTAAGTTTAACACCACAGCAATCCTTCCACATGCGTGGATTGCTGTGACTGAAACCCAAAGTTTTGAGGGGAGTTTAGGGATGCGATAGTGCTGAGCACGAGACATGCAGGAGCACTAACATTTGTGCAATTTGATCTCAGCAGGGAAGCTGGTGACAGGCAAAGTGGCAGAGCACCTTATTCTATTCCCCTAATTGTTTCCAGCAAGTAGAGTAGGGCAGGATTATCAGGAAAAGCTGGTAGGTGAGCAGAGAACTTCTTCACCCCGTGGTTTTCTCAAACCCCTTGGTCTCTGCTCCGAGACTGTAGGAACTGCACAGGATGCTTACTGCAGATCCTGCCACATAGCTGCACAGGGCCCACAAAGACAAAATCTGAGAGAAGAGAGAATAAACGTGGATGCTGAGTACTGAATGCTTATAAACCAGTCCATTTGCCAAAGTTGATTTTAATGAATGAATCAAAAAGTTTCTCTCTTCTTTTTTTTTGTGAAACTGTGTTAGTTGCAGAGAGGCGAGTATGTTACACATTTATTATCATTTTCCAGTAGTGATATTTTAAAATTATTTGGTCTGTCATGGTTTCCAGAAAGGATAGTGGATATGAAATCTATTTTGAATTCAAGAAAGGGATTTCTGAGTAATATTGCTAGTCATATTTGAGTACTTAATATTCTAAGTTAACCATAGGTAATTTAACTAATGTAGCTTCTAACTTGCCAGAGGTCTTTACTTAAATCAGGTATTCTCTCCTGCAATCTACTCTTTAAAACTAAGGTGCCTACTCATAGCAGACAGTTACTGCTCTGAACTGAGACATCAGCAATTGTGTGGCCAGCAGGACTAGAGAAGGAATCGTCCCCCTGAACTCAGCACTGGTGAGGCTGCACCCCAAATCCTGTGTTCAGTTCTGGGCCCCTCACTACTAAAAAGACATTGAAGTGCTGGAGCCTGTCCAGAAAAAGGCAATGGAGCTGGGGAAGGGTCTGGAGCACAAGTGTTGTGAGGAGTGGCTGAGGGACCTGGGATTGCTCAGCCTGGAGAAAAAGAGGCTCAGGGGAGACCTCATCACTCTCCACAACTGCCTGAGAGGAGGCTGGAGCCAGGTGGGGGTTGATCTCTTGTCCCAAGTAACAAGCAATAGGACAAGAGGAAATGGCCTCAATTTGTACCAGGGGAGGCTTATTGGATATTAGGAAAAAAAAAAAAAAACCAAACAAAAACCTTAACAGAAAGGGCTGTGAAGAATAGGAATAGGCTGCCTACATAATAGAAAGTATTGAAGTCACCATCTCTGGAGCTATTTAAAAGCCATGAAGATGTGGCACCTGTGGATATGGTTTAGTGGTGGATATGGCAGTGCTGGGTTAATGGTTGGACTCAATGGTCTTAGAAGACTTTTCCAACCTAAGTGACTCTATGATTTTAAAGACGAATTAGAATTTACTAAGGCCATTCCATTTAGGAAGACCACAAGCACCACACAACTTTGGTGTCTTGAGAAACTGAAACCAGTGGAACTTCCAATAGCCCTGCCATTTTCTTAGAGGTAACCCAAATCCCAACAGAAAAGCCTGAATTTGTCCCAGCGTGTGGGGGCAGCACTGCCAGCAGCTGTTGACCTCCTGCAGGAGCGTGCAGTCCTATTGCTGCTCTGGCTGGTCCATCACAAGTGATGGAGAATGCCCTGCCCCAGGTACTGATGGAGAGCTACTGGCCCACCATCCTCCTCTCCCCCCAATACAGAGGGATGCTTGCACTCTGTAAGCCTCCCTCAACTACAGAAGCAAGATAATCAGAAAGCAAATATTGCCCCATTGTAGTTTTAAGTCAATATTTTGAGCTGCTGCCTGGCCTATTTGATGACAGCCAGAGGTTGGAGGTCACCTACCTGTTGATGATGGCAGCAGGAGCACAGAAGGCAGCCAGCATTCTTTCTTGCCACTGTTCAGCTAGATTTGTTTGCAGATTGAGTATGTCAATCCCACAGCTCATCCCATTCTCTTCACTGGGAGCTTTCTGCTTGTGCAAAAAGGAGGGACTCAGAAAACGCCCAATTCTTCTTAGTGACAACTCCTATTTTAGTCCTTCTGGAAAGCCTTCTGCCTCTCTTGAAAATTTGTGAGGTTTAACAGTGATAAACCGGGAGGCAGCCTGAACGAGATCAGGATTTGGTGCTAAACATTAAAGTCTCTGCCCACAGCGCTGGAGAGAAGGAGACCTCGGAGGCCATCGGGATAAAGCGTGAGGAAAGCCGGAGCCAGCGCTCTGCTCCGCAAAGGAAGCCTGGCATCTAGTGGACACTAGCTGTTGCATCACTTTTGCCTTTTTGGTTAATAGGGCTGAAGGCTACCGATACACCACCCAAAAACTCGTCCTGACCCTAAATTCGTGTGCCTGACTGCAAACTGTAGTCAGCTGTTGTCCTAATTGTGGTTAAAAATTCACGGCTACTCTGAAATCTGGTCAGCTGCCACTTAAAAAGTCGAGCTCTATTATAAACAGCTCCTTCATGGAACTCACTTTTGTGACATAAACCCTATTTTCTGTGGGTTTTTCCACCACAATGAATGTAAATGTGTGGGGGGAAAAAAAAAAAAAGGAAAGATACATGAGGGAACCACGCTGAATCATGCTCAGAAGGAGAGATGCAAGATACAATATCTATAAAAGTAACTACACAAAGGACTTGCATTATAATTTAATCTCAAATATATTTTTATTAGTTGTTCCAACAAGATGCAACCCCCCCTAAACTTCTTTCCTTACATTCTGAAGGTAATTTGAATGCACATTCCCCTCCTTGAGTACCAAGTCAACATTTAAATGCATTATCTTTCTTTTTCTTTACTTTTCTGTTCTTATTCAGAGTTTATACTAGGCCAAGGGGTATGCACCACCCCGTGTCACCCTACTTTAAACAGATTTGTTCCTTTCATTTAGGGCAGTATTTTTCTCCACTTATGCTGTGTCTTACTATGCAATTAGTCCCATTAGAAATAATAGGATTAGCTTTAAAATAAGGTAGCATGCAACATTAACAGAAGGATAGAACACAATCCATATAATAACTATTTTACATTTGTTGATTGAGTAAAATTGTACTACAGTATAGTGTTCACAGTAGTTTAGGAAAAGACCTTAAAGTTAATCATTTTTCCATAAATAATTCAGTAAGACAACTGATGGACCTAAATCTCTGAAAAAGCTTTAGTAAGTAAAAAAAGTTGCATCTTGAAGTTGATTTGGAGCACTTTATAAATGTCGGTGGCAGTTTTCTCCCCCTGGTGGCCAAGAGAATGAGCTTGCTTTGGCTCCTAAATCAGCAACATCCCTGTTACTGCTGTCCCTCCTTACCAGACTGACGAGGAGATTTCTGCCCAAAATGAAAATCGTTAGTGGGCCATTACTTAGCACACAAATCATTCTTTGCTATTGATAGAAGTGGTGAGAGAATTCTTCAGAGTGGTACTCAAGACATCAATGGAGTACTAACTGAACTTGTGACATGCAGATGATGGAGCTGCCTTGCTCTGGTAAAAAATTCTGTGAAAATTAGATTGTTTAACCAAATAGTCCCAGAAAAGAGAGAGGCCTAAATATGTATTTTACTATTCTTGGTCTTTTTAAAGGAGAGAACGTACTTCAAAAGCATTTGTTTGTAAAGCGCAAACAGAAGAGGCAAACATGTTAATGACTTCACGAGTATTTGAAAACTGACCTGTCAGCATACCAGAAAGTTAGAAAATAAGGCACCACAGTACTTGCTAGGGAATACTTAGTAAATAGCTTATGCTCTGCAGGCAATATATATTGTGTTTATTTGTGCTTAATGTGCCATGTCATTTAAGAGGCTCATTTGTTTTCATCCCAAAAGGTTTATTCTGTTTTAATTGAAAATGTCAACAAAGCCTTAAAATGTGAAGCAAGTCTTCAGAAACTTATTAACCATTCCTCTTTCCCTGCCCTTCAAAAAGAAGCAAATATAATCAGTTAGAAATTGAAAAAAACCTTAAGAGATTAATTTTATGTGATGCCAAGCTCCTCTTGTGCTGGCTCTCACAGTGAAATAAGGGACCTTTTAAAAACATGTTGTATGGGAACAAATCAGGGATAACAGGGTATTTATATGGGGTCATTTCCATTGGTTGATAACTGCTTTATGGATGGCTTATCAGCTTGATTTCCCTGCCTCTGAGGCCGGAGATGCATTGGCTGGGTGATCTCTGTGTTCTGCCCTTGGCTTTGCTGGGATTGCAGGAGAAGGAAAATTGTCCATTTCCATGCTGGCCATGGTTGTCTATCTGTCTTTTTGGTGCTCATCACAAAGTGTGGTTGGCAACAGGGATAACAACTCCTGACCTTGGCACACCAGTGGATCCCTGAGCTCAGCAACAGCTGCACTCACTGCCAGAGGCTGGGAAGTCTGTCCATGCACCCATGGCCTGTCTTGCCTTTTGTCCCTGAGCTACAGAGGGGCAGAAGCAGCATACAGCTAGAGGCAGTGGCATCTGTCTCTAGAACCTGTAGGATGGTTCATCATAGCTTGAGATCCAGTCCTTCATGCAGTATTTGCCTCTTCTTTTTGTTCTTACCTTAAAAGAAGGAGCTGGGAATTTGGGGGGATCATTACATCCCTGATAATCTAATAACAACCCACACTGTAAACAGACTCAAACACTGTTTTTTCTCATTTGACATATGTACATATTGACCAAAGAAAACTGTAATGTGTTAAAATCAATGCATGGGCTTGTTCATGTGATAGTTCTTTCTCATGTGGTAAAAATTAATGAAAAGGGTTAACTAGGAAAGCTTCCATCTGCATGGCTGAGTTGTCACACATTGTTCTTGTTAAAACTGGGTGCTTTAAGAAGACAGATTAGGGAGCTGGGAAAAGCAGACTAAGGAAACAGAGAGAGAAATAATAATTTTTAAAATGTAGTTGGAAGAGGCAGCAGGAGATCATCCAGTTCTTTCTCTGCCTGAAGGCAGGATCAACTATAACTATGTCAGCTTTGACAGATGTTTGCCTAACTGGTTCTTGAAAGTTTCTAATGATGACGAATTCACAATCTCACCAGATGTTATACTCCAGTGTTTAATTATCTCTATGGTTTGAAAGAATTTCTTAAGCCTAATGCAATCTTTACATGTTCTGTTTCTCATGAAAATAGGGGACAGATGTTTGTCTACCTCTTGCAGTGTTTTTATGTGAACTTGCAGACATGTTCTCCTTGGTATTCTCTGCCTTATATTAAACACATCCCACTTATTAAACTTTTCCTTAAAGGCCATGATCTCAAGAATGAGAATAAATAGAGCTTGTTTCTGAACTCTCTCCAATTCAGCCACAATCAAACAAGAAGTCCCAAACTGTGTCCCAAACTGGACACAATGCTCTTGCCTTACTGGGCATTGGGCATAACAGTCCTGCTCAAAGAAAACAGCGGTCCTGGGAATGTACAGTTTTAGTATTACCAAACATGGCATTTCCATTTTTCATAGTGGCATGACCTGTTGCTATTTCCAGTTCTGCCTCTCCAAAATAATGGTTATGTATGTTGTTTCTTCCCTAAAATACATTTATCTGTATTTATGCCACTCTTTATTCTTTTCCTTTTTGATCTTGTATGGAACAGTGATTTTTGCTGTTGAGAGAACATGTAGTTATTTTCCAACAATTTCTTTAATTTGCAAGATCACTTTGAATTTTAATCTGCATTTCAGTGCAGGACTTCCAGCATGCTAACAGTCCTGTCTCAGTTTGGTGTAATCTGCACTTGCATCCTGTGATCTGGATTGAACAAAAGCCAGAGGGATATCCCCCCATATGATAAATTCTTCTATACTGACCACTCACTATCGGGCCACTAATCAGTTCTGGAGTTTTATCTAGACTGTGTTTCTATGGCTAATGGGAATGCCACAGGATATCCCAAGTTATGGATCTGTCATAATGACACACTGCCAAAAGCCTTACTGAAGTCAACATGATAACATTTGCTGTTTTCTCCATATTCACGAACCTTCCTGCTCTGCTTCAAAACAAGCTGAATCAGCTTGATATTGCACATCTTCACAAATCCATGCTGGCTGCTGCTCCCTAGGTGTGTGTGTGGGGTGAGGGTGTGGGTGGGTGTGCATTAAGTGATTATAGCTCCTTGGCATTTTATTGGCATAATAGTTCTCTCTCATTAAAAGTGTTTCAAGCTTGGTTGTGTCACAGCCCTGAAAGTTATCTTTCACTTTACAGTAAATACAAAATCTCACTACAGAGATAGGATGGGAAATTGTCATCCTTTCCCCAAATGCCTGAAGCTTTTACTGTGTGCAAATAGTTAAATGCAACCTAGAAACAGTAATCTTTTCTTGCAAAGTTCATAATAAGATGACAGTGTTGAATTAAATAGCAGTTAAAAAATGTCATGTAAATCCCTTTCTAAGTCCCGAAGCTTTAAAGATAGCTTCTTAATGAGATTTTCAATTTGGAAATGAGAAGTTAAAAATGTTTCTCTAATATCAAGACATGTTTTTCTTTGAATGCAAAATAAAATGAAGCAAAGTGTATTTGTTCCGATCACAGAAACAGAAATGAAGGAAGGAACTCTGATCCTGGGAGTGGAAGTGTACCTGTACTTAATCTTTTTCTGTGTGCATTTACAAAAACCATTACTCCAGCTTTTAAATATCAAGATTTGAAGTAACAAGAAACCCAAAGAAAGAATAAAAACAGCTCAAAGGACGATTTGAGTTTTTCTTCTTAGAAAAATAACTGCTCTATGTATTTTTAGGATCAGATGATTTTTTTTAACCAGTGCAGGCATGGATTCTTTTAGCACTCTATTTCTATAAAATGAGGCTTTATAATTTAAAAGCATGAATGAAACAAAAAGTGGTATAAAATAACACATAAATGTATGTAATGAAAAATTCTATATGCCTTGCTACAGTTCCTTTGAGATTCAGAACAGTACATGACAGAACTCTGCTACTGTTTATGCACTAATAACATGCTAAATTTTATTTGTTTAAGGCCAAATTCTGTTCTTGAAAGATACTTGCTCAGAAGTCCAGCTCAGCCCTTCTCTCTCTCTCAAAAGTAGCTGGGGAAAATAGCTGGATCAGGTTTGATAAATACAAATTGAAAAAAAACCCAAAAAACAAAACAAAACTCTGTAAAAATGTTTGGTGCAAATATATATTTGCTCCTGTGTATTTATTTATGCAAGCCCCGTTACATTGTTTAGGTGATTTATGGGGACAGTTATATGAATGCTGGGCCAAAGAACTTGAATTTCCTGTTAATTTTTACTCTGTCAGTTTCTGTACTACGTGGCATCAAAAATGCAACACTATAGAAGAGTTACACCAGTGTAGCCTGATAGAAGCAAGCCAAAAAGTAAGTATGGAAATGTATTTGTTTCAAGTTATTCAGGAGAACTAAAATACCTTTTGGCCTGCAGCTTTGAGGTTATGCTCCTCTCATAATGGTTCCTTGAAGAAAAAAGTGATTTGCAAATAATGTGGGAGGTCTCAGCTGCAGGTGACAAACCAAAATCCTTGATAATGATGCATGTTTATACAGTTCTGACACTTCTTTTTGTTCCAAAGGTTGTATATTCAGCATTTCGAGCAAAACTGATTCTAACGAAACTGTGTTTTTTCAAGTGTTTCTAACTCCTTGTGTATTAAACAAACAGCAGCTACTGCTTTCCTTTCTAGAATAATTTTCTGACTCAAGACAGATTCTAAGTGCTCAGAATATGTAGGATGCCATTAAATCAGAGGAGCTGAGGGATGACAAATTGGGCAGTAGATGATGATCCACATGCTATCATAAATGGATTAAAGGATCTAAAGACAGCTTGCAGTCCTGTGGTGAACTCTGCATGGGTGATGTGCTGTGGGAGCAGAATGAAATGGGAAACTCCATGACTGTCCCAATGAAACTGGTGTTCCAGCCTTAGGCAGATTTATCTACAATTCAGCAATCTTGTGGATGGTAATATTAATAATAATTAAGTAATATTGACCTGAAAGTTAAAACAAAAAACCCCAGCAGAAGTATCATGGATGCATGGTTTCAGACAAGTCACAGCCTTTTGAGAGCTTTGATTATGGTTAGCTTGATTTCTGAGAGAGCATTTGCCCAAATGAATGAAATGGGTAGCAAGCACAACGTCTGAAATTCTACACTCAAATTTTATTTCTCTTGTTTCTTAATCAAATATATATAAACTCAAAGAAGAGCAACTAATTACTTCAGAGAAATAGACAAAAATAAACTAAAATGTGTTCACTTTTTAACATGAGATATATATATATATACACCATAAGCTCAATATTGAAATAACAGTGCTGCAAATAAACTATCTCAAACTCAGGTGGAAAAAAAAAAAAAGTAGAAACGTTCTAGAATGGTAGTACAGTAGTAGAATGGTTCATGTTGCTAGAAAACACAAGACATAGTTTTAAAGTATGTTCATACACACACAAAAATGATACTAATATAAAGTAATACCAATATAAACCCTGTCATACTACAAAACCAGTCTTATTCTCTTATTCTTTCCCTAAGAAAGGGGTTTTTTTTAATTGTTTGCTGAGTAGAAAAAAAAAAAACCCTCTGTCTATGCAATGGAAAATAAAAAGGAAAAAAACCCTTGGGTAAGAGAAAAGAGACAGTTCCGACCTGAGGCTTTACTCTGCCATCACTGTGCAGCTCACACAACAAAATAGCTTGCATATTCATATATTTAGGTATGGTGAGGTTGCTACAGCAATATCATGTGCTACATAAAACTCTACTTGCTTTTTCAGTGGCAGCTGAATTTATTTTACCATTTTAATAGATTTTTAAAATTTTGTTGGGTGGTTTTTTGGTTTTTTTTTAATTTTTATTATTTAGAATCAGGTACAAACCCACCGGTATTGACAACTGGTCTTGTTGCTCATGATTTATAACAAAGCAGAAACACTTTCCACCAATCCTATACAATATTTGGGTGCAAGCCCTAACAGAAGTGCTGTAAGGCTTCACCCTGTCACAGACCTTGTTGAGTTTACATTACAGTACAATTTCAGTGGGTTCTCACTGAAGTGGTACTGTAGAGCGGGTTCTCTACCTCTCTCTGAGGTAGCCCTTCTCTCGACACAAAGTTGCTTAAAGTGATAGGGAACAAATGGGTCATGAATCTAAGGAACAATAGTTGAAACAACAGAGACCTGCCAGGAATGGCTGAAGACACATTTTGTCTTGGCTGATTATTTACCAGTGAACAACAATTTTACTGCCTTGCCAGTCTGTAAAATATAATATAGAATGTGACACTCTGTATCTCACCAGGTTTTACCTCCTACCATCGAACTCCTAAAACTGAATTTCCTTCTACCAAGGACAATGCAAATTCAATTTGCACTACTTTCTAAATGAGTAATTTTAAACTGATATTTTTGTTTTCTTTTGCTTCTTTCAGTGTTCAAGTCATTATTATATATTGCTGATCTATAAACCTTCATAAAGTTCTCTGAAGGCCTACATACCATCTGGTATGCTCCTGTATCACTGGCATAGCAGCAAAACTGTCTTAAGTAAAAACAAGTCAAATGTAATAGCTCTAATGCTGCACGTAAAGCAATTTTGTATATAAATAGATTCTTTTCAAATTTCTGCTGCCATTCTTAAAAAAAAAAAAAGAAGGCAAACCAAAAAAAAACCAACCAAAACCCTCACAAATCAGCCTTCAAAACAATAGCAGACAGAAATCTGTCAGTTCTCCAGTAAGCATGAGCTGTCTAACCAGTGTCATTAGCACCTCAAAAAAGACGTTTTTCCTGCCTTGCTTGCCAGGAATACACAATAGCTTGTTAACAACACTAATACCTACCAATTACCCAGTCTTTCCAAGTTCAAAGCCCTCTAAAAACTGAAGTAATCTGCTACAGCATTTTCTAGGCTCATGCTAATTCCTGCAAATTAAATGCTTTTACAATTTGGCATGTTCTGGAGTGTTCTATTTAATCCCCTTCGTTTTCACTGTTTTCTTATCTTGAACTTGCTTTTTTTCCCAAGTTCTGGAATTTATGGGCTTTTTCTTACTACTTTTTCCCCAAGACTGATGTTCCTGACTGCCTTGTTGAGTCACAAACACAGGCTGACCTGAGTGTGTTCCCCTTTACACTTACTTTCTCCAGTTTCACCTTTCTTTTCTCAACTTTTCAAACATTACTCATTCAGCTTTGCAGCCTCACAGCCCATTTGTCTCTGCACATTTAACAACATTGCTTGACTGCATCCTCCGAGTCAGTCAAACAACGTGACTTGACATCTACCACATGCACAGTTTATCCTTTCCTCATGGGAAAAAGTGGTCAAAGTCTTGTCAGAGTCCTTAACATTTAGATGCTCAATGTGTTGCAATAAATCAGTGTGAGGCAAGCACATCAGTGGTGCTAACAGCAGTACTGATACTTTGCAGAGAAGCTCATGAGCTTTGCCATGGTTATCAGGTCCCAAGAAGGAGACAAATTCTCTGAGGTAAAGTAAAAGTGTCCTCATGGACCATACTCTTTTCCTCCTCTAATCCACATCCAGCTTTACTTCTGATGTAACTACAAGCTTCTTTATTCCCATTTTTGGGGTAACTTGCCTTTTAAGTGGGTGGAATTTCAAGTTGGTAGGAGTCTGAGCTTGTGCTGACAGGCGAAAGTCTCTTCCATTTTCACACTGACCTGCTCTTTGTATGAAAGCACTTGATCTCTTGCCTTTTTATATGTCAACAGTGAGTCTAGCCCAGGCACTCCTTCTCCAGCACAATTTAGTCCTCCTCAGAGGATAACCTCAGATGATCTCTGAATTGCACTGTTCAGACACCAGCCAGTGTGCAAATCCACCTGTGCCTCGGCACCCACCTCTGGGGGCGAAATCACTCTTCTGTTCCATTTACACTGCCACTTATTTGTATTTGGGATTAGCAGAATGCAGTTTCCAACAAATTTAAACTCATCTATTATGCAAATTGTAAATTAATATTTGATGTGAAGGCGAGACATCATCATTGAAGCTTGATTTCCTCCAAATCTTTTTGCTTCTCAGGTGTTTGGCTACTGCAATTTAAAAGTCAAATAACATAAGGGTGAAGGAACATCCTGTGAGCCCAGAGCTACAGAGCTGGCACAATGGATGGGTAAGTGGCATATTTTTCTGGTTTTCTGTAAACTAACATAATCTCTCCAGAATGTTTTTCTTAGCTGCTGCACCTGGCTCCCCAGTACAATGCTTATTCATTTCTGCCAGGCTTTGAAGCACTTCATGTCACAGCTGGCTGGTATGTGAAAGGGCAGACATGTAAAGTTTCAGTACCTCTTTGCCACTTCAACATTTAAGGCCACCATTTCAGCCTTGGCAAGGTTCTCTGTGCAATACCAGGTAACCTCAAGTGCCTTTGCACACCTGGCTGCATGTGCTCTGTGACCACACATCCAATGAAACCCGGCATGGCAGCAGGTCCTGACCCAAGACAACAAAAGAAGGTGTTTTCCCACCTATTCTGCCAAAGGAACACAATGCTGGAAATGTGTCAAGGAACCTAAGCTGAAAACTGCCCTAAATCCACACCTTTAGGTGGGGTACCACACCTGAAAGATGGGGGTACCTACCATCAAGAGGGACCTGGACAAGTTTGAGAAGTGGGTCTATGGGAATCTCATGAAGCTTGACAAGGCCAAGTCCAAGGTCCTGCAGCCAGGTCAGGGCAACCCCTGGTATCAACACAGGCTGGGGAATGAACAGATTGAGAGCAGCCCTGCTGAGAACGACCTGGGGGTGCTGCCAGGTGAGAGGCTGGACATGATCTGGCAACAGGCACTGACTGCTCAGAAAGCCAAACATGTCCTGGGCTGCATCCAAAGCAGTGGGGCCAGCAGGGAAGGGAGGGGATTCTGCCCCTCTGCTCTGCTCTGCCAAGAGCCCACCTGCAGGGCTGCATCAGCTCTGGGGGCCCAGCACAGGACAGACACGGGCCTGAGGGATGGGTCCAGAGGAGGGTCACAAAGATGATCAGAGGGATGGGGCACCTTTCTTATGAGGAAAGGCTGACACAATTGGGATTTTTTGGCGTGGAAGAGAAGGCTTTGGGGTAACCTAATTGTGGCTTTTCAGTACCTGAAGGGAGCCTACAAGAAAGGTGGAGAGAGACATTTTACAAGAGTGTGTAAGTGGACAGGGCAAAGGGGAATGACTCCAAACTTGAAGAGAGAGGTAGGTTTAAATTAAATGTTCAGAAGAAATTCTTTACTGTGAGAGTGGTGAGTACTGTAGCAGGTTGCCTAGAGGAGTAGTGAATGCCCCATCCTGGGAAGTGTTCAAGGCCAGCTGGGATGGGTTTTGAGCAGCCTGGTCTAATGGAAGGTGTCCCTGCTCATGGCAGGGGTGTTGGAACTAGGCGTCTTTAAGGACCCTTCCAACCCAAACTCTTCTTTGATTTTATGACCCCATATTTTAGGGTTTCAAATCTCCTACGATGGTCTTTTCACGGTTGTCCATCCAAACTTTTCAACTTGGAAGTGGGGGGCGGGGTGTGAACATGCAATGATTTAGAATCAAAAACATCACTTGTGTGATGGAGTCTGGAGTTGGAACCCGCAAATCTGTTTGGTCAGGGCGGCAGCCGCCCGAAACCCAAGGCCTCCAGACGCACAGAGAACCCGCTCCCACCCCGAGGTCCCCCCCGCTCCTGAGGGCAGCGCCTCCCGCCCCTCTCGAGGGAGATGGCACGAAGGCGCACGC
>JANPWX010000008.1:6315136-6393938 GCA_024734555.1 Trochalopteron elliotii
TGGAAGGGCGGATGGATGGGCAGGCAGGAGCCTTCCAGCTGCCTGACAGCGTCCTTAGCTGTGGGAGCGCCGACCGGTGCCTTCGCCAGCGTTTTCCTATCTGTGTTAGACGGGCCCTGCCGCCTCTTTCACCCTTTCCTGGCTTTTCCCACAGAAAGGTTAAGAATATGAGCCTCTACAACTTGGACCGGTTCCGCTTCGAGAGGAAGGGGAAGGGCGCGGAGCCGGAGTCGCAGTCCCGGCCGGCGGCCCGGGCGGAGGCACCTGACGCTGCTGCCGCCGTCGGTGCAGCTGGAGGGGATGAGGAGGAAGGTACCGATGACAGCAGAAGGCCAGACACTCCGGCTTCGGACGTGACAGAGAGAACTGGTGAGTCAGGTGCTTTGCATGCAGCATAAGGGCAGTGTAAGTACTTAATTTCTAGAAATAAAGCAATTGTCTTTTGGTTTGGTGTTTGTCTTTTTGTTTTGCCCCTTTGCTTGTTTTACAAATGTGTTCTTCTATGCACACATTTCACAATGCTTTCCACAAAGGTATTCTCATTTGTAGCAGTGTATGCTCTAATTGAACCCGTGCATTTACAGGAAAGTTGGTAACATTCTGAAATAACTTGAGGTTTTTTCAATTAATTAAATAAGCGTTAAATTAAATGTTGAAAGTGTGTTATATTTTCCTATTTACAAACTTTATTGGCACTTATTTCAGTGGAAATAGGAAGAAATGGCTTTTATTTGTCTGATAGATGCAACACAGTACTTAACGTTTTGAGTAGAGTCTTTGGCTAATGCACTGTGGAGCATCACAGTTGGGATTGAAAAGAAAGAATAGTTTCTTTCTCTTGGGCCTGATTTTGTAAAGAGCTGAGATAATCTGGTACTGATTCTCAGAAGCTGACTGTTTTAATGGCTTTGTCATAGTGTTTGTCCTCTTTTGGGGCAGAAGCTTGGAGTTTTCATGGAAATGCCAAAAGCTTGATTGTGTTGTAATGTGTTGGTTTCCTTTGGCTGAGACAGTAGGTATGTGCTGTTCCTGGTTTTATGTGTTGGTTAATACTAATGACTGAAATTGCTGTTGACTGTAATCACATTCACCAGTAGGTTTTTTCTGTTACTGAGGGAGTAAGATGTGAAGAACAGACAGTATCTGTCTCCTGCTGATTATTTGGTACTTCTCAGACATGCCATATGACTTCTGGTGCAGTTGTCAAGTTACAGGTGTTATTGGAGAGGCCAGACAGACTTTGTGCATTTATTCAGAGATGAAACAACAATGTCTGTTGGTGTTGTTTAACCACGTTGTTTGCACGTGACTTTCTCTTGGTGCAAGGCAGTTTTTCACAATACCTTCTCTACGTGACAGCAGAGAACCTTTCATGCACAAGGAGGAGTTCCTCGTTGAAAGCTGAGCCAAGTTAGCATTACAGGAGGTGGATATTTACTCTTCCCTAGATTTTGGTTTAGTGCAGGTTGGCTGTTTTTGGTTGATTGGAGTGCTCTTGTGTTTACATTAGAAAATATTAAGCAGTGCTCTCTGTTAAAAATAAAATACATAAAACATGTAAGTTTCCAGTCTGGAACTGAGTAACCTATCCACTTGAAAAGAATGTTTTGGCATCAGGGAGAACTTTACAGAAGAAGCAAGCAGCTGCTTATTCTGGCTTATGTTCATGTGTCTTTGTAATGCTTGTATGGAAAAATGGGCACTCTGAAGAAGTGCACTTTGGAACAGGTGTTCCCTTCCTGTTTGTGGTAAATCATTGTCTTGTGCCATGGAGGAGTTACTGAGTACAGGAGCCCTTCTTGAACTGTGACTGGAGTTGTGCAGGAATGGATGGTGCTGCTTGTTCTGTGGTTTATTGGTTTTGGGATTTACTTTATTTTCCAATGATAATTCTTCCTTTAATCGGCCTGTGGGCTTTGTCAGTGTAAGCATGTAGCTACACCATAACTGCCAGCACACTTGTTATTCAAAATGCTGGTTTCCCTTGACTTAAATTCTGCAGGGGTAGGACTGGGGAGAAGGGATGTAATACCCTATTTAGAGGCATGAGTTTAGGTACAGGGTAATAAAAAGAAAGGTGAAGGCCAACCTAAAAAAGTGTAATGCAAGGCTAAGTAGTTGTAAGGAAAACTGGTGGGAGATGATGGTAACTAATAGTGAAACGTGGTGTAGAGTGCAAGAGCAGGCAAAACTACAGCAGGTGTTCAACTGAAATAAGCATCCATGGACACAGATGCTGGTGTAGAACTGGGGCACTAATTGACATTTAAAACTGAGATGTAGTTAGTTGTGCTCTGCTTATACATAATGCTTCATCCTTCACAGATGTTGAGTGTTTAAAGAAGATCGAGTGGTTTAGTGACTTTTTCTCCCACCTATTTGCACATCAATGTTATGTAACCTATTTAAAGAATTGGTAACCTTTTAAGAAATGAAATCACATTTTCTACATCTACAGAAGTTAACAAAAAATGAAACACTCAGATTTTGTCTGCATGATATGAGGCACTTAAATGTAATAGAGAAGACTAGATTTGATTAGCAGATGCCTGTCCTCCTTGTTTTCTAATTTCTGTCAGGAAGACAGAATTTTTCTTGGTTTGGGTCAAATGAAACAGTCAGCTTTTTTGTTGTTGTTGTTGTTATGGCTGAATGGTCATGGAGAGGGCCCAAAGATGAGTTTATGGCACTGGGAGTTTTTTGCTGCTGACTGCACCAACAGGCCAGACTATGTTGTTGTTCTATACAAGAAGCAGCTTACACCAAGTTCACCAAAAATAACTTTGTCCTAATGCTCAGTGAATCATGTGAGGACAACAGTTGCTCAGATTTCTACTGAAGAATGTTTATTCTTCAGAAGACAAAGTGTTTAACAAAATACTGGTACAAGAAACTGGGGAAAGAAGAGGAGAGTGATCTTTATTTCACTTATACAAACAAAAGTGCGATTAAGTAGCGAACGACTTGGGGTTTTGTTCTATTTCCTTTGGTATCGTGCAATCACAGTGTGTATCTAAAAAAATTTAAAAGTCTGACCTTTTCCTTCTGGAGCACAAATAGTTCAGTTATAATTTCCAAGAGATTTCTTCAGATTTCTCTTTTAGCAAGTGCCCTGAAATACACATCTAACAAAGTATGGGATTATCTAAACATCATCCATCTTCAAAACATGTAGTCAGATGTTGTCTATTGTGTCATGAGCCACCATTATCTTTTTTTAGCTATTTTCTTTAGTTTTGGTTTCCCAGAACAAACTAATATTGGTAGATTGTTCTGTACCCCGTTTATGTCTGTAGGTCATGCTTCTTGTTCCTTTGTGTTGGACATATGTCCCTTATGCTTTAATAAGCAATTTGTGGTGTGTTGGCCACAAGAATTGGTCATTTTGTGCACTTGTCTGTATTCAAAATCACACAGACCTGCAGTGACTTTGCAGCCAGGTTGTAAGGAATAATTCTGAACTGCATTTACTGAGGGATAGAAACCAACTCTGGGAACAGTTACCAAATTATGTGCGGTAGATATCTCTAAAAAAAGTTGTAAAAATACACTGGAGTGGCTTACTAATTTGCATGAAAAACTGTAGTATTATTTACTGAATAGTTCTGTATCTCTTAATTTGTCAAGAAAAGAGTGAAGCATCCTAATTTTCATTTAGATGGTTTTAATTATGTAAATAGCTGGATGTACTAAGATAATGAGATTATTCAACACAGTTGTAGAAATGGAGCAGAACTGTTCCAGAACTGCACAAATTAGAATAATTACTAACATGAGTTTCGAAATGAGGCTTGTATTCAGGTCTCAAAAAGCATGCTTACAAAGCTTCCAAAAAAATTGAAATAAAAGCTGTAAAAGAAATTGAGCTACAATATATAATCCTGTTATTGATGGCTGATTTTGTTTTGTACTGTTTGAATATGTATCCTAAATGACTACACTTTGAGATTGTAATGCTCAGGGCTCACTTGCACTAGGACTGCTCTTTTTCGTTCTGTTGTCATTTTCTTTAGGATATGAGGAAGGTCCTGTCTTTTGCTTATGTCTTGGTTCATAGAGTGTAATTCTACTTGGAGTATTTCTGGAAAAAAGAGATGGCTACTATACCTAGTGAAGTTTTCTAAGGGTTCATGGGATGATGTGTTGAAATAATTGTCATTTTTAAAGGGCTGCTTTAAGAAGCACATTAGAGTAATATTGACATTTGGGATTATTTTAGCCAATGGAAAAGACTTTCCTTTGAAAAGGCAGTGCTTATTACCTTGTAGACCTGAGCAGCATGTGCTTGATACTGCTTTCCAAAACTAGATGGGAGTTACTTTCTATTTGACAGTGCTTGCTGGACAATGTTAGTAAATGTGATAAACCTCTTAAGTATTGCCTCAGTTTTTGCTTGGTTTTACCTTTGTTTTCACTTAGGAGAGAAGAAGCTGGCTTTCTCAGAGTGTGGTGGTGTATGATTTGTGTAGGAGGTTATGTTTAGAATTACAGGGCAGTGTATTCTCTTTTTATGATGGCAAAAATTGGTTGTTGTTGAGTTTTGGTTTTGATGATGTGTTTCTGTAGGGATACTTATGAGTGCTCCTGTTTCTGTCCTCAGTGTCAAATACTGTTCTTATGATTGCAGGCATTCCTTAATCTTTTGAATTGCCTGTAATCAGAAAATTCTGCCTCCAACAACTACATGTTGTAGCAATAACTTTAATCTGTTACTACTCTACAAGGTTACAGTTTGCTCTAAAGATGAGGACTCCTTATGACATGTGTGATTTCTGCTTCCCCCCACTTAGGGGACTCTCTTCAGTGGAATAGGTGGAGGAAGGGGAGATGACTGGGCTTTTTTTTGCGACGGGGGATGCTTTTTTTTTTTCCCACATAACTCAGCATTTTATAAGTATGGAGTTAGGAGCTGTCATGAAGACTGGACAGCAATTGCTAAATAAAATGAGAAATCACTTAAGTGAAACAGTAAATACTCTTTATTTAAATACAAACCTTGTCTAAGGTTTATACTGTAAAGAATAAAATTACTTTTAAAACCATTGTATTTTTGTAAAGATTCGTTGTGTTCTGTTTTAAAATGGAGTGAGGCTGCCTCTTAGCAAGTTGTCTTGAGTACCTGTCATTTCCATGTCACACTGCTTGCAAGGGGAATATGTTTGGAATTTAGTCTAACCTGCAAGGCAAAGAGCCATAAAAAGTGCCTTGTTCCCTTCTGTTAATTCAATATAGATGTGAAATTCTCATGTTTCTTACAGACCTGTTTTGATATTGAATCTCATTTTTTTAATGTGTTTTGTATTTCTATCCTATTGTGATAGCCCTTGCCCTGATAATCCAACTTCATAATGTTCCCAAAGGTCTCTTTTGTTCTCTTCTGTGTTCAACTAAAAACTTAATCAGTTTTCAAATGAAGCAACTGCATCAAGGAGAGTGCATCTCCTTCCTGAGATGGACAGATAGAAGAAGGTACTGCTTGGGAAGCTTCAACTGCCAGCATGTTGGTCTTGGATGCAGGGAGTCTGTCTTGGAACAGTGTTCTGCTGCTTCAGAACTAATAATTTTTAGGCATCCTAAATTTGCACGTGTATGGGCTTTCCAAATAAGATTCATTTGCAAAGTGAGACTTTTGCCTGTTCTAAAAATCATTATCATAATCCTCTATTGTGTTTTGAGAGTGATAGAAAAGATTTAGATTTTGGTAACTCAGCTAAAATTACATCTTTTATCACAGGTGAAGGAATTAGACGCCATGTAGCTCCTTTCTGCATTTGACCATCAGATGAATTTATTCTAGCTTCATCTAGTCTACTGTCTACTGTCCGCTGGCACATCAGCTTTGCAAACTGATGTTACACTCTAGTAATTTGACTCAGCAAGTTTCTGCATTAGGGAGTGGAGGCAGAAGAAACTACCTTTACTTCCAGCCAAAATCGTGGTTCCAGAGTTAGCAGCACCACTGGTGCTTGGTTCACAAGCATGTGAGTTTCAAAGAAGGATGGGTGTGTTAGAGGGGACAGGATGCCTGTGATGCTTTCTTTGTGTTGTGAGAATTTAAGATCTTTTTATATGGGTACTTACACTGACAGTAGTATCACTAAAACACAACTTTCCCACAAGTTGTGGCTGACTCTCCTGCCCCTTATCCTGGATTTTTCCAGTGTGTGGCTAAGGTCACCTTGTTGCAGGTAGCTCAGTGTGTGGCTGCAGGTTGAGCTGTGGGTGGGGAGAGCCCCAGGCAAGAGGCGGGAGCTGCTGACCCCTTGCACAAAGGTCCCAGGTACCCGTGGCCCAGCCAGGGCCACTCAGGAGCTGATGGCTCCAGACTCTCCTGCACTTAGACTGTGAGGGTGTAAAAGCCCAGGATTTTTTTTGTTTGGGATTGCTCCTCAGAGGGACCAGCTCGAGCTGTGCTTTTGTTATTGCACCATGATTAAATGGTATGGGGGATCTGGACATCTCAGACTGCTCTGGGAAATCTGATGTGACTCTGTGAGTGTGGGATCTATAGCTGCAAAGGGGTCTTGGTCCCAGCTCAGGCGCTGCCGAAGTGGCTCCTGGATAGTTGGACAGGAAAGGTTCTTTAACTACCTGAAGTCTTAAGGCTTCAATGATTGCTCTTTTGTACTGTCATTGAACCCTTGTTGTTGTTTCCTCATAGACACTGAGTTGCATTCACCTCCATCCCTTTAACCACTATTAAGCTCCATTTTAAAATTGTTTTCTTTTTTTTCTGTAGTGTACTCTCACATTTGGTACCATATTTTTTAGTGTATTGGGTGCCTTTCCCTTTCAAAGCCTGTGCAGTTTCATGTGTCAGCAGATAACTTCTAGGACTTATCTTTTTTCCCCCCATTCATTTAGTGCTGCCACAGTGAGTTATTTTAAATTTATTTTCCACAAGATTTCTTTCACTCAGAAAATGCTCTCTGCAGCTGTCATGTTCTCTGCTCTGTGCATCAGTTTTTCTCTCTTCATAGAGAAAAGAGAGAAATATGCCTGCGTTTCTGTCCATGTGTATCTATCAGCCTGGAAGTAGTTCAGAGGACTTTACTCATTCATTTGTCTAAAAATAAGTATTTAATTAATTAATTGTTTACTTACAAGTAGTTAGTAACCTAAAATACATATTCTCTTAATCTTTGTATTATAAAAATTGTTTGTTTGATGTAAGAGGTCTGAAGATCCTCTTCCAGGTAGGTTCCCATGTTAAGGAATACGGCTTACAGGAATTTTCTATGCATGAGAATGTGAGTTCTGTTTAACTGGCTGTTGTGTCTCTGAAAGAAATCACAGCTACCTGATGCTTGAAGTCATAAGTCATTGTCTCCTCTTTTTTCTTCCATTGAAATGGCTTGCACAGAGTATTCCACCGTCCCAGAAACTCCTGAAGCTCAGAGGACAGCAAAAGAGTCTTACTTCAAGCGCCGTCGAGGGGTGCAGTTCTTTGATGTGTCTGACAGTGAGGATGAGGAGCCAAGAAACGCCGGTGCTGCCAAAGAGACCTGGGCTCTGAGGGGAGAGACGGCCGTAATGTACGCTCTGAACCCGCTGTCTGTCCTGTCTGTGCACCCTGGGGGCTGTACTGAATTGAAAATCAGAGCCTACTCCTTTGCGATTCAGCTGCTCCTAACTAAACTTGGCTGGGTTTTCAGGGAAGAGGTAGCCAGCTAAAACGTTTTCTCAGAGGGAGGAGTTCTGTGAAGTTGAAATGGGTGATGTTTATTCATTTACGCATTTGTGCCTTTGCCCTTCTGAAATACTTCTAGTGCGACTTGAAAACTTTACCGTAAAGCACTTGCTTTACTGATTTTAAACTGTTGGAGTTGATTTTTTTTTTGTATACGCAACTATATTTCACAGGGAAGCAAATAGAGCTTCAGTGTGTAGTACTGAGGTAAACAAGTATGAGTTGCATGGTGTGTTTCCTATGCATAGTGAAAACTATTTCATTCCTAAGTGATTTGGAAATTTATATTTTTGAATGTGCTGGGAGGGAAGAGTCACTGTGCAGGAACTGTGTGTGTGTGCTAAAAAGGCAGCGTTGAGAGAACAGGTAAGACAAGATGTAGATAGACATCTAAAATAGCCATTTGGAACAGTTTAAAGGAACCCCTACTAGTTATATGTCTGTGTGGTAATTGTGCCCTCTAGATGTTCTTATGCTAAGCAAAATAAGATGGCTTAACCTGCTTTTTTGATAGTCTAGTTGAATTAATGGGCAGAAAACTTTTGTGGGAATTGCAGCCTTAACAGATATAGTCTCTTCTCAGGTTTGCACAGGGAGTTACTGGAGGTTTACAGCAGAAGTGAAATAATGCATTTGCCTGGTGCTGTTACCTGAAATTCTGATGTTGTGTTGTTTGGGGTTTTTTTTAGTGTTTCCCCCCCTAAGGTTTCAACTTAAGGCAGCTACTTGAAAACGAGAAAAAAACCATTTACAAGTGAGCTCCTGCTTCTGCCTGTGATTTAAGTTGTAGATTGTGCAAGGAGACAGAGGTGGCCAGCTGGTTGCATGCATCAAATTGGGTTGTATGCAGTGCTGTGTAAATGTAGTTACTCTGCTTCTGGGAACAATCCCACCTGGAAGCAGTTCGAGTGGTTTTGTACCATGTGGAGCTGATGCTGATAAGGCACACAGGATGTAACTTGCAGGGCCATTGCTTGCTATTCCTGTACTATGTTGTGATTGGTGGGAGTGAGAGGTGGACAGCAAGGTGACTCCTGGTGGGATTGATGAACATGAGGCTGCATTCTCTTGTACTCCTCAGTATTCCCATGTAGCCACCAGGCACCTCAGTGCCTGACACTTTGTTGCAGTGTGCTGGCTCTGGTTCTGATTGATGTGTACAGAGCTCAAGGAGCTGTCTCACAAGTGGCTGTTCTGGTCAAGCTGACAAACAAATGGAGAGTGTGGCAGGAGTTAGCTGGGATCTGTCCAGATTTAGGAGCTCTGGCTTATGCTGAATTCTGGCTTTACATAGAATCAGTCAATTCAGTGTCTGCATTGTGCATTTTAGTGCATGTGTCACCTAGTTTGGGGGGTTTGTGGGGTTTTTTTGGGGTGTTTACTTTCTTTTTGCAGAGTATCCTAGCTTCCCTTGTTCAGAACAAGGTACAGAACAGAAAGCACAAAGTTTAGAGTAGAAAACACATCTTTCCTAAAGAAAGTGTGCCACAAGTTTTGCTGCCAGAGAGCCACTGTCTGGACTTTGTTGGAAAAAAGCAGAATCTAACACATACAACTTGATTCAGTGTTACTGAATGCATCTAAATGCATTTTGTGCAATCCTGGTGGATTTGGTTTACAGTAATGTTCTGGTAGAGTAAAACATTCATAAGTAAAAATAAATGTTACTTCTTTTTTTCTTCCCCTGTATATTGTAGCTCTGAACCGTCTGATGATGATGACCAGCCTGAAAAGGAAATGCCCCAGCAGGCACTTGCAAATGGTGGGAAGCAGCAGCCAGCTGTGCAGGAGGATGTAGAAGATACCAGAGACTCAAAGCTGCAAACAATGAAGGAACGTTTTCCCCAAAGAAGTGACCAAGAATTATTAAAAGTAATAATGCTAGGTTCTTTGATTTATTTTGATGATTATTTTATAGACAGGTTTTCTAAGCTTCCGACTTCATTACAGGGTACAGTCTTGTGGTGAGTTAATGCTGTCTAGATGCCAGGTACCCACTTAAGCTGCTCTGTCACTCTGCTTCTCAGCTGGACAGGGAAGAGAATAGAAACACTCATGGATCATAATAAAGACATGGAGAGATCGCTCACCAGTTCCTGTCATGGGCAAAACAGACTCGACTTGTGGAAAAAATTTAATTTATTACCAGTCAGATCAGAGCAGGATAATGAGAATTCAACCCAAATCTTAAAACACCTTCCTCCACCCTTCCCTTATTTTGGGACTTAACTGTGTTTGTGATTTTCTCTATCTCCTTCTTCTCCACACCAGTGGTGCCTGGGAATGGGATATATGGGGACTGCAGTCAGTTCATCAGCCCTCCTCAGCAGGAGTACTCCTCACACCCTTCCCTTGTTCCAGAGTTGGATCGTTTCCATGGTGTGCAGTCCTTTAGGAACAAGCTGCTCCATTGTGGGATCATTCCACAGGGTCACCAGTCCTGCCAGCACACCTGCTCCAGTGTGGGCCCTTCTCTCTCCATGGGTCCTGCCAGGATCCTGCTTTCAGGGGGGCTTCCCACACTGTCACAGCCTCCTTTGGACATGCGCCTGCTCTGCTGTGCTGTTCTGCACGGGCTGCAGGTGGATCTCTGCTCCACCTTGGACCTCCATGGGCTGCAGTGGCACAGCTGCCTCACCATGGGCTTCACCATGGGCTTCACCATGGCCTGCAGGGGAATCTCTGCTCCAGCAGCTGGAGCACCTGCAGCCCCACCTTCACTGATCTTGGTGTCTGCAGGGCTGTTTTTCTCTCGTGAATTCTCCTTCCTCTCTCCTACTTCAGGTGTGTTGTTCCTCCCCATTTCCCTACCCCCCCCCCTCCTTCTTACCTGGTGCTGCCCCTGTGACTGATGGACTTGGCCTTGGCCAGCAGCAGGACTGTCTTGGAGCTGACTGGCACTGGCTCTCTTGGATGTGAGGGATGCTTCTGGTGGCTTCTCACAGAAGCCACCTGTGTAACACCTGCCCCTGTCAAACCTGGCCATGCAAACACAGTGCAGCTCTTAATTGTTGTTTTGTTAACAGCAGTGGGTGAAAGTAACATTTTAGGGGAAGTACAGCTGTGTAACATTTCCACATACATGGGAACTTGGATATCTATAAAAATGAATATATGGACACACACTTTGAATAAACACCTTTAGGTAGGTTCAACAGTAGTGAACTCCAGTGTATGGAAAATTTTTCAAGTATTTCTTTGTTGTGACATTTAAGCTTAATTAGGGCTGTCTCAGTTGATAACTGTTGGTAACTGCTGTTGTTGGAATGAGGTGACTGATGAAATGCAGAATGAGTGAAATCATTTCCATCTTCCAGTAGATGAGACAGCGTGCAGGCTTGTGTTCATGGCATTTAATACGCAAAGGCTTTAGTACTTCCACTGAGGCAAAGGGTGGGTTTGAACTTACTGTAATGTATTCTGATTATGCTGACATGTGAATGTGAGAACTCTTGGCCATGGTCCAGTGTAGAATACAAAGCTACAGGTAACTCCTTGCAAGTGAGATATGGTAGCTTGGTACAGTAAAATACCTTCAGTACAGTACAAGGTGTTTTTAGCAAGGTTGCTTTTCAATGCTAATATGTAACTAGGTTTTCACTAGCTGTAATTTATAAAGCTGAATGCATTTAAATTAATCTGTAAAGCTTCCTGGTTGTTGAAATGGCTTTGAAGAAATACCGACATTTTACTGGTGCTCCTTGCTGGGTGCTTTGTTTCCCAGTGGATCAAGTTTTATGCTTAGGCTCCCTTTATTTTGAGAAGAACAAAAGAGTTGCAAGTAGCAAGTGTTGAATTTTTTTCTTGAACATTGTAATTCAAATTTGTTGTGTATGTCCAGAATGTATCTTTCTCAGGTTTTGGCTGCACAGAATTCATTTGATTTAAAGTCTGATAGAAGTTCACTGTAGCTTAGTTACTTGCTAGAAATGCTGTGTGGTGTGTCTAACCGCTGTTTTGTGACTTAGCTACTGAGCAGCATGTGGGGCTGATGGTGTTTGTTTTCAGGAGAATGTAAGATAGCTCCTGTATCAGCCCAACATTGTAGAAAATGGAGACTGTGCAGATGTTTTTCTAGTTACATAGCTGCATCATTTTTGAAGGAGGGCAGAAGAATATCAGGCAATTTATTCCTTCATGAAGGATCTGGAGCAGGCTCTCCTGACAAACTTGACACAACTGATGAAGGCTATTAAGGAAAAAAATCATGAGCCTTTTGAAAAGGAAATTGTACCATTCTATCAAAATTGTAAGATGGTGTTTCCAAATGTGGACTGATGCTTGGGAATCAGGATTCCTCATAAGTTCATTTTGTCTGTGGTTTTTTTTTTTTTCATATTTGTAACATTAAGGCCATTTGCTTCTGTTGCTGTTGCCTCACTTGAAGAAAGCCGCCTAAAAGTCTCAACATGCAGTTTCTAAAACAGCTCTGTGTTGAGATTTCATGTGGATGGAGAAACAATCTAGGACTGCAAGGATGTATTGATAAACCTTGAGGCACATGATACATTTCATGCACTTACAGGAAATGGGCCAGTGCATCACAATAGTATTCAGACACTTTATGAGTTCCTAAATTAGGTGGTTTTATTATCTTGTTTTGTGATAGTAGTATTGAATAGTCTTTGAAAAAAAAGCATCTTAGTTAATACGCCCTAGTTAGGGTATGTTTGTGAAGTTGGAAAGAAATTGATAATAAATGATATTGTATTCAAGATGTTTCCAGTATGTGTTTTAAAGTGTTTCTAAATACAGCTTACGTGATCAGTCCAGCTGATTTGATACCTCTTGGTTTTGTGCTTGGATTTTACAATACATTTATATTTGGAGGTTTTTTAAAGTGTTTTTCAGTCACAGCTGATCCAGCATTGTCTTCCTCTATTCAACTGGATTAAATTTCTCTATTTAGCAGTTGCCTTTTGTTTTTTTGTTTTGCAGCTGATAGAATCAGCATGCACAATGGATGAAGCAATAGCTGCTGGTTTGAAGCTCAATAAAGGTATGTTTAGCAAAAAAACTCCACAAAACAAAAAAACCCCAAACTTTAGAAGCTGTAGCTAATTCAGTGAAATTGGTTGGGAGGTATTTAAAAAGTGGTAAAGCTTCTGCTAAAAGTTACAGTATTGTTTGTTTATTGTAATAACACAAAATTGAATTTACAGGCTTTGCAGGGAGAAAGATGAAAAAAGGATGTGGACCAAAAATCTGTAAATAAAACCAGAAAGGGAAATTTGTTCTGTGAAGCTCAGGACTGCTTTGCTTGTGGGTTTTTAAATTATTCTGTTCTTGCTGGTTCCTTCTTTGTTCAGAACTTGAGGCAAATAGTAAGGAGTTAGCAGAAGTAAGCCTAAATGTTCTAGGCAAGCAGTCTGGTAGTATGGAAATAATACACAGGGTATGTAGTCATTCATAAGTAGATATTGTTTGTATCAAAGCCTGTCACAGTTTATTGTTCAGGTTGTTTTCAAGACCTGCTTGTAATTCTGAATAAGAACTGTTTGTCTTAAACACTGGACAGATCCCCCTGGTTCTGTAGCAAAACATAACCCAAACCATGCTTTTGAACCCTCAGAGGTTGGGGGTTCTGTTCTGCGTCTCAATTTATGCAGTCTCATACTGTTACCAAAATAAGAAAGCAAAACAAAAGACCCAACACGTTTTGTGGGAGTGTGTTGTTAAGTGCTAGAAGTGTAAGAGGGTCGTAATTCTTGATTGACATCACCCAAGTCCAGGGTTAAGTCTTGTCTTATATTTTTAATTTGTTGGAGTTGGTCAGGGAAGGGTGGAATGTTCATATTATAGAAAGCAGATCAACCATCTGTTTACAGTTAGTTGTCCAAGGTTTTCCTGAGGGATCTTCATGGGAATGATGGAAAAAGCTATTTATGATCACTCTTGATTATTTAGCTGTTGTGAGTAGTTCATGCATCTTTTTGTGCAGGATCCTATGGATTTGGAGCAATATGTTTCGGATGAAGTATATGCTGAGGGAGAACTGTTATTTTTAAAGTGTTATTTCTAAAGTGTTGTTTTCAAAGTACAAAGTTTTTTGCTTATTTAATTCCCCCTGTTGTTCTTACTGTATTTTCATTTTCTTATTTTCATATGAAAGTGCAAAGATTTTTAACAATTTTTAAGAACACTAAGGCTAATTTGAATGAAGGGTTTGTGTTGAGCTTTTGTGTTTTGTGTTGTTTAATGGGGTTTTTTTAATCAACCAAACCATCTTGAGTTTATCACTGTGTGCATCGTCAGATTCTATAGATGGAAATTCTTGGATACTGGCACTAGGAAACAAGGCTTGCATATTTTGAGATGTAAAAATACAGTGAGTGCTGCAGTTCCAGGAAGACTGATTACTTTCAAGGGTTTTGGTAAATATTAATCCAATTTAAGCTACTAACTTTAACTTTGTTGCAGTTCACTGTGTTTGAACTAAATCACTTTGATTTCTGGTATGTAGGCCCTGCCTTTTGGCCATTTTTGTGTTGATTTAAGAATGTTGTTTTGCATCCTTTTAATATGAGCCACAGAAAAGTCTTCCTGACAGCAAAATTCTCACTAATCACAGCTGTTGTATAAAATATTTAGTTAGGAGTAAGCATGCCTGACAGTGATGGTATAAATCACCTCATTTTGGACACATTTTTTAAAAATGGGGACATTGCTGAACATCTGCTTTAACTGTGTCAAATTCAGAAATGCTTTACTTGTTGTGAAATGTTACTGTGTGAGAGGTCAAGGCAAGATAGTTTTGTGAAGCACAGCTTTGTGAAAAAAAGTGTGACCACGATATCCTTGAATTTTTCTGTCCTTTCAAAATGACAAAAAGCTTGTGTTTATAGCTTGAATTCAGTGGTTTTATAGAGCTAAAACAAGAAACAGTGCAGATTTTTTAAAGGTGTAGAGGTTAGATGTGACACATTGAAAATACATGTCTAAGATGTAAAGTTATAGTAATTAATACCTGTTGTTTGTGATTTGGTTTTGGTGCTGTTTTCTGTACATCTTTAAAACCACAAAAGTGGTGGGTGTGCTTCTGAGCTGAAGCCTCATGTAAATCTGTCTGGTATTTGCTGCTTTTTGAGCAGTCAGAAATTACTGTTTTCTTTTATCATGGTGAGGGAAGTCACAGTAATAAAAGCGGTAGCAGCAAGTAACAGGGGAAATAATTCCAGATGCTCCTCTAAAGTCTGAGACCCTGGAGCTGCTTTTCTCATTGCTCATTAGTTAGAAAATTTATGGGGAGAGCAAAGGTTCCTCTGGAAGGCCTGGTGTGCCCTGCTTGCACTCCAAGGATGATTCCTATCTAACAGTAAGAGTTTCTTCGTCCCTTAAGCTGTATACTCCCTTAGCACAGGAAGGAAAAATTAAGTATATTTTGCAAAATGGATGTCTTCAGAAAGTTGGGATTTTTTTTGTCATTTGCAAATGTGAGTTTCCAAAGACTGTAGGTTGACTTTTAAATAATTCTGTGTTTCTAGGTTCCTGGGACCATGGTTTTCCAGATCCTTTGTTTCAGTTCACTTGCCTCTAAAATTGCTCATGATGGGGCTCAGTCCATGACCTAAAAGCAGGAAAATCTTTGAAATACTCTTATATCCAGCCCATGTATTTTTTAGGGTAAAGAGGTTTGCAGGGTTACTGTTCACATTCAGAATTATCCATCCTGAATACAATGTTAGTAAAAAGAAATAATAACCAGAGGCCTACAGTGACTTACAGTGCTTGACCCAGCAGCAGCCTGGCAGTTCCTAGTTTGGATATCAAGACAACCACACGTTTCTCAGACTTAAGCTAGTAGCAGGCATTTTCCTGGCAATGTTGTTTAAGTTAGGTCTTGGCAGAAAGGTCAAGGTCTGAATGCTGAAGGAGAGCCTCCACTGGCACATTCTCTGGATGTTTTGACCTGTGCCTCTTGTATTTATTGTGGCCTTCCAGTGCAAGAGGGATGGAGAGGGACTACTTACAAGAGCATGTAGTGACAGAAAAAGGGGGAATGACTTCAAATTGAGAGGGTAGGTTTAGATAGAAATCAGGAAGAAATCCTTTATTGTGAGGGTGGGGAGGGCGCTGGACCAGGTTGCCCAGAGAAGCTGTGGATGCCCCATCTTTGGAACTGTTCAGGGCCAGGTTGGATGGGGTTCTGAGCAACCTGATCTAGTGGAAGGTGTCCCTGCCCACACCAGGGGTTTGGAACCAAGTGATCTCTAATGTCCCTTCCAACCCAAACAGTTCTATGATTCTGTGATATTTTTACCTGAATATAAATAAATACATAGACTTCAAAGAAAATCTTAACTATGTTTTCTGGTATCTCTTACTATATCCTTAATTTAAGGAAGAGTTGCTAGTACTTTACTTGTTCTTTGGGATGCTTTAATGATTTATTTTTTCAATATTTATATGCCATTTCTCTGATGAAGTCAGAGTGAATGACTATAGCAGAAAATTTATTTGGCAGTATTTCCACACAGAGTGTCTTCTTGTACAAAAGTTTGGCTACTTAATGTTCCAGAGTTAAAGCTATTTTGATCATCCAGAGAGTCTTCTGGATGGGAAAGCAAATGTGCTTTTTGTGTGTGGGGGGTGTGCTTATTCACTGGTCTCCCAGGGCAGGCTGGGAGGAGAGGTTGGCCAGAGATGCTGGTATCAGACACCAAAGCTCTGCAGGCACTTAATGTTCTAGAGAAGATTTAACTTCCATTACTATTTCAGATCATGGACTAGGAATTTTCCCAGTAATTTGTTCTGGTAATGCTGCTTCAAGCCAAGCTGGTGTGCAGAAATACTGGTAACGTGTTCTTGCCTTCATGAGCTGTGCACAGCAGCAGTCTGGAAGTGCACCTGGCTGGGCAGGCCTTAATGCTGAGATGATAATCTCTTGATAATCACCAGGGCCCAAAGATAATCAGAAAGTTATGGCTCATATGGACTGTTTGTAAGTGATAAGGTTATCACAGACTTAATATGCATAGTTTTCTTTGAGACGTCTGGATTTAATGTTGACAAGCATTTGGTAACTGCTCTGCTGTGCACCTGAGCCAGAAATCAGTCATCAGCACTTCCAGATTGGCAGTGATGTACATATTCCAGCACACAGATGGGCTTCAGCCTGGAAGAAATACCAGCTTGAATAAAACCAGACACAGATACACATTTATGCAACTTGTGTGTAGTAACATGTGGCAATTATTAAAAAAGAAGAGTAAAATGCTATTTCAGTTGTTATATATGAGAGGTAATTACTTGATTAACTGCCAGACTGCAGAAGATAACTTAGAGGTAAATAAACATGTACCTTCAGGCAGCTGCTTTGCTTCAAGTTTCGGTGTATCTGTGGTCTGTAGTAGGAAACACTTAGGGAGACTGGTAAACATTGTGTGGGTAACAAGTAGCTACTACGTTGTTGTAGTAATTAAAATATCCTACTGTTTTGGGGTGAACTTAATGAAAGGAACTAATTCTTCTTTTCCATCTGAATTCTTTTTGAAGCTGCCTCTGGTAAAAGAAAACTGAGAGATTCTCCCACAAATTGCAAATCTGAAAATGAGGGGGTTGCAAAAAAGTCAAAAGCTAGTTACGTAAGTACTGTGCTTTTCTCTTTGTGCATTGTAAAATAAATGGAATTACCTGATTTGGTCAGTGACAGTGGTGTGTTTTATCAGAAAATTAAGTCAAATCAGATTTTGCCATCTGGATGAGTTTTTTTGTACTTTTTTAATTGTTGACATTCTGAATGGGATTGCCTGCTTTGTTAAGTGCTTGTGGATTTGTATCACGCCAGCCAGTTCACTGCTTTGGTGGAAGTAGTTGATGGCAGGTAGCAGTGTGTGAGGCTCTGAGTACTGTTCAGGTTTTACTGACATCAGTGGGAATTACAGGCTCTGGATCACTTCCTCCTCAGGTTCTTCCTTGTATTTCCTCAAGCACATGAAGTTAACATGGTTTGCTGTATCTACTGCTGTTCTTTGTCATAGACGTTGCAGGGTTTTTTCTTAGTCTTGCTTTTCCTTGTGGTTCCTATGACCAGAGCTTACTTGGGCAGCTTTTCTATGGACTGTGGCTGCTCTCTTAGAGACACTGTAGACTCACTGAGGAAAGAAATAATGTCCTGTGTTACTCAGAGTGCCTCTGGGTGATGTGGTTTGTGTTCCTTCAGCAAATTAAATGTTGATCCAGCCTGTTGGTATCTCTGCTACAGACAAGTAGTTCTGTAACCACTTTGCATTCAAAGCTCTAGGAAGAAACTTGTGTAGTTCTCTGCAAAGCAGAGCACCTTGTGGCCCATGGACGTTTTGGCACTTGTTGACTTCCATTTTGCAAGCTGGTAGTAGCTGTTAGTGAAGCTGTTGTTGATGAAAAGTTTTACCAGTTTTTGATGTGACTCCATGATGCTATGACATAACATTTGTGGATTTTTCTACCCATAAATCTTAATATAAACACACCATTTGACATCTTTGTGGGCTGTAGTGGGTTAAACACTGCGTGCTTAATCAATGAATCTGATCACCAACCCTGACATCTTCTGGCTTAAATATCATCCAGAATTGCTAATAACTTCTGATTTTTAAGCAAAATAAGCTAGACAGTTGTAAATTTTTTATATTTTGGTATATAACTTTGCACTGTGTACGCTTATCAAGTAAAAAGTCCCAAGTTTTTCATGACTGAAGACGTTTTCTATGTTTGTGAAAGTTTTGGTCTTTCTTTGATCATTGACTATGTATGAGGAATCACTTCAGCTTGAATTTGTCTTAAGTGCTTTTGTCATTTAGAGTAGCTCTTTAAGGATAAGTAATAATGGTGAGATTTTCTTCTATTTCTATAGTTGTAATTAGTATTAAACCTAATAGGTACCTTTTTTTTAACATAGCTGGATGATTCAGAACCCAAAAGACGATGGGAGAGGCAAGAGATGCTTGTGAAGAGGTTGCAAGGTACATTCCCTGGATTGGATAAGGAGGTGAGCTGATGTCTTCCTATGGCAGATCAGGTTTTGAGCTGTTAAGAAAACTGCAGCTGTTGATAGTCCATATGAAACAGTCCTTATACTGACAGCAGTTTTGGAAAGAGCCCAGCGTAGGAAGGCTTTTGCTGTTCCTGCCTTTAGAATGTAGCTTGTCCTGAACTGAGAGCTGTGGGATGTGGTTAGGACTACATGAACTTCTTCCTACATTTCTGGCCCTATGACGAGCCTAGCATAGTCGAAATTTGATGACTTATTGTAAAAATGCAAGGGGAAATGATCTCTCCCTGTCTCACTCTTCTCCCCTAGACTGCTAAATATATTTTGTGCCTTGTATTACTTTGGTACCTGATGGTCCTCAGCAACTGCTTGAGCCCTTTCAGTACTGTGCTTGAAACTGTTGGAAGCAAAGCTTGTTCATGTGTGTTCTTACACTTTTGAAAAGTGGAGTGCAGCTCTGACTAAACTGAGTGTACAAAGAAACTGAAGGGTTTTCTCATTTTGATTTCCTTTTATTTTGAATCATCTGATTTATGGGATTTTCTTTGCCTGATGTTACTAGGCACAGAAATTTAGTTTGTGCTTATCTCACCACAATGCAAAATGTCTTATTTTTCACTAGGAGCTGAGAGAAGTACTTGAGGAACATAACTGGGTGTATCATGATGCACTGGAGGCCCTGAAAATATTTGCAGACAATGAGGAAGGTAAAGACAGATTTATAATTCATTTTATCCAAAGACAAAACAGACTTGTGATGCAAATACTTTTGAATGTCCAGCAATGACAGTCCTGACAGCACCATGCCTAGAAACTTGCACTTCCACATTAAATTAGTTTTACAGGGAGGATAAAAGAAGGAATCTCAATTTTTCTGTATTTTTATTTTTGCTCCGTAACTAGGGATAAATATCTTCGCCCTGCTAATACAGGTAGGCATAAGAAGTTGTGATTACCTGTGGGTATCTCTTAAAATATATTTTGGTACATGTCAAACTGATACCTGCTCCCTTCCTGCTTATTTAAAAGTTTGTTTTTTAACTACATTATTTGTAAATTACTTGTTTCTAAACCAGTAATTGTAAATAACTGCACAGGTAACAAGCGATATATGCTATTTTGTCCTTTTAAAATGTATCCTAGGAGAGAAATTTACTAGAAACAGGCCTTGAATTATGCAACCCATCTGTAAATACCAGTACTTTAAACATGGCAGGGAGCAACCCAGTCATTCCAAGTAAATCTGCAAGTTATAACTTAAGTCCTGTTTAATGAGTTGATTACTTTTCATTGTGCTACACAGCTGTCAGATATGTACATGTTTTGCTGTATCAGCTGTTTAAGTGTTCTTGGGATAGGGTAGTGTTCTTTGCATTCTTTACAAGTGGAGAGCTATCAGTGCTCAGGAAGTTGTGCTGCTTCAGAGAAGGCAGATGTCAGGATTGGGCTCAATCAGCAGCAAACTGGGATTGGGCAGAAGAGAGACTTCTGCATTGCAAGTGCTCTGTTGCAATGAAGGAGTCAAAACCCTTACAAGGCACTTCTGAAAATTACTTTCTCGTGTTGTGTTAAATAACTTCTGTCTTATTTTAAGGCAGCTGAGTTATTTTGGTTTGAGATGTCCTCATTCTTTGAGCTTTTTTAACATGTGCATGTTTTCATTGTCCCACCCGAAATACTATATTACAATGCATTAAAATGGAAAAAATGTATAATTTTCTTGGTGAAAGAAGGCCTGTTTTCAAGTCAGCAGAATTAATATCTCTGCAGTCAGGTGCAGTGGGACCAGTATCTCTTCTTAAGGATGCATCAGAGTTCTTAACTGTTTGCTCTTACCTCAGAGCTTCTGCAGCTCACAAACATTACATTGTGTTGATCATCTCTATTTTAAGATACTTAAAACCTTCTGCTATTTGAGCATTATACAAATGAGCTTTGATTATCTTATACTCACAGTTGGAGCTATTTACATATTTTATCCAGATTTTCTTTTCTGTTCTCTTAGTAACACCTGCTGTTGAGTTCTTGTGTATTAAATACTAGAACTGTGTTTGACAGATCTGTAGGCTTTATTTTGGAAGAACAACTTGTGTTTTCATCAGCCCCATACTAATGTGCATTGACTTGTTGCCTTCTGTGTTGCATGCATAGATATGGAATTTCCTCCCAAAAGGAAAGTTGCCGACTGGACTGAAGCCTCCACTGAGAGCCAAAGAGAGGAGAGTAAAGATAAGACGAAACAGAAAGCTTCTGAGAAAGAGCAGAATGGCTTTCAGAAAAAGGACAAAAGCAAAAGGAGCATTTGGAGTGCAGAAAGAGAAACAGAGCACACGGAGGATGAGTCTGCTTCTGAAGATGGCGGAAGCTCCCTGGATGAGGACTATAGCAGTGGTGATGAAGTGATGGAGGATGGCTACAAAGCAAAAATCCTCAGCTTCCTGCAGGATGCCTCCCTGAGCGAACTGACTCTGATTCCCCAGTGCTCTCAGAAAAAGGCTCAGAAGATAATAGCGCTCCGGCCCTTTAACAGCTGGGAGGCTCTGGTAGGTCTGCATTCTTCCTTTCCTTTCCCCAGCCTGCCTAAAGTCAAGGTGGCTTCAGCCTAGGGAGGCTTAGATGGGTGGCCTTATCGTCATTAAGCTAAAATGCTACGTTCCTCCTAAGCCAATAGCATTTCAAATAGTGTCATATGACCTGATTTTGAATGAATTAAGGGGTGATTTTTCTGGAAAACTCAAGCTGATTGGCTGACATTACTGTCACTCACTCTGTAGCACAGAAAGTTGGTTGATTTCACAGCAGAAGGAGAAATTAGAGCTTTCACTGTGAGAAGGAGGTGTTTGCTAGCCTGTTCTGAGCTCTTGTAGCTGAAAGCCCATGCAGGAGGGAAGAACGTGGCAGGACCTTTACTGCAGACACTTGTGTAGCAGCAGCAGCTTCCAGGGTAGCTCCATGATTGAAGAAGCCAGCATGGATATTTTCAGTTTCAGACAAGAATTGGTCGTTCTCTTTTTTTCTTCTTTTGTGCCTTTATTATACTGCAGCTTAATGTCTAGCATGGTTTTGCTAGCTAAGCAATGCAGCCATTTGTAGTGGAGTGAGCTGCTGTGTTTTTATTAATGAAAGGTAAAGCATCAGAAGGCTAAGCCACAATCCACCAGGGAAGGGAAAACAGTATCTCTTGGTAAGTACATTATCTACTGTTGCTTCGTTGTTACTTTCAGATGTTTACCATTGCTTGTTTGTAGACTTCACGTTTCATGCAGTTTCAGTTAACTGCAAGTCCTCAGACCTGCTAAGAGCAATGTCCTGGTAAGAAATTCGAAGTGCAGTACAGCTGATTGTCTTGATTTAATTTACTCGTGCTTTGGATTTTAAAGCAGTAAGTGTGCACAGGCCTTTTTACAGAGTAATTGGTGCTTTTTCATGTGTGCATTTTGAATCCCCCTACTAATATATTCAAGAGCTTCTTCAATATGTGTAAAACAATAACATTTATTATTCAGTGCGTGAAATATATTACCACAAAACAGTAAGAGATACAAAATAGAATTTTAAGGAAAACAAAATGCTTTTTGTATGTTGAGTTGTAAGGGGAGGGGGGGAGACAAGAGGACGATACTTGAAAAAAATACAAGCTACTGGTATGCTGCAAAAGAAATCCGTTTTGCCCCAAGCCTTTGGCTTCTCACAGAACATCTGTCATACAGCTATTACTTTCTAAACTTGTTGGATTTTGTCTGAGCTTAATTCTTTGCAGAAGTATTTGCTACAGGGCTCTTCTTTTCTCAGTGTAAAATATTTTACAGTAAAAAAAAGCTGCATGGGCCTGTTTGTGTTCAAAATTTGTCTTTCATGAAGATTGCTGCTGTCAGCAGCCACATGTTTATGTGGTATTGTGAATACTTGCCCAGAGTAGAAGTGGTTTGCAGGAGATTTTAGCAGATGTTTTGTATCAGTGTGGATTTAATTGTTTATAAAGATCCAGTAGCTCAGTAACCCAGAGTGTTTCCTACCAGTTAATAAGGGTGGTCAGAATAATGGGGAGAGCTGATGCAGTTAGAGCATTAAAGAAATTGGCTTGGTTTTAAGGTCTCTTTGTACTGTAATGGTATCTTGTGTCATACAATGTGAAGTACTATACAGGTTGTTGCCACATGTTCATTATTAGAATTGAGGAAGATATTAAGACTCTCAGTCTGAGATTAAAACTAAAGCCACCTATTTGTAAATTGAATGTTTTATTCCAGGAAAGCATAAATGAGAATATCTTTTTTTATTCTAGATTTTTTTAAGTTGGACTAACCTATTTCATTTCCAAGAGGATTTAAATTAATTTCATAAGCTCATAAGGTTAATAAGAGCACTTTGAAATACTTACTCTTGGAGTAAATATTTCAAGTGTTTAACTTGATCTAGTAATGCTTCAAACACATAGAAAAAATTTTGTAGACATGGTTCTCAAAATAAATGGAGAGAGCTGAAATTATCCTTGCTCACAAAAATTAATTCATTTGGCAGTTTAGAAATGCCTACACTGGTATGTTTTCCAGGAGGATAGTTTTATCCAGTCTTTAGTGCTGGACATGACTGGCTGGGAGAGCCTCCTCCCAAACACCAGCTTGTATAAAAAGTGTACTCAGGTGTGTCTTTGGGGCTTTCTTAGGTGTCTTTCTCTTTTGAGAAGTGAACAAAGTCTGCTAGGACTGGTGGCCTCTCTCCAGAATACATTGCGTGCACAGGGAAAGCTGTAGGTAACAAAAGAAATAGGGATGTGTTTTCTGAGAACACCTCTCGGAGTGCTCATCATGTTCCCAACCAAAAATTGCACTCTGCTTTCTGAGGCAGAGGCTCTGCAAGGGTGGGCCCAGGTGCTTTGGCAAAGCCCAGACATGAAGCTGAGACATCAGAGGAGGTGTGATGGGCAAATGGGAGATAATGAGGGGCAGCTCTGCACAGCTGGGAATTAGGGATCAGAATACAAGGGGAGCAGATGAGTGGTAGATGAACTAAAGGATGGGCAGCAGGAAGCATGCCTGTGAGAGGGACAAGCTCCAAATATCAAAGCCCAACTCCTGGCCTGGCACAGGACCATGTTTGTCATGTACAAACTCCAGAACCACCTTGCCCCAAAGCCAGCTGAAGGGAAGCAGCCAATGCATCAGGTTAGCAATGGGAAACTGCTTACAGTGGAACTGGTGTTTGTTGATCGAGGCTGAGGCTGACTTTCACCCTTAGGCATTAAAGGAAAAGCCTTCATCTTTTGCAAGTGGTGTGAAGTAAACCCAGACAGAGTGTGCTGGTGTGGCAATTCCACGTGTGCTGGGAAAGCTCATGGGTTCAGTTTCCATAATGGTCTCAAATTTTTGGGCCTCATTTGAAAAAAGCTGGACTTGGGAGGATGTCAGAATCTCTAGAAAGCAAAGGCCACCTGTGGATCTGCTTTATGTTCTGAGCAGGGTAGCACCCTGTGTTTCACATGCAAACCAGTGGCTAAAGTTGTTAAAGTTCTTGTTGCAACTTGGACGTAGTTATTAATGTGCTGACATGAAACAATACAATTTCTGTCAATAACAGATGGCTCAATTCTCCACACCTTTATTTATGAATTACAGGATTTCTATTCATGCCAACCAAAGCTTTAGTCATCAAAACAAATGTCGAAATTTTGTAGGCACTTATTAAAAACCATGCTCTTCTTTATTTTTAAGTAGTGTCTGTTTGGAGAACTTTTTTTACAAGTGTTGACATGTGCACCTTAGCCTGGTCCAGCCTATGGGTGTTGGTAAACTTTCTGGGGTTTGTTTAAAATGGAAAAAAACCACAAACAAAAACATACCCCCAAACTGGTAATTGCTTCAATCCATTTATGTTTAAAATCTTTTTCTAATGAAAGCTGCTTTTAAATTCTGTTTTAAGTTAATCTGGTTATTTATATGCTTCACCTTAACAAAACTTCCTGTCACTCTGCAATGTGGCAATATTGGTGAGTCACTTAACACATAATAGCTGGATCATATGACTCCTCTTTTATGGAAGGAATTCTTAGAGGATATATACGTATGAAGTCTTGTGCTAAATTTTGACAGATCCCTGGTCTAAATTCAGGAAAATCTCTGTGAAAACTAATTCTGTTTTAATACAAGAATGGTGAATCTAGAGCATCTTGTATTCTTCAATTCTTTAAATTTACTAATAAACAAAAAAAGATACCTGTTCTTTACAGTGAAACATACAGAACTACTCAGGAAGATACTATAATTGCGAATAGGACCCCAGTTACTGCAGAAATGTATTTAATGGTGGGTTTTACACTTTCTGCAGATGGCTCCACATGGAATTTAGGAGAAATCAATGGGCCTGAAGGGCCTATTTTGGTACAACTTCAGGCCACGTGTCTCTGACATGTAAAATATTCATAATGTGATGAAGATCTGAGATTTAGAGGAAGGAAATACACAGTAGCTGGTGTGGGCTTGAGGAAGCAAGTGATGAAAGAAAGGTTTCTTTGTACTGGCAGTACTTGGTGACCACAGAAAACCTGGCACAATGCCCAAGTCCAGTTTGACTACCTTTGTGGTTAGAGTTAGAACTGGAACTAAGTAATGTTGAGCCTCAGACGCGCCCATGACAAAATGCAGTAACCTTCAGTATAGGTTCATTTATTTGCCTTGATGCCTACATTGTACTTTCATCTTATACCTTTAGTATATAATAGGGTTTATTTTAAAGGGCATCTTAATGAGAATCAGTGCTTTTTTTTTTTCTCCTTCCTTTTGGGGTTTTGTTCTGTTAGTGTGCCTGGCCTTCAAAGCTGGCTTTGTACTGTACGTTGCCTTAGTTTAAAGCACTTGTATTTTATGTTAGAAACTCTTAAAAGAATTTTTATTTCTTCAAGTTTCACAATGTGAGGAGCTGCAATTTTGACCTTCAGTGTGAATTCACACAGTTTGCAGTGGGCCAAGTGTAAGGAGCATTTGGAGTTTTGAGAGAAGACTGGGATACTGTTGTTGTCTCCTACTTGAATTTCTGCCTGCAGTAGCTGTGAATTTTCACTGCAGCTGCTCTTACCAGTGTTCATGGATTTTATTATTATTATTATTTTCCAGTTCACAAAAATGACGAAGACTTCTGGTTTGTCAGAAGATATAGTGTGGAACTGCAAGATACTGCTGAAGGAGAGGGATGTGGTTCTAAAGCTCATGAATAAATGTGAAGACATTTCCAATAAACTGACAAAACAAGTAACCAGGATTACTAGAGATGGAGGATGTGGATGGAACATAGAGCAGCCCTCCATTCTGAATCGCAGGTATCTCTCATTTTAATAATTTAGGAGGGTGTTGGACAATAAGGTGTACTTGAAGACTGGATTTTCAGAACTGTAGTCTTGGAAAGTAGAGTTGCAGATTTTTGATGCTTAATAGCTCTCAGTGAGCTAGATAGTGATGTGTAACAGTTGAGAGAATTAACAGATTTTTTGAAGTGTATCAAGAAAGCTGGTGGGCAGGATAAGAGCATGAAAAATTATTACAGTGTCTTATTTCCTCCCTGTCTGGTAAGTGTAACAGCCAACCTTAAGCAATGGAATCATGAGTTGTCAACTTACTTCAAATAAAAGCTGAAGCAAACCTGCTTCTTTAACGGGGGAAAGATTTCAAATAGGGTTTGATTTCAAAAATGCTAGGTCAGAACAAATTGAGCAAACTGGGCATGTTTATCAGCTGGATGAAAGACTTTGGTCTGAAAGTTCAGATGTACCAAGTAATCTGAAACTCTGTATCCAGAGTGGCAGCAGGGTGTGTTGTGGGGAAGGATGTCTTTCAGAGAGGTAAATTGGTAAGGATCTTCAAATGGATATTTGGAGGACTGGAAATGGATATGGATATGGTGGAGGGCATTATCCTAAGGGTTAGGAAATGCAGGGGTGCAGTGGGAATGGCCAAAATAGCAGCTTGAATTCCAGTTGGATGCTGTTACAACTAAATAGCAAAAGGATTCTCAGCTGTGTGAAAATAAACCTGGGAGGAAACAGGAAGTCTTTGGAGGAAGGATGTCAGTGGCATTGCTTCTTTGGAAAAAGTGCTGAACTGGGTAACTTGCTGTTGAGTGTATTTTGTGGGTTTTGGGTTTGGGTTTCTTTGGTGCTGACACAAACAGTAATTGTTTGTGAGCAGAATTAGAGATGCAGCTGAAAAATGCCACTTAATTCATTGTGTATTTTGAAAATGAGTGGTTCTGTACCTGCTTTTATCTGGTTGTGTATCACTGATTGTAGAAGAAAGTATTTCTTGTGTTCTATAAGACTGACTGACTCACTTTGGTCATTTTAGATCTATGAAAATGCAGATAAGTAACTCAGTTTGTGTACAGGTGACCAATTAAGAAAGTTTGTGGTTTTCACTACACAAAGAGGTCTGGAGTGCATTAAAATAAAGGCAGTGTTAAACCTGCCAGTCTGTGATTACCATAAGTGTAAAGCTGTGTTTCATGGAAAAACAAATGAAAGGTGGTGATAAGCTTGATTGTTTTTAACAGTTTGAAGCTGAAGCCATATCAGAAGATTGGTTTGAACTGGTTAGCACTGCTGTATAAGCACAGATTGAATGGCATCTTGGCTGATGAAATGGTAAGTGTGAAACTGCTTATTTAAGAATTGTTCAAATTTTGCAGAAAAGACTTTGTTGAATCCTTGCCTAGGAGCCTCAAGCAGATTATAAGTAGTCTTAAATTGCAAACAGTTCTCCAAGATCTTAGAAGCTGCTGAGCTCCTTTCTATTTGAAAATCAAAGGTAGCCTAAGGTTCATGGACACTGACAATTACAAGTCACATGGTGTCTTCTGATGCAACGGAACCAGTTTCTGCTGCAAAGGTTATTTTCAAACCATTGAGTTTAACAGCTCCTTGCCCAAAAATATAATTCATTCTACTTGTCCAGCATTTAGTGTAGTGAGCTCCTATTTTCTTCATTTTTTCATCAGTTTCAAAGCAGGCAGATAACAATACAGGAAAAACCAAGTGGGTAGAAACCTTCTCTGCTTCTCCAGAAGCAGCATTTCCACCATCTCTTGTCATGACACTCCCCATTAACTTTGAACTAAGAAAGAGAAGCTTATGGGTTTGAGATTTTGTTAAATGCTGACACCACCCGTAGTTTTACAACAGAAAAATACTTACTGATGCAGCTGCTGAATTTGTGGTCTGTTGTTTGTAATCCTGGCTGCTGTTCCTCATCTGGTGAACCATGAATGAAAGCACTGCTTTGCCTTGCTATAACTTAAGCAGTGTTTCTCAGCTTCTGTATGTTTCATGTTAGTAAGAATGTGTGTGTTTTGTGATAGATACAACCACACAACTTCTAAATTTTTGACGCAGAAAACAGGAAAAGTGAGTGTTAGTGGAAATGTAGGCTTATCTTAAATCTGATTCCTGTCTTAAATTCCACTTCAGAAATATCTGGAATACCCTTTGTACTACTGGCTCAAATGAAATAAACATTTTGTTTCCAAGTAATCATTTTTCTGCACCATTGGTTCAGGAAGGTACAATTTTGAATATTATTTTTGAGAGATGAACTTGAACTAAAATGAAAAACTTCATAAATTGAAAAGATGAATCTTTGTTCAAATATTGAGCTGAAATGATAATGAAGTTTGACTGAGGTTGTACTTAAGAAGGGATTGTCTTCCGTAAAATTGTTTAAACAGAACAAATTTTCTAATCAGATTTCTAATCTTTACTGGGCCATCACTACAGTGTAATTGTCTTATGAGTTCAAAACACTTCTGTGTCCCACAGATTGTAAACTTTGTTTAAATAGATTTCTTTTCTCTTAGGGCTTAGGAAAAACAATTCAAGCTATTGCATTTCTGGCTTATCTCTACCAAGAGGGCAATAAAGGTCCGCATTTGATAGTTGTGCCAGCTTCAACGTTAGGTAAGTTACAAACTTGAAAAATTATTTTGTTAGGAAAAAGCCATCAATCATGGACATACAGTAAAACAAAGATAATTTAATGAAAGAAAATTTGGGTTGCTTATGGTGGTACTCAACTCCTTAAGTTATTTGAATTGGAATGCAGACCATACTGCAGGCATGCTTGTTCTGAATTAATTAGGCTTAGGATGGAACTTTTTTAGATGATCTGTCTGTTTCAAAAAAAAATGAAGTTGCTTGTTACAATCTGAACTTGTGTAGCAAAGGAGTCTTTTTACTTACTGAATATTGGCTGAACTTCCTAGTCTTCAGGCTGTGCTTAGGGTTAGGTTTCATGACATTTTAAACGTTCTCTGTCTTTTTTCCTCTTTACTGCACAGCATCTGTCAAAGCAGATGAAAATCTTAAAATGATGAGGCTAACTGTCTTTTACTTGTGTGTTCTGATTGTTTTATGGCCTCATTTGAAATTGGAAAGAGTATGGTGGAATCAAATGTCAGCAAAGCTGATGAGGTTAGCGGAAAATGGCTCTTGATGGAGTTAAATTTGGATTTGTTGAATGACGGGAGGGAGTAACAAATTGAATTTAGAAAATAAATGCTGCTTTTAATATAAAATACTGGTTTGGGCTTCAAAAATTTCTCTTGATGCATCAGTAAAGTTTCCAGTTGTTCAACTTAAGTTTGAAATTGTCATTTTTATTGTGCTTTCAAACTCCACTGGAACCCAGATTTTGAAACAACCCTTAATAATGCATATATTACTTAAAACCTGAGGTGTTTGTAGGTACATGAACAAAGGTGCTTTTGTGAAGTCAGTCTTAGAGTCCAAATTTTAGAGGCAGGTCAGCAATGCCTGGGCAGTGCAGTCTGCTGGCAGCTTTCCTGACACTTTTCCAGAGGTGTCTCCTCATCCCTGGTCTGGGTCTAGCACCTTCCCAAGTGGCATTTAGCAGAATCTGCCTTCTGCTGTGGTTTGGGGTCAGCACTTGTGTTGGCTGTCAGGCAGCTTCCCCTTGGGCACAGCAGTGTTGCCTGTGGCCACTGTGCTGCTGCACACCTGGAGCTGCACAGCTGGGATGTCAGGCTTCTGCCTGCTCCCAGAGGCACTGTCTCTCCTGATGACAAACTTCTGCAGGCTAGTGCTGACAGATGAAGTGATTTGCTTTCTGGGGATTTAACTGTCTAGGGAAGAAACCAAGCTGCAAAGTTACACATTGTATTTATTTCACACAGTGGTTACAGATGGTGCGGGGCCTGTTCCTGCAGGAGTTTAAAGTGGAAGCTGGTTGAATTACTAAAAGCCTGGTTGGGGTTGGTTCAGTTTCTTACATATCAGTTTTCTAGTTTTAAGACAGAATATTTCTTAACCTTCAGGAGAGTTTAAAGGGATTTGCATTAAAATCAGATGTTTGGTTTGATGCTGAGGTGTGAAACAGTAAGACATAATAAAGTATAAATTACTTGGGTTTTGTTTTAATGTTGTCTTACAGATAACTGGATAAGAGAAGTTCATCTCTGGTGTCCTGAACTGAATGTCCTCTTCTACTATGGTGAGGAATCTAGTTAAGAAATGAATCCAATAATACAGTTGCTTGCATGGCCAGTGTAAGAAAAGATGAATTGCTCATGGCAGTGTTGTTTAAAGACAGTTGTTTCAGACACAGATTTATCAATGAGTGATTTCTCTGCAGTGTCTTTAATTGTTACATGTATATAAATATATATATAATTGTACTTATTTTATGTTGTTTCCTTCTTTAGGATCCCAAGAAGATAGGAAACATCTCAGGGTGGACATTCATAATAAAGTCATTGATTTCAATGTAATTGTGACTACGTAAGTACAGTTAAAACACTACAGACAGAGAGCTCTAGTGAGGTCCTGCTGACCTCTAGTGGTACAAGAAACCAGACAATTTCAGAAGTTGGGTTTCAGATAGTGGTTAACTGGTGTTTTATGATTGTGCAAAAGATACTGTGACACTTTAGATATGTGTCTGTCAGCATGTATATTACAGATAATATTACAATTGTAATAGACTTTAGCAGATTTTTAGGAAGTGTTACTGAGAGCATTGGCTCATCAATTAAACTGAAATAATTTGCCAGTAATAAATTGTATTGTGGTTGGTTGCTTCCAGGCAGTTTTACTTCCCCTCGTGTACTTTCTCCATAACTCTTAACAATATTAGAGAATTTGATTTGATTGTGATAACAGTGCATTCATTTTCAGAGAGAGACTAAGTGCAAGTGATATTTGTCTCTGACAGATACAACTCTGCAATCAGCAGCTCAGATGATCGAGGACTGTTCCGCAAGCTGAAGCTTAACTATGCAATTTTTGATGAAGGTCATATGCTCAAGAACATGAGCTCTATCCGCTACCAGCACCTCATGACAATTAATGTAAGAAGTTTAGTTATTGCTGAGTTACAGGGGACAGCTCCTGGCTTTTCTCTTTTGTAGTCACAAGCGGGGGAAAATGGAATATTAACTGTAAAGTTCAAATGCACGTAACTTTAGAGATACTGCAGTATGCAAGTGGATTTAGATGTTGGTGTGATCTAAGGAGTGGATCCTGCACTGTGATCTCTTTCAGGGACTTAAGCTCCCAAAGAAATGTAATAAATTTCCTGTGCCATCATTACGATGGTGGTAGTGCTTGAGATTCAGTATTAAGCAAATTCCCAGTTACATCCCATAGTAGTAATGATTTTAAAGATACTATTCCAATTACTTGTGCTGAAATCTTGTAGTATTCAAAGACCTGCTCTGATAGGGCTATGTAAGAAGAGCCAGCTTGAAAATATTTTTTCTTGTGCCTTGCAGCCTAAGGAAGTGTGGAGTTTCAGAAAGTATTTGAGTACAGCTCTTTCTTTGAATATTGTGATCTAGCAAGGTAGTATTTGTGCAATAATAATAAATTTAAGATTACTTACTGCAACTTATTTTTCAAAATCATGTTTTCATCAGTAGCCATTTTAAAAAGCTGATCGTTAAGCAATAAAACTTTCTTGTACTTGCAGTTCAAAACTTGTGCTTAAGTACTGTATGACATTAGAGAACTTGATATGGGAGCAGCAATGAACACAGTCATCAGGAGGAAGAAAAAATACCCCAAACAACCAAAAAAACCCAACAGTGACAACCAAAACAAAGCCCAAACAAAACAATCAAGAAGAAGCCTAATAGATCCAGGAATGATTTTTTAATTGTCTTAAATTGGTGCACAGTTCCCTACAGATCTGTAAACGGTTTTGTTGATTTAACAAGGAAGTTATTCCGTGACATTTCAAATATATAATAAGTTTAAATAGTTATAATTTAAAGCAAGCTCATTTTCTCACTTCTCCATAGCTGTGGTTTTTCTGCCAATAATATTTTTTTAGCCTGTGTGACAAATGTTTCTCATTGCTCTTTCCACTTTGGACGAACAGGCCAAGAATCGCTTGCTGCTAACGGGGACTCCGGTTCAAAATAATCTGTTGGAATTGATGTCCCTCTTGAATTTTGTCATGCCCCATATGTTCAGCAGTAGCACAAGTGAAATTCGAAGGATGTTCTCTTCAAAAACAGTGAGTACCATGAATTCTCTTCTTGAAAATAACTATTTTATTTTTGCTGGAAGACTGCTGTTGCTGCATAACTTCTGTTTTATTGGTATCTTATGGAAACAGGTAATGTGATTATGAAAATCTAGAAAATTAAATAATTGAGTAAACCTTTTAAATTAAAATATCCTGTAACAGGATGTCTTTAAATACTAATGGCCAGGTCAAATATGTCTATTTTGGCTGGGGTTTTCATCAAGTTAGAGAAGTTAAAGGGGTGGTGTTACAGCTGAAAGCTTCAGACTGTAATTGAATTCTTTCAATGTTTTCCTTAGAAGAGTGCTGAAGAACAAAGCATATATGAGAAGGAGAGAATTGCACATGCAAAGCAGATAATAAAACCATTCATCTTGAGAAGAGTAAAAGATGAGGTAACATTTTATCTTTAAAATGATGGGTTTGTGTTATCAAAAAGCCTGATAATCTCTGAGACCAACACTAGAATATGAGGTGAAGTTACTTACTGATCTTAAAAAATGTTAATGGGCACTTGCAGACTTCAGTGGTCTGAGGAGCGTAATGCTGATTAGCAGGGGAGTAGATCCCCAGTATTGTATATAATATTATTTCATGCAGCTCTGGAGTGTGCAGGCCATGTTACTTGGTAGAGAGGTTGATGTATAATCCAAGTCAGACCTGAGTTGAATTGCTGCCCAAGTTAGTGAAGTTAAAAGCAGTGAAAGGGGCTGAGATGAGGAGAATGAACAGAGTATCATAACAGCTATAAGATAGTACAGAATTACTGATGGTTCTCAACACTACAGGTTTTATATGGTATCATTTTGTTTTGTCAGGTTCTTAAACAACTACCTCCCAAAAAAGATCTCATTGAGCTGTGTGCCATGTCTGAGAAACAGGAGCAACTCTACTTGGCTCTCTTAAACAAGCTCAAGAAAACTATTGACAGTAATGGTATGTAAGGGCCTTGTTTCCTTTTGGTGGATTTTTTTCATGCTGAGACATATGTTGAATGTGACCCAGTCTTTGCTTTGTAGAAATGTCTAATACTCATAAACTCTCTATATCCCTTTTGTGAATTTCTTTGAAGTTCAGGTAATAGGTGAATTTTCAAACTGAGTTCTTACAAACAAAGTTCTGCTGAGGGATAAAGGTGTTTCAGATGGTTATTTTCAGTAGCAGTACAAAGACGCCTTCTTTGATTACAGAGAAAAGCTCTGATATGGGAAATGCAATGATGCAGCTTAGAAAAATGGCCAATCACCCTCTTTTGCATCGTCAGTATTACACAAATGACAAGCTCAGGACGATGTCCACCCTCATGCTCAAGGTAAGGGGATGAGATTGAGAAGCAATCCCTCATTTTTCAGAATTTCTAATGCAAACGTGGTTCCTTGTTTGTTTTGTTGTCAGACTTCTCGTCAAAAATGTATCTTTGCCAAACTTAATTCATTGCTGCTGCCTTTTATTTCGCTGCATCTATCCAGTGATCTAATCAAGCTTCTGTAGGTATTTAACGCTGATTTTTGTATCATAAGAGTGGAGACAACAGTTGTGGGTCTGCAGTCATCTCCTTTTCATAAGTTTCCCCTTAGCACCTCTTCCCTCTACCACAGAATTTAAAGCCAAAGGGTTTATGGAAAAAAACTTATGTGGGCACTTGAGTTTAGTAGTTTTCTGAGTGGCAAGAACTGAGTAGTATAGAACTGAAAAGGGGAAGGCATTGTATTGATCTGTTAAGGATTTTTTTTAATTTGTATGGGGTGAATGACTGAGGAGCTTGGGGGAAATTGTTGCTTATTTCTAAACTACATATAGAAAATACCTCAACATCTGTGCAGCAGGTGCTCTAAAAAAGTTGGAGTTGACTTTGAGTATTTTTCAGCTTTTTTTTAAAGTGAATCCAGACAAGGTTGAGGGGAAGCAAGAAGTGACCCTTTGGTTTATGAAGGACTTTTGTCCGTTTTTATTCCCATACCATCGTACTCTCCAGATGTGCACTTTTTTTTCCTCTTTCTTCCAGGCATGACATCCCTCTACCCACCCTACATCTTGGGCTGGGCTTTCCATGTCTTCTACCATCTATTCAAGGATTGGACCTCCCTTTTAGGAAATGTGTCTTTGGGGAAGAGGTCCAATAAAGGGATAAAATGTTGTAGGGCTTGATGGGAAGTAGGTAATTGCTATGAAGGTTGAGCATATCCTTCTTAAATTTTTGGCAGCACAAGCGCTTGTAAGAGCTGAACTGTGAAATAGTTATCCTCTTCTATAAACCTGAAGTTGAGACTTCATCTTTTGTTGCTTGCATGAGCCATGCTCTAGCACGTGTCCATGTGTAGGTGTGTTACTTTTTTCTTTCAAAGATCATGGATGTTGCTGTGTGGTTTTGCTTTTATTTCGCTGGTGAGATTGTGTATTGCATAATTTTCCTTCATTTTTGCTAATAGGAACCCACACATTGTGATGCTAACCCTGACCTTATCTTTGAAGATATGACAGTAATGACAGATTTTGAGCTGCATGTGCTTTGTAAGCAATATTCTCACATCAATGACTTCATGTTAAACATGGATCAGATTATGGATTCTGGAAAGTTTAGAGCACTGGAACACATTCTCTCCAACCTAAAAGAAAAGGTATTACAGATGGCTGAAGCTTTTCCCTGTGTAAAGAGTGGCTCTAAATAACTGGTTAAATTAATATCTGCCAGCTCTGTATGCAACCCAGTTGTTTTGCTGCAGTCTTTTACAATGTAATTTAGTGCATGTTCAGAATTGCAAAGCAACACTTAGAGCTTTTAATGTGCAGCCCTGAGTATGCACATCACTTCAGAGACACCTGAAATAAATTCTCCCAGTTTTCCATGTTTCAGAATATTCATCCTAAGTTAACAACTCCTATTAATATATGGGGTCTTGCAATTTTCACACCTCGTGAACTTGGACCTTCCTTTGGCAGTTCAATAGGACTGTATTACATTAGAATAATCATGTGTGTGTTAAGCCCCTGGAAAGGTGAGGAGGTCCCTGCCTGAAGTCCTGCCCTGAGGTTCAAGCAGGTTTATTTTGCAAATAAGCGTGTGCCATAATGCTCCAGAGTATCCTGAATTTGCACAAGTGAGTGCTGTGGATCTGACTGTTTCAGACAAAATAGGACTGCTCTCTATATTACATGAAATATTTAAGTTTTGAATGAAAGTATTTTGATGTTTATGGATGAAGTAATCTGTCATTTATGCATTTGATGTATGATTTTTTTGAGCCACCTAAATACAAAGTAATTAAAATATTAATGCAATGACAGACAGTGAGTTAATGCAGCAGAACTACTGGGTATGGAATCTTCACTGAAATCAATCCTGACTTGATGATTTTCAGCTTAGTCTTTTATTTCGGGAAACAGAGATTCTGTGAAAGTAAAATCATATATTTGCATCAATGAAGAATTTTTGTCATTCATGGTTGACATGTTTCAAAATTTTTGCTTTGCTTTGTCCTTTCCAGGGTGACAGAGTTGTGTTGTTTAGCCAGTTCACAATGATGCTAGACATCTTGGAAGTTTTCCTAAAACACTGGCAACATAGATACATTAGGCTGGATGGAAAAACGCAGATTTCTGAGCGGTATGTGACTCTTGCTAAAAACGAGAGAGAGAAAGTGAATGTGTTGGAGAGGGGGAGGGGACTTCAGACCCTTACCTTTGTTTTCCAATGTACAGAAGTCTGCTCACTGGACATTGACCGTAGAAGGTGTTTAATGTTGGATTTCAGATCACCTTAGTAAGGGTGAGGCTGAAAGATGAGGTTTAGATGGTGGGTTTACAGTCTTAGCTATGGGAATGAAAAATGTGTGTCTTCAGCATTTCCTGGTGTGTTTGACTTGTGTGTCAGCAAGTCATAACACCTGTAGCTATTCCTTGGAAGTAGAGTGTATCTCTTTTACAATAGGGAGATAAGATACAGCCCTTTGTTTCTCTAGGACAAACCATTCTGTCTGTCCCTGCAGCTGAAAATGTTGCAATGCTTTTCTTGTGTTTGAGCTGAGCTGGGTTTCTGCCTCAAGAACTTTTGAAAAAAAAAATTTTTGGATGCTTTTTCCTTTATTTCAAAAAACTGTCATTCTTGCTGTGAAGTTACTTCCCATGTCGAGCTGATGTCTGTTTCTGCCCTTGCATGTGAAGTTAGTACAGAAGATTGTCATGAAGTGAAATTCATCCCCTGCCTTCCCATTTGTTTCGTGTGTTTGTCTTCCCACTGACTCCTTGTGTTCTGTGATCATCAAAAATCTTTTTTCAAGCCTGTTTTCACTCTTTGCTATCCATCTGTCACTCCGTGTGTTTCTTTGGTCACTGCACAGGGCTCTTTTTCCTGCTATATAACATCTGTACTTTGGAGCTGCTGTGCAGTGTCACTGTCCTCTCTTCCAAAAGCTCATCCCAACTCGTGTGTTCAGCTCTGGAGCCAGTGCGGAGTGTTTTCCAAGGCCTGATGCATGGTGTCTTGTGCTCTGCAGGATACATCTGATAGATGAGTTCAATACAGATATGGGTATATTTGTGTTCCTTCTGTCCACCAAAGCTGGTGGCTTGGGCATTAACCTGACCTCGGCCAATGTTGTTATCCTCCACGACATTGACTGCAACCCTTACAATGACAAGCAGGCAGAAGATCGGTGCCACAGAGTAGGTCAGACACGGTAAGACTTCCTTTAATTATAGTGCTTGGGTTTTCTTGGGGGCAAGCTCTCAGAAGGAGGCTCAAAGGACAATATTCATGATTAGAAGTTTTAAGCAGACTTGTGTAGAGCAGCTCTGGGTTGTGTGGCAGGTAGGAGCTGTGATTGTCTTAGTCCATGTTTCTGGCAGAACAAACCTTTGTTTACACTCTCCTCCTTTTCCTAGTTTACTATAACTCTCAAATTGTGTATAATTCTCAAATTTCTAGTGCAGGGAACTATTCCAAGGTAGATCTGAAGTCTTTGGGACTGTCTGGCCAAGCTGTTTGTTCTCTTCAGGAGACTTCTAAGCTTTTAAATGCCACCCTATCACAAAGAGTGAGACCACAGAATGTGTGTAATTTCAACAGTATTCAATGGTAAAATGGAATTAGGGGGAATTTGACTTGTTTATATTAATGGAGATTTTTGTGACTGTCCACACATTTGCAGTGGCTGGGAGTACAGGAGAAAACGTGTTTTCTGGCACAGTTGTTCCAGAGAAAAATCTAGAAGCTCTTTGCCCTCTCATTCATTTCCTCATCCTTGCTTTAAACCCAAGCCAGCTGAGCCAAGGCATCCTTCCCTTTTGCATTAATCCAAACTACAAAAATGGATTTTTTTTCTTGTGGTTTTCAGAGAAGTACAAGTCATAAAGCTCATCAGTAAGGGGACTATTGAAGAAACCATGCTGAAAATCAGCCAACAGAAATTAAAGTTAGAACAAGATATGACTGCAGCAGAATCAGGTAGGTGTCTTGCACATAATGATGTCCACTTAAGTAAATTGAAGCTGCAGTATGTTACTCTGAAAAAAAGAAGGTTCTTGATGCAGGCAAGCCTTTTGTTGTTTGGGGTTTTTTATGTTAAACTAGAAAGATGTATTTTTGCTGGTTGTTCTTTGATTTGACAGGAAGCACCCGCTGAGTCTGACCCAGAAATCAGTGACCAAGTACTACAAGCAGAGGATTTTTTTACTGTTTGGGCACGTAGACTTTTGTCTGTGAAATATTTTAAGCTCTACTAATGCTTGTTTTTATTCCTCAGGAGAAGAAGGAACCATTCCAGCAGATATAGCCACGCTATTAAAAGCTTCATTGGGTCTCTAAAATGTAAATATGTTGTGAAATTCAAGGAAGAAAGATGATGATGTACCCCAAGGACTCTTACATTACAGTTGACCAGGAGTTTTATGAACATTTATAACTTTTTGTAGTTTCTTTATTGTATTGCTCATGGTATTGAAAATTTTTAACACCAATAGCGTTCTTTTGATGCCTAAAAGCATAAATGGCCCAAATGTGCCAACTTCGGATGCTGAATAAAGGTTTTACAGATCACTTTTGAAAATGGGGACCTAAGTAGTAATTGTTTTAACAAATCTGCTGCTGCTTAAGATTTGTCAGTATTTTTGTAATTATTTCTACCTCCAAATATATATGTATATATATATAAACTGTCCGTTTCACTGGATTCTGCGTGTAGATTTTTTTATATGTGCCTTATTTGACAATGCTTGAGTCTGTTTCTGCTTGTTTCGGTTCATTTGATGTTCCGTACTGGTTTTGTATCAACTTGTTCCAATAAAATTCCATAGATTGACAGAATGTTTTCGTGCTTGCAGTGATTTGGGGCAGGTGAGGGGATGATTATGTGCATGTTACAAATCAATCAGGCAGCTCTCAAACCAGCTGGAATGTTCCAATTGAACTGGCTTGGCTTTGTCCAGCAGTAGTTAATTACCAGCGTGTCATTATACTCTAATTACAGTGGTGTGAGGATATTGATTGTAAAAACAGAACTTCTGGCAAATGGTTTGGTCAAGTCTGTGAGTATTGTGGTCAACTGTACATGATTTCTGCAAATTCAAAATGGGTGAGAAATGAAAGCTTTTCCAGAACTTGTTTTCCAAGTGTGGACTAAAGTGCTCGGCTTTTCCTAGAAATGTTCTGTGGCTGTGCTGTCTGTTCCAAAATGCACAACTGAAATAAGTTGAATTTGTACTGTATTGTTTGAGAAGGAATATGGGTAAGAATCAATTTTCCATGCTTCTTTAATTCTGCTGGTTCTGCTGGACTAAATAGTAGGTCTTAACAGAGAACCACAGGTGATTAATGCTACAGCTAATGAGGTTGTGTGTTTCCGTTGAGCACGATGCTAACCCAACTGTTATCCCATTGTACCTGCATGTTCTCACCTGCTTGGTTCACATGTGGATTGAAAGAAGATCCCTGCCCTTCATGGTGCGTTGTGTAGTGTCCTGAATGTGTCTGGGATCAGTTAATGTGGTCTGGAGGAGCAGTGGCTACCCCTGGGGTCAGTATCTGTCTGTAGGTGCTGTGAAGCTCATGCGTGTTTCTGCCTTTCTTCCTTGTAACTGTTTCTACTCTTTTTAGGTGGTGTCTGAAGAGATTGCAGGGTCACGATCCTTGGAGATAACCAAAAGCTAACTGGATGCAGTCCTGGGCAGCTGGCTCTAAGTGGTCCTGTGTGAGCAGGGGCTTGGACCAAATTACCACCAGAAATGCCTTAACTATTATATGGTTCTGTTTTTCTGATTGGGAAAGGTGTATAGAGGGGAAAAAACACAAAGCCACTCTCCGAAGTCAGTTGCTGAAGAAGAGTTTTGGGAGCTAAAGAAGGAAAAATGTGTGAAGAGCCAGAGCAAAGCACTCAAGGAGTTGCAGAGCAGGTGAAGATGGGAATGAGTAAAAGTTGTTTCTGTTCTGACAGTACCTGACTTGTCTCTCTTAGGGGTTGTTTGGTGTCACTCATGATTCAATGAAATAACACTTGAGGTGGGAGGGGAAAGTAAACATGAAGGGAAATACTCTCCCAACAGTGGCGATTTCCAGCACAGGGTGCTGCCCAAGTTTGTTGTGGTTTATCTGCTTACACCACACAATGAACACCTCTCACAAGCACTTGTCTCCCCTTGAGTTTGTGTAAACCACTTTCATCCACAGCCATCCACACTGCCAGGATTTCCACCTGCCTTTTCTCCAGTCCTGGAAGAGCAAACCCCTCATTTGTTCTAAACCTGGTTGCCATGACTGACTCCCAGTTTGTGTCTCCTACTTACTGGCATAGATACTGAGCTGTTGAATGTTTTTGCAGATGGTGTGTTTATGGAGAACTGGTACGGGCAGCAGCTCAGCCATGCAACTGCGTTTTGGCTTGTTTTGGAGATTTTTTTTAGGTTTTTTTACAGGGGCACAGCATAAACCTCAAGGTTCTCAAAAAGTGCTTTTTTTGGGCCCTTGAATTTTATTGACTAAGTGGGTCTTTTTTTTTTTTTTTTTTTTTTTTTTTTTTTTTTTTTTTTGCATAGTGTCCCCCACATTTGCCCTCTCCATTTCACTTGCTTTCCTGCAGATTGAAAGACTGCAATACACAAAATGTTGAGATTGCATCTCCCCAGGAAGGTGTATTCACTTTTTCTCCCTTTGAGAGTGCACAAAACATTAATTGGTTTGATCAAGCACTCTGTTAATAGAGGGGGAATGTGAATGAAACCACACTTCTGTGAATCAGTATTTATTACTCTACTAAATCAGTGTTTTAGATCATCTTGCAAATGGATATATATGGTGGATTTTGATTTGATACAGCATAGCCATCTCAAATTAATTTAAATGATTCAGAACTTAATAACTTAGGATGGTTGTCATATTGAAAACTAAACAAGCATTTGTTTTTCTGAGCAGCTGATCTACATTACGGTCTTCGGCCTTTTCTGGATCCAGGCTGCAATGGCTGGAAGTGCTTGCACTCTCTCCCTGAGAGCCAGAAGCCTGGGATATTTGTCTGCCAGGTCAGGTTTACAGGACAGAAGTGTCGTACTGCACACATCCCAGTAGAAATCAGCCCACGTTACCTAGTGGAAATGGGACAGAAAACAATAAATTTTAGTTGGTAATCTCAAAAGCCAGGATTACTAATATTCTCAAAAAACTCTGAATTTATCTGTTTTAAGTTTTCATTTTGGGGTTGAGGGTTTTTGAAAGCCCATTTTTACAGGGCTAGTAGTTAGGTTGCAATGCAAGGCTTGACTTCAGTAAATATTGGTTAAAATCAAGTCCTGGCTACAGATATTAGTTGTGCTACAATGTTAGTCTTTCCTGCTGAAACTGCTGCAGAAAACAGTTTGGAGTAAAAAGTGTATTATGTTTTTACAGAGGTTTTTTTTTGTATTGCCTTGAAAATAAGTCAGTGATGATAAACAGGGTTCTGTGTAGTCATGAATTTGTATTCACCAGTGCAAACGCATTTAAAATGTTTTGTCTCAACATACTTATGAACTGCTTTAGAAAATGTAGATCCTAGTCCTGGTTTGCCTCACTTTTCTAACATTGTGGAAAACAATTTTCACTTTGCAATAGAGTGACCAGTTGTATATTGGTAAGAGCAAAGGCCTAAAAGTGTGGGGAGAGTTGCTTCATGGCCTGACATGAAACCCAGAAATTCAGCAATAATCCATTACTTAATTTTTCTGGCAACCTGATGGGAATGGGAGAAACAAAAATTATACTTACAGAGTTCCCTACCAGCCACTTCTTATCCCCTAAGAAAGTATCCAAATCTTTCAGTAGCTCAGGTGCTTTGTTGGTGAGGATATCATCAAATGCTTTTTTCTGGTGAAAGAACAAAACAGAGATGCACAGCAGTCAGCAAAACTGAATTTTTGAGGTTTTATCATTTATGAAAAAGCTGAAATATAAGATTAGGATCAGATACCAAAACATGGCATTCATGGCTAGCTGAGCCATGACTTGAAGCCAGTTCCTAAATGAACACCTGAGTGCTCCTTGGTGCTCACATGATGTCTGTGGTGATGCTGCTCCTTTTTCTGCTAACAGGAAAAGCACCCAGTCATGGCAAGACAGGAGCTCAGCCATAGATTTGGGAAGAATCCTGCTACAAGATATATTCCTAATGTCTCCTAGCAATTTTGGGGGGACTCTTTTGAATGTTATTTTTTCTAGGATGCAGAGTCTCAGATTTCCAGCATCCCTTGCACTCAAGTCTTTTATGCTGTCAGTCAGATGCTGCTCAGTTATCTTTGCTTATCAGACCTTCTTATGTGAGATGTGGAACTTGGTTTTTGAGCTTTTGATGGGGTTGATTTATCTTTGAACTTTAAAGGTCATGTTATTTTTGCTTTTTTGTCTCCACAGCAGTAAGATTTTAGGTGGCTAAAACATCTTTTTAAAGGATGATCAAAAAGCTCAGGCCCTTGTGTTCGTATGTTAATGGTTGAAGCATGAGGTTATTGTGGTGGTTCTCCACTAGCTGTTTCCCATAGCAGAAATTCTTAAGGCTGCTTTTAAAGAGGCTAAGCTGTTTCCTTTGGCAAGGAAAACTGCTTCTGGTTTTCTCTTCTCACCTGTGTGGAAACAATTATGACTGTGGACTGTTATGATCATCTGGTCAACCCATGTTGCACAGTTTGTGCAGTTACTGTGCTTGGCCTAATTTTGGAGGAACATGCTCAGGCTTGGGTGAATAAGCACTGGTGTACAGGAATGGAATTATTTCTACAGCTTTAACTGAGGTTAATGTGAAAAAAAATAGGCAGAAACCTAAATGCAGGCTGAAATCAAATCAGTGTTTCTACAGAGATGATCGAAGATTTGACATAATTTTCTGCTTTGTTAAGAGCTTAGTAACTGGATGAGGTGACTGCAAATATCAGCCAGGAGTTTGAAGTCCAGAAATCTCATATCTGTGCCCTGGGTTGTAGTATTTCCTTTCTTTTAGGTAAGTGATCCCCTCCCCACCGTTTTACCCTGCAAAGAAAAATCCCAAACTATTGTGTGGTCATGAGGGTAACAACGTTCCCCAAGCACAGGAGTGTACAGCCAAGTTGTGAAGCTGGTGGGGTCAACCAGGATCCCTCTTCTGGAGTGGCACAAGCTGCTCATCTCAGCCCTGGAGCTCTGCAGCGGTGGATGCAGAGCTGTTGGAATGCCAGCTGTGTTTTGGGGAATGTGGGGTGAAGGGAGGGTCTGTGCCTGACACGGAGGGAGCTTCCACGGCCAGCTTCCACTCTGCTCACCTACTTTGCTTTGCTTTCTCTTTGCCTGGATGGCATTGCCTAGATGGCGTAACAGACCCTCTTACCATTCCCGGGGTGTGTGTGGGCTCTGGTCAGGGCTGGGGAGGTGTTTTGGCTTTAGTGTGTGTAACTGACTTAATCTGGGCTGGCGAGACCGTGAGACGCCACTGCCACCACAAGGTGGTGGCAGCGGACCCGGGAGGAGAGAAGGACTGTCAGAGAGGGGAATACAGGTGACCTCACCCCTGATAAGTAACAGCTGTGTTAATTAACCAATACAGCCTCGCTCCTGATGAGTGACAACTATAGCCAATAAGGATGAGTGAGATAAAAGAGGGGGGGAGCTGGTAAGGGGAGGATCATCATAGAAGAATCTTGAGGCGCATGAAGGAGAGAATAATGAAGCAGGATCCTGGGGAGAGAGAATCACTGCTGTGAGGTCAGTCTGAGTCTGCAGTTAGAGCCTGTTGTTGGAACCTGCAGTTACAGTCTAGCTGGGCAAAAGCCTGCATTCAGAGTCTGCAAACCAATACATGCAGTCAGACTTTAGCAGGAAATAACCAGCAGCCAGAGGCTGCAAGGGAAGCCCACAGTAGGAGCTTGCTGCAGCCAGTCAGTGAATAGTTGGAGTTAAGATTCCTAAGCCGTGAAGGGAATAAGCCAGGACCCTTTTTATGCTGTGTTTAACAAGAAGTCTGTACCTCAGCTCATTTTTACTCTCTAACAAGAGGGCTGCTGCAACAAGGGAGGACAATGTTGGGAAAGTGAGATTGCTGACCATCCTTGGCCCCAGCATGTAGCTCAGCATGCCTACGTGTGGATGGGCACATAGGGGTTGGCTGCCTGCTCTTCCTGTTTAAATTAATCCCTGGTGACACGATCTGGGTCCTTTTTTGGAGAAGTGCTTGGGTGTGAGCTGGGTCACACACAGGAGTTACAACAGGAGCTTCCCCATGGAGGGACAGCAGTGCTGCCTCTGCACCAGCACATCAGCAGGAGTGTGGCTCTTCTGAAGTGATTAAAACTCATGAGTCAACTTACTCTCCTCATACTAGGAAACTTCAGGAAATCACTAGGAAATGTCAGAAATTCACACTTTCAAATACTACACCTCCACATTTCAGATTTTCCCCTGCAAGATTTCAGAGCACTTTCATATGGTTTCTTTATTTATTATTGGTTTGGGGCACCATTTTTTACTCTGTGGTCTTTGCAATAAGATATTCTAAATTATCTGAAATGTTGCTTTTGAATAAATGGAAGGTGGCAAGGAAGTGTGTCCTGTCTTTGCCCTTTTGGAGAGCTGTTTGGTGTAGGCACATCCTTGGTTCAAGCTGAATTAGTGAAGGGCAGCTCATGATGGCCTCAGAGTTTCTACCAAGGATGAGAACAACCTGGTGAAGGAGGAGGTGGGATCAGCCTCAAGGAAGAACCACAGAGCTTCACCAGCTCAGCTTTGCTGAGCCAAGCTGATGAACCCAGTGGCTGACACCCATCAGTGTCTCCAGAACTCAGATACAGCATCATGGCTTATGTGCTATCTTTGTTTAATTTAGTGACTGGCTTACTCTCACGTCCTGGTTTTTCTCTGCCCAAGGGAACAGTGTCATGAAATCATCCATGGTGTCCACAATGGCATCAGCTAAAGCCTGTTCCACAGGCGTCTGGCCTGCCACGCCTGTAGGAAGCAAGCATATGAAGGGATATTAGAGACAACATCAGCAGGAATTTTTGATACCCCAAAGGTAAACTCTGGATATTTTCATAAACATACATGTTCTCCAGGTCTTTTGATGCTAACCATGTGGATTTGACTCCTTGCATCCAGGTGCAATCTCATCTACCTTTGCTTTTTTTCCTCTTCTGGCCTTGTACAGCCATCCAAGCTAGTGAGTTGTTCTATTACCTGGGCCCCCAGCCTGAACTTTTTTTGTTTATCCTCTCTGCTTTCCAGCACACATTCAGCGAGGGTTGGCACAAGCTCCTTTGGTTTAATCATTGTCCATCCCAGTTTTGAATGTCCTTCTCCATCTCATCGTCTTTCCATTTTGGTCAGCATGTCCTCCAAAAGTGCATGTGTGAAAATCAGTTTCTCTTTCCCTATATCCTGCCCACTCAGCCCCATTCAGAACATTTTCATGACATCCCACTTACTTTTTAATCTTTCTTTGTAATCAGGGACCTCAGCCAAACTTTGTCTTGTTTACAAATCTGCTTTTCTCCCCTGTCCTTTCGCTTTCCTGCAGTCCTCTTAATGCCTCTACTTTTTCTCCTGAGCTGTCACTTCACAGACCTGCATTTATACTTTCACCTCTGTGCAGGTTCAGATCACCAACTGCATGCCCATGACCTCTGTCAGGTCATCTCCCTTAGTGAAACTCTGTGCTCTTGAAGGTGAGGCTGTGCCTCTCCTCTTGAACCTCAGGTTCTGTGATCCTTCAGTTATGAGTTGTTGGTGTTGAGCACCTCAAAATGGCATTTCTTGATTTAAAGGATTAGTGACGTGTATGCAGGTTTGATGGCAGAACCAGCAAATTTTCACCATGAAGTTGAAAAGATATCTTTCCCCTTCCATGCATGCACTTTTTCCTGCTGTAGCTGACAGCATGACTAATTCTAGGAAGAGTGCAGCATGGTCTGTGTGCGCTCCAGGTCCCAAGTCTTTGTCGCTAGTGCAAGTCAATCAAAAAAAGTCTGAAATTCAGACTGCAAAAGAAGCACAGCTACAGATCAGCCTCCCAACAGGAGCCAGGGAGGGAGGAATCTGGGGGGGAAGGCAGACTTTCCCTCTCTTTTTCGTCACCAGGTGGGCTTTCCTTATTCTCCCCTCTTGCAAAGAATAGATTGTATCAAAGCTGGAGGAAATGGGCAGGAACAGAATATTGCTGACACACTTGAAAATGTGTTGCTTTAGCACCTTGAAGAATAATGCTGTGAACTTCTGCTTCCTTCCTCAGTTAGAAAATGGGAGATATTTTGAAAGGCAGGCTACATCCATTTGCTCACAGTGTAAAAAAAGTAGGATAGTACTTGCTTCCCAGCCCCCTCTTCAATTTTCTGATGCCCAGCATGTCATGGGTACATCTGCCTTCAGCCAGACCAATTTTGCAGATGGTGTTGAATGACAGCTTGTTGACCTAAAGCAAAGGCTGGCCACTATCTTTGATTACTTGCATTACTACGTGTCATATCATTTTATCTAACTGGTTGTGTACTTCCACAGCACGTAAGTATTTAAAGATGCAAGTGATGTCAACATCTCCTCTAATCTCCCTGTTAGCCCAGAATTGTAGCCTAAATCTGCTTCAGAATTCTCTGCCTGCTGTGATAATCTCTAATGCTTCCAAAACCTCCTCCTTCTGGTCATTTTTCTGGTTAGCCTGGAAGCTCAAAGTTGAACTTTAGGGGGAAACTGCCCTGGCAGCCTTAGGGAAACCACAGGTATGTGCTTTCTGTCATGCAGGGACAGGTGGATGAAGCGTACTGGCTGGAGAAGTCAGCCCAAACCACAGGCACTGGTTTCATTTTTGCCATGCTGGTGTTTCCTTCTGCATGGTTAGGCTTGCCAAGCTGTTGGTTTGTTCCTGTTTTCACTGTGGATGTATTTTTACATGAGCATTAAATGTGAGCTTAGAAGAGAGAAAGAAAATAGTCAAAGATCTATTACCTGCTTCTCTGGCAAGGTATCTTGCCATTGCCACGCTCTGGTGGATGATAACTCCATCTACTTCCAGAATAGGGAGTTTGCCAAATGGGATAGCTTGGAGGAAAAAGTAAAAAAGAAAAAACAACCAAAAGTTAAATCATAGCCATTAACAGTGGGAGTCTGTGACAGATATAGCTTTCTCAGAGGGTATGCATTGTTATAGCACTTAACAGTTTCACACTGTTTCTGTGGAGAATGCATGGACTAAAAATAAAAGAGTAGGAGTAAGGATATAATCAGATTGCACTGCATGAAGGCAACTATAGCACAGAAATCAGGCGTTGCATTTCCTATTTCCTGGCATCGTGCTGTAGAGGCCGAATGTGCTCTATCCAGAATTCTTTATATAGGGAAACTTTTCAGGGGAATATTAGTTTTTTCTTCTCTCCCCTGCTTTTTTTCTCCCCAGGAAAGTGATTGCCAAGGTTAAACACAGTACTACTGAAGATTTCATAGTGCAGGATCCAGCTGGGGCATGAAGCAAGATATTTTTCATTTATGGTTGTTTTTAATTCAAAAGCAGTGATTCAGAGAAGCATCTACATTTCAGAAATTACATCATGACAAGGCATTTCACTTGACAGACATCACCGAGACAATCTTTCACACTGAACTACAAATGCTAAAAAGATATTCAAATTTTCCTTATGTGGCTTGCATTAAAAAAAAAATATTTACGGGGAAGAAGCCTCCAGGCTTTATGTATAGGGAAAGACAAACTAAGCAAGTGTTGTGGATATTTGTAAGGTAGTTTAAGCTATGAAATCAGTCTTTTCCAGTTCTTAATTTTGTAGTTATGTGGGAACTTGGACTGCTCTTTTGAGGTGTTTTGGAGAAGCTGCTGGCATTATATAGAAATGGAACTAGAACCTTGGAGCTTAACTGGGGAAAACAGTCATTCTCACTAGGACAGTGAGAATCTGTTTGTGGGAACCTGGTGCTGTTCACTGAGGGAAGTGTAAATCTCTGTGCTTCCAAGGATGCTGTTTCCAAGTGTGTGACTACAAGGGCTGATCATAGCTAAATGCTTTGCATCCAATTTTCATCTGTGTTACATCTCTATATAATTAAGCCATATCCATTTTAAGACTATCTTGGGAGGTAAAAAGGTGTTAGTGGGAAAGTGAGAACATCGGCCATTGGAAGCATGCAGAGTGCTTTCAGATCCAGGAAAACTGTCTTTACAGGGCAGCTGGAATGACACCTCTATTCCATCAGGATTTTTAGTTCTTACTGAAAAGGGAACAGTCATGAAATCTTATCCATTTGTAACTGTTTATCAAGACAGCTTCATAAATGATGAACACTGCTCTGTGGTTTAGAATGCAGTATGTGAATCACATTAGGTCCCAGGTCCTAGATGCTAAATCCTGATCTGCAACATGAATTTTGCAGTTGCACAAGACATCCAGGACTCCTCTGTGCATTACATTTTATATAATTAAGATTTATATCCAGTACACAGTACTCACAGTACCTTTTTTTTTCCTTAAGTTCAGCACACTGTGAATTCAGTATGAATTTGGATAGCAGAAGCAAGAGAGTTCAATGAGTATTAGCGGCTGTACCCCAGGGAGAAAGCAGGCTCTGCTGGTTGTTATTGAAGCAATAATAGACTTGTTGCACAGAAGACTTTGCATGGTTATTATCCAGAGAGCATCAAGGTCCTGGCAAGTCCATATTTTGTTTCATTGAGAATCACTGAGAGGTGAGAAGTTGTATGCCCTGAATGTTTAACAGGATAGCTCTCTCACTATGCAAATGAGAAGAGCTTTGGTTCTGTGCTCTGGGTCAGTGGTGCAGAGGGCCCTGAGCATCACTGCTCCAAAACAGCAGAGATGTATAACAATATTTGTTTATGTAAAGGACATCTTTCAGGCCAGCACAAGTAGAGGGGATGAGAGCAAGTGTGACTGCTGGATGTGCCAGTGTGATCAGCCTATAGCCTGCTCCATGTCCCCCTAGACCACACAGGGATGTACAACAATGCCTGACAACAGGAAACAGCCAGAGCAGGGGTAAACAGCTCTCCCCATGAAGGAGTTAAGCAGCCTTTTTTGGAGGCCACAGTAAGAATGCTACTGGGAGTAGCAGTTCTGGCAGGGTCAATATGACTAAGCCAGTCTGTAGCAATAGCTGTCAAAACACACTGTCACTCACTGCTCAGGTTGGGAAACTGTGAGACAGGGATTGCTTCATCTAGAAACCCAGAGATATTTTTGCTGCTGTGTTTACATACAGTGGAAGAAGTCTATAAATCCCAGCTTTGACTGATGTTTCACTTTGTGGGTCACAAGTAAATTAAAGCCAGTTTATCATTATGGGTTGGGTTTTTTTTAAAGAAACCCTTGATTTCAACTAAAGGAGGGAAGCATCTTTCTGAAGAGCTAAGGAACGTGGCCTGTGGTGTCAAAGTCAGCTGACTGGCAGAGTGGTAGTCAACTCTCATGTTCTGTTTCTCAGGAATCTGGTAATTTCTGAAATCAAAAGAATTGCTTGCTATTCATTCCTTGAAAACATGAGTAATGTCTACAAAGGTCATCCTCCTCAGTGCTGAGCTACTTTCTTGAAGATCTGGTTATTCTTTTCTGAATGAGAAACTGAGTTTGCAATTGAAAATATACAAAGACAGCTTTGTTTTGTGTATGTACAATTGCATGATTCTTAAAACAATTATAAAACTAATACATGAGAGCAGACTTTATTTTTTTATCCCATAATGTCTAAAAGGATTTATGCTTTAATTTATAATGAGACTTGGGGTTTGTTAGGAGGCAGCAAACGTATTGCTATCATTACTGAACCATGGACTCTTTAAAGGATAACAGACGGTAAATGTAGATGGTAGATGTTCCTTCCTTTCTTGTGTATTCGAAATGCTACTTAATTTTTTCTTTTCAAGAACAGGGAAAAAATCGAAATTTAACATATTCCAGCTGACAGAGTGCATGTATTCAATTATACACTGATTTTGTTGATTATTGAGTTAATAAGCTATAAATGATTCCAATTCTAAGAGGTTTGAAGAAAGTACACATGTGCTGTACAGCTCATTTTAAAAATCTGTTGTCTCTTCTTGGGTGCAGGGCAGGCTATTCTTGAGCACCAGAAAGTATAGCAGATATTCAGGCCACTTTACAGCAGAAGAAAATAACAAAGACTAGTCAAGGGGTAGAAAATATTTATAATACATCTCCTCCCTGTCTGAGGAGAAGGTACTATGGATTACAAAGTTGTGTTTTCAGTCTGGAAAAATTTAGGAAAAAATAACCTTTGCCTTTGAAATTTTATCGTTTAAAATTCGCGTAATGACCAAAAATTTTTGGAACCTGCTGTAAAATATCTTTTTGCTTTTGTAATTTAGAATAAGAATTTTCTCAGGAATTTTTTTTTGTTTATCTAAGTTTGGCTATTATATGGAGGAATGCATTTTCTGTGAAACTTGGAGTCTTTCTTCTCCAGCTGGAGAAGAGGGGGGTGGATTTTTGTCACACAGCTCATCGTAACGGAGGATGTGAGGAGCCTTCACACTGGATGGACTCCACTTGATTGCTGGAGGTAAGGTTGGTGTTTGACAAATGGCCTTGATATGGCCTCTAGAAACTTTGACAGCTGCAGAAACCACACCTAGGTCATATCCTCACAGGCTCCAAACAACAACAGAAACCTGTCTGCACATAGATTTAAGCAGTCTTACTCTTAGACTGATGAATATGGGCTTCTATGGACTGCTTTGACTTCCTGTGGTGCTTTTGGCCCAATTCTGCGCATTGATGTGTTCGAGGAGATGCCCAAGTGCCCCAATGTGTGTGTAAGCATGGTGCTAAACCTGCTGAAGTTTTCTCAATTTCGGTCAAAGGCGTGGTTTGTGTGACTGCAGATGAGTAGAGCAGTTAGGGTGGCTCCTGCCAGGCTCCTACTTTAGATGAGCAAGTGAAAAGCTTCTGTGTGAGAGAGTTGTTTGGGTAGAATCAAGGTCATGGGGGCAAGGCAAGAAACACCATCCATTGGGGAGCAATTACAACTGAGCCATTAAGCCAAAGTACAGCAGGCTGGAAGGATGTGCGTGTCACTTTGCTTTTCTCTCACCCTCATTGTTTTGGGGGCTGCTGTCTACTTATGTCAGTTTATACCCTTGTGTATCCATACCAATGTGCTTTCTGTGTTTTTCAAAACAAGGTTGTCTTACAATGTTTCCAACTCCCACTTGAGCAAATGAATTTTGAGAAGAAAAGCAGAAAAATCTGTTGCTGTCGTCATGCAAGCAGTGTCATTTCTCAGGCATGCACAAAATATGACCTTTCCCGTTTAGTTCCTGCTTGCTTTGCTGCTCATCTGAAGTATAAAGCACTGTGAATGCTTGTGTTCCAAATTCAGATTGAAAGATGAACAGGGCTTTTAAAATGCCTCCTTTTTGAATAACTAAACCCGTAGTCTCCTTTAAATTGAACTTTTATCAGCAGGTTCTTTCTTTTCATATTATGTTGGTTATTATTGGCTTTTTGCATTGCATGCTGGAATGAAATCTGCACAGTTTACACTTCCCATGAAGAAATCCTTGACAGAGGACAAGTCCTCAGACTGATCTGCAATCTCTCTTCTCATTTTAGGAAAATCTCACTAAAGTACCTGTACAGTGTTTAGGAATTGGATTAATTCTTTTTCATAATACTTTAATTTTGGTTCGTTTTGTGACAAGGATTGTGGTGTTTGTACAAGTCTCCGCTGGATGCAGAAATGATGTGCATTAAAAGCGTGTTAAAAATGATGTGTGTTTAAAGTGTTTTAGGGGAGATGATGTGTGTTAAAAGCAAGAACATCCTTTTAATTAATTTCCACCCCATCAAGTCCCTAAGGGCTGTGATGGCTGCTGGCATCCTGCCATGCCTGTAGGTTCTCACTGGTGTTCAGGCCTTCCCTTTGAGCACAAGCTCCTCACTCATCCTCCTGGCCATGACTCAGTGGAAGGTGCTCCTGTGGGACTGTTCCTCTGTCAGGGACAGAGAGGGGAAGCACAACAGTGCTGGACACAATTTTGTCCTAGGCTGGTCAGCTGCTGGTGCTGTGCTTCTCACTGCTCTTCTCCCCTATGCAGATACAGTTCCTAACTTTCTCCTTCCCTTACCTCTTTCTTCCATTTTCACTGATCTTAACTTCTCCATTATTCTTCTCCTCATTTCTGTTCTGTCCTTCCAATATGTTCCCCCATTTTCCCAGAGCTGACCTGCCCATGACTCATCCTGTTCATGTTGTAATTGTCTATGGCTCTGATGCAATGCAGCCTATATTTAAGCACTTGATTATTGCTCAAAAGCTGAATAATTAATCATTTGGTAATTAATCTTAGATTGGCTCCATAATAAGGCAGCTGGATTAGTCAAATGGGGGGGCAAATAAATGTCACAGACCTGTTTCTTATTACATTATCTGTATCAAAATAAGTTCTCCTTTTTCTTGAAAACTGACCACAACTGCTTTTCATATCCATTCATATTTAAATTGGATCATGAGAAACAAATAGACACTTTGCATCTTCTAATAAGAAATATATGAAATATGTGTTTTTTAAATGGTGGCAAGAGGAACAAGCACTTGGGAAATGGTAGGCCCAGAGCTGGAGGTACCTAGAATCTGAATCTTCTAGAAAGGAATGAGAAGGAGGATGCTGTGATTTAACCTCAGCCCAGGTTTGGTTTTATTACAACTCATATTCTCTTTGGAAATTCTTGCCAAGCACTACCTTTTACCCAGAGATAGCTATGTACACGTTTTAGTAGAGCTTCATAGCAGAAAGTCACTCAAGAAGCAGGTCAACTGCTCCCCTGAGGAATTTTTGTCTGCTGTCACGTGCTTCTTAAGATTTATCTTGTTATCTTGGGAGTATTTTCAGGGCCATTAGTCTGTCAGGTTTCCTAAGGACCTTTCAAGCACCATTCTACACATCCTAAACTGTTTATGGAATGTTTATGTCCATCAGTGCAGGAGAAGCATCCTTTGCTATAAAGATAAAGTCTGCCATTGCTTCAAATTTCTTGAAGGAGCCACAGATCAAAAGTTGTTGCTGCCTGCCAGCCTAATATGGAAAGTGGTGGTAACTTAGTTCACCATTACAGTGGATTTTCTGCTGTATCATGACTTCTGTCAGTGTAATGATGCTTTTTTGAGGAGCTCAGTGTGGGAGTACAGATCTTGTATGAGCCTATTGTAGATCTTGAATTGATTGCACATTAAATGGGGGCATGGTGAAGTAAGAGCATGTTCAAAGAGAAGTGTAAAGAATGAGCTTGTTTACTTGTTAAAATAATTATTGACTCACATATAGTGAAGCATTATAGAAAGCTGCTGCTTGATATTTGTCTGACTTTTTAAATTCTGTGCTAAAGCAGGACAATGCTAATACTTATACACTGGCTTCTCTAAATGTGTTTATATTCTCGAATGCAGTCCTTGGCAAATCTTCTAATTGATGATTTTGGGCAAAGATGATCTGATTAGTGTCAGAAGGGAAAAAAATAAATGTTGAGTTACAGAAATTTTAGTTTCAGTGTGTATAAGCCAAATAACAGAAATTCTTATGTTTTAATAGGCCATCCTTTCATACACAACAGAAGTACCATTAGGTGTAAACAAAATCAAGTGGACAGTATTTCCAGGAAGGAGGACCTACTTATTTGCCTGAAGGTATGTTAGGATTGCACCTTACTGGTGACAGCCACATGAAAAATGCCAAAAAATACAACAAACTTTACCACACTCTTCAGTTCAGGTTAAAAGTTAAACTTGCTGCACCTGCAAGTCTGCTTTCTAAATGGGCTTTCAGCACATTGATGTTTATGCACATATTTTCTGTTTTCCCATCAGTTTTACAGAACTAAGTCGTTTCTTCAGAATAATGTCAGTATTTCCTGGTTTATATGGCATGGTGATTCAGCTGACTTGGTATTTGTTGCAAGATCTTATTTCAATTTTGAAAAAACAGCTGAAGCAAACCTATCCTCTCAGATCTCATTCAGAGATCTGACTCCTTGTGCTCTTAGACAAGCTCGAATTCTTCAATTTGTTCCTTATTAGTTCAGGAAACATGAAGTTCTCTTGTCCAAGCTTCTTCCCTAAGTATTTTTTTGTTTATTTTGCTTCATAATATTTGAAGTTTTTAAAAAGAGGGACATCACATTGTATCTGCAAACTGCAGTCAAAACTGGTTCCAAATCTTTCGTAGGCAAGTGGGTAAATGCAAACATGATATATGCAAGTATGCATAGCAATTTGTCTGGTATTTCTTAATCTCACCTCAATATGTAATTATGTAATTAGTTCAATTAATTGGACCGATTTTACTGATTTTTGAGGGCTAGAAAATAAGCTGTGTACTAAATCACATTACTTTAACTGCTGTTACATCAAATGCAGGTGTAATTTTCTTTATAATTACTGAACATTTACCATCCTTTGGATTTCACCAGGATGAGACTGACTGGAATCTGCTACTTTATTTCTCTTCTTTCTGAGGTAGACCCAACTCAGGAAAAATCAGAGGAATAAAAAACCTTTATATAAAGGATCTGAATACAGATCCAAAGGAGAGTTGTGCAAACTAATTCTCAGCAGAGTGAACGATGCCTTTGTGTATGCAGTGGGTTGGATGGATCTCCTCATTTCACATATACTTTTGAACACAACAGTAGTTTAACTTTTTGGGCAAGAATCCTGTTACCTGGTGCTTTTTCCTCTTCAGACTGTGTCTCTGTGGAGGGAGCTGAGGCACATTTTTAAAACTCAGGATAGCAGAGAATGTAAGGCTTGTTTTCCACAGGGCAAATGCTATATGCAACACTTAGAGTGTGAAGGCACACAAAGCCTGTACAAACCTACTCCTCCTCCAGGAGACAACCATTTCTTGTGTTGAGTCACAGCCTGCAAAGTCAGGGTTTAGGTGCCCTAGGGCAGATTGGGGCACTGGCTATTAGTCTTGTTGAACAGTTAAGGCTGTTTATTCCAAACCCTTGTTGCTACCTTTGATTCAATGTTTTTCTGAATGATTTGCCCATGGGAGAACAGTTTGGAAATACTGTGAGTAACCATGAGAAATGCCTCACACAGGAGGAGGAGGAATCATCAGGCAATGTGCAGACGATTTCCTTAAGCAGCATTAGATTTTTATGCATGCAAGAAACTTTTACTCTTGTTTTAATTAGCAAACCTCTTAATCATTTGTTGGCGGTAACGTGTATGTCAGTGGTGGCAGGTGGCATCATTACTTTGGTTCTAGGGTTCAGGGAGATTTGAAGAGCAAAGGTTCAGCCTGCTGCCATAAAATGTAACAGCACTTTCAGATATGCACCCAACTGTTTCTGTATATGTGTATGTTTTTCTGGTCAATTAGCAGGCTACATTCCCATTCCCCATCCACTGACTGACTGACTGGGTGTCTATAGACACTTGAAATACAAAGAACTCTTAGACCAGCATAAATTTTGCACAGATGACTTCACAAATCTTAGAGTGGCAGCTCCCACATGTTACTAAACTTCTTATCTGCCGTGGAATTTCATCTAGGGCTGAGTTATAGAGGCTGCTATGAAAGGCCGTTATACAGAGACAATGAAAAGAGGTAATTAACCCCCAGTAAGCCTGCCAGCAAACTTTTCAGACAGAAAGAGAAATAAAAGTGTCCAAAGGTTAATGACTTAGCCAGCATTTGTTAATCCAGCAGATGGCTACAAAGTGCATAGTTTAGGATTTTTAGGGTGTCTCTGCTCCCAATGTTTCTGTGATAATGGTGCTGTTGCTGCATGTTCACTGTAGTGAGCAAGTCCTGTACACATAAAGTTCCTCTGGGACATTTGTGGAGTGAGCACTGAAGAAAAGCATAGGAAGAACTTGCATTGTTTCTTGCACTGCTCAGACATTGGGATCATCAACAATATTCAAAGAGTGATGCAATGTTTTTTTACCTTGCCTGATAGATCTGTTGTTAGAACATCTTGTCCTAGAATGTGAATACCTCTGCACCCTTTAAGTGACTAATTATGCTTTGTCTTTTTAATTTGTCTTACCTAATCAGTATAGAAAACTCCACATTAAATATATACTTTTCTTACACTCTCAACTTTGTTTCAGGACATAAGTGAATGTGCATACATGTGAATATGTGTGTAATTAAGTATGAAAAGGCTGTGCAGAGCTTACCTCAGGTCATCTGAATTCTTAATCTCACCTTTAGTTTCTACCCTGCATCCCTGAGAACTGCAGTGGAAGAGAAATAAGCTATACCACATGGTCTACGAGCTTAAGCTCTTATAAGGAAAATGTTTTCAAAGTCAGTCATCCCTAGCTGAAAATATCCCTGTTCCACTGCTTCTTATTCCTCTGTCTGGATTTTTCCCAGTGTTTTCTAGGCTTGAGCACCACTGAAGCCTTCAATTGCCTCTTAGATTACAGCTTTTGAGTGTTTATCATTCTAGTCACTGCAAACAGGAAAGACTAAACCTACAAGATTTGCACCTTAATAAAAATTGGTAGCTTGCTGGCTGGGCTTATTAAATGGTGTGAAAGCTTATCAAGAAACATTGCTTCATTAATAGAAGTCACCTTGTGAATCAGTCGTGTCTTTCCCCCAAACTAAAGGCATTATTCTTCATTCTGGATGTGAAAAGCCATAGTCCATGTAGCCAAACACAAGTCTTACCCATGAAATGATGGCATTGGTTTCCTACCCTGAGTCTTCAAACTCAGGATCTGTTTCATTTGAACCAGGGCTAATTTAATGAACAGAAATAACAAATGCCTTTAAAAGCTGAAAAGAGGTTATTTAAACTAAAAGACATAAAATGAATGGGGTACAATAGCCTGAAGGGTACTTTTGGAAGGGTTGGTAGGACTTGCTCTTAGGAACATCTATTTTCTAGTACTTCTTTTGATCCTTTTTTTTCTTTGCTATATCAACTGACTTTTTTTTCTCATCACTTTTCCTCTCTGAAGACCTTTCAGGTTGCAAAGGAGTGTCCTTCCTGACCCTTCTCTTAAATTTGGCTTTCTAAACCCAGGGTGAAGGCTGAGGTATGGTCTTTGAGATCAAATTATCCAGAGAAGCTGAGATCAGCACTCATTTGGTTATTTTTAGGTACACAAAAGCTGTACTGAACTGATAAGGAGTAAAAGCCCAGCTGGATGACAGCAGATAAGGCATTTCAGATTGTCTGAATGTTTGGATCCAGTCTCCTGTAAGAACATCAGTGATGACATTTTGGCTGTCTCACCTTAAAACTTGCACAGGCTTAACTAAAGACCGAAATTAAGTGTATTTCTGCTCATGAAACATACAGTTACCTCTTCAACTGCTTTTTTTTCTGCCCGCATTTCTAGTGGAGCTCTGGCTATAAGAACCCGTGCTACTCACTTGGCTTGATTTTAGGCCAGTCTGCTGCTTCTATCCTGTGGTCTTCGTACTTCTTGCCCGAGTAGGCAAAGATGTAGCGGCTGAGCTCTGCTCGTCCCCGCAGGTTGAAGTAGGTAAGCTTGTACTGCGGCATGCTGGGCCCTGCTGGGAGGGGGGACAGAGCTGCTTTACAGAAAGTTAACTCCTTTTTTACAAAGTCACTCTGTGTGCTTGCTTTTGACAGACATGCTTGTACAATGCAAAGGAAATACTGCACCAAGCTGTTGCACTTTGCAATCGTTGCATTGCTCACACCTTTTTGTTCTGCATTTGTCAGCCACAGCACACACAGTTGCGGGCAGACAGCTGAACCTGCAGTTCCTCCTTTTGTGTGTCTCTAGAAAGCTGGGTTGATTTTTTTTTAGAAGAATTAAGAACTTTCAGCTTTCACTTATTTCTCTTCTTATTCTAAACTCAGGCAATTTTTTATGAAGTGGTTTTGTTTGTTTGTTTGTTTTTTTCAGAGTGCAAATCTAAGATTATATTCTGTACCAGAAGATAGTTGTTATCTTGAGCAGTAATTTTGTTCAGGCCTGCCCTGCTCAGCCCCTACTGCATATGGAGACCTTCATCCAAGACCAAATCATGAGAATTACCAAACGCTTTTGATGTTTTGCATCAGTTATTACCCTAGTTATGTAAGGATTCGCCCCAAATTATTTTAGAAGAAAAATTTGCCACGGAAATCAGGCTACAGTGTTGTTTTGAGAAAATCATAATTGAATTTTCAGTTTTTGTACAGAAGCCAAAAGAAAACTTGAAATTACTTTTTAAAGTTTTCATGCAATTTAGTTTTTTCCCTTCGGCTCTAGTTAGGAGTCACATTACAGGAAGGCTCAATTTGTTTTCCAGGGTAACAGGCAACAAAAGAAAGTATTTGAGAGTCTGATTGTATAGCAAGGATGGTACAGCAAAGGTAAACAGATAAGGTTGCTTTAAACCAAAGGTAAGCATTTATACATAGCAGTTTAATAAGAGAGCTCAACTGAGATTTGAATGTGCTGGTGAAAGGATAGCAAAACAACCATCTGCCTCCTCACCCAAGGCAAAAACCATTCTCATTTTTGCCTTGAAGTAGATGTAGCATTTACCATTCTTTTATATGCATCACATTCAGAGTGTTTGTAAGAAAGCCTGGAACACAGATCATCTGCCTTAGGACAGAAAGGGAACTCTTTCTTTCTTTTTTTAGTGAGTAAGTGCTACCATATAATCTCACAATGGAATAACCCCCTGTTTAGTCATCTTGCCTTGAAAACATGTGCTTGAGGAAGTACATCATCAGCTTTCACTTCAGACGGAGAAGCTCTTTGTTCAGAAGCAGAAAAGCTTACACTTAACTCACACTGCAAAGAGCAAACTGCTTTTGCCACTTGTTTCTCTAAAGTCAAAACACGTACGTACCTTCTGTCTTCAGAGTAGCAAAAGGAAAAAGAAGACCCAAACAAAAAAAAAACACAGCAAATGAACACATTAGAGGCTGCTTAATTAATTGCGAAAGTTATCTGCTGCCCTAAAGCACACAGCAGGCTCAGAAGTGAGTTATTAGTGAATGGAAATTCACATTATTCGTGAATGGAGACTTTTCATGTTAGATGGCCAAGCAGAGAAGCAGGAACAGAGCTGGAAAGTTACCAATGGAGAGATCTACAAGTGTTCCAAACAGAGACCCCATTGCAATTATTACACCAAGTGTGTTCCTTTGCACAGTATAAAAGAGAGGGGCTCCAGGTGAAATTAGTTGCAACAGGATGTGATTAGTTTTTTTAGGTGTGTTAATTACTGGAAAATATGTTTTTCTACTGCTTAGCAAATGCAGCTCACAGATTACAGGTGCAACCACTTCTTTCTCTAAAGAGAGAAATTTTGACAATCCCAGCTTTTTCAAGCATGTTTTAGGTAAGTGGCAGAGGTTGGCTACTCCATTGTCAAATTTTGTACCCAGATTTGTTATTTGGTATGCTCTATGGCATATATGATAAAACTATATAGTATTTTATACTGTGAATTTGGGTTATTGTCTGGAAAGTTTATGTAAGAGAGAATGAGATTGTAGCAGGATTTTCTTCCCTGTTTCTGATTTGGTATGGTCATTTGCGAGCTAGGAATGGCATTTTTAAAAAAGCATGTGTTATCTGAGATTCGTGACAGTGATTCAGGAGCCAATGGGAAAAAAAACCCCAAACCTTGAGTCTTATTTTACAGGTTTTTTAGAAACAAGAAAATGCTACTGATTTAGTCTGATGTACTGATTTAGTGTCTATTTTCCTTCTTTAGGAGTGTCCATAGAGTTTTTTCTATAAACATCTATAGCAGTCCTGGTGCCCTGGACTTGCTACACCACTCACACATGGCTCCTGTTTCCTGGCTGCCTCTAGCCCATTTAGCCCTGTGTTAGCAAGTAGCTGCTGGCAGCTGGAAGACATTTAAAAGCATAAGAACAGTAGATTTTTAAAGTGCAGTTGTGAGGGAGTGGACATCTACATAGATGGCTGAGGCCTAAACATTCCAGTAGGTGAGTGTGTTGGAAGAGCCTAATTCTTACAGTGGGAGCACTCTGTGCACAAAGACGTGATCAGTCAAGAGTAGTGAAGTGATGTAAAGAATTGGGAATTTTGGCTGATGATCAGCAAGTCTCTCTGCCTGTTGTAGTAGACAGTGGAATATTTTGGTCTGTCAAGAAAGTAGTGGAAACTATTGTTTGAGTTATCTAAAGCAAAGCTAAACAAATTTCTAATGAGCACACCATAAGGAGTAATCAAGTATTTGTAGTGATGCTGCACTTTTAAGTTTATGATTTTTTTTTCCATCCATGAACAAAAAAACCAAAACCAACTCCACAAGGAGTTCTGGCATTTTAAAAGCATTTATAGGTTTACTGTAAGCATGTTTTTGTAAATGTTTGTAGGTTTTGTTTTTTATTTATATTTACTGTGAAATGTCAGGAGTAGTGCTTCCTAAACAATTGCAGATAAGTTTCTAAATGAAAGAAATTGTTATGTTCAGAATAGCTTTTTGCCAAACATACAAAGTAAGCTGTTAGGGTTGTTTTCCCTTGTCCTCCTATCCCTCATTTCCCCAGTGTGTTTTATAAAGAAGGGGATTATGAGGAACAAATTAAAACCATTTAAACCATCCAGAATGACTGAATTATTGAAAAATGTAATTTCTAGGGGGAAAATATCTATTTGCTATATTTGAGTTGTTTTTTCGGATTAAGATGTTGGGGTCTGTTTCGGAGGTGGAGAGCAGGAAAATCTTTAAAACTATTTAAAATTATTTCTCCTTTTTTAGGTTAATCATGGCTTAAAAACACTGAAGGATGGTGGTGGTGGGTGGATCTCAGTGCCCATACTTGCAGGTATTTAGCCACCTTCTTAGTGCTATTGAATCAGTTCAGGTAAGTTCATTGCAAACCAGGTGTGTATAAAAGCAGTATTTCACCAATACTGCCATCTAACCAGTGTTTTTTTTCCAATTTCTGTTCTGATGAATACATGGCTGGGACAGCCCTGTACACCTGACCTGTCCTACACCGACAGCACTTCTGAGAGGAAAGTTCATGTCCTTACAGACAAGGATGGGTGAAGGCATGGGTGTTAACATCTTTGAAATTGATCTTTATGTCTCTACCAACTCTGGGCAGCACGTTTTTTTGTAGAGCCCAGACAGCTTGGCTCCTGAAACAGACAAGGTCTGTACAAGCCCTGACTTTCTGAACTTTGGGGTAAAGTAGTAGGTTCAAGGGGGTATATGTAGTAAGCAGTTTGGGAAGGCTGTACCTTCCTAAGAGAGAAAACCTTACAGATGTGTGCCCCAGTGAACTCTCTCCCTTTATTCAAATAAAGTTGCAGGACTTCTCTGTCTCCTTTTTGGACGTAAACCCTCTGGCATTTGTGGATTTTTCTGACACTTCAGTCCCAGTTTCGTTGCATACAACTTTCAAAGCCATAAACTCAACAGCTTTAAATTCACTAATAAATTAGCTTTAATACTTCAAAGTTGTTGACCTGCTTAGTTGATTTTCCAGCTTTCCTCTGTGACTTTCTGAAAGCCAGCTTAACTGGTTTTAACATACCTTTAAACTGAGGATTAATGGATCTCATGATTAAATTCAACTTGGAGCCACTCAGTGACAAATTCAAACAGGAAATCTGAGAGAATGTCAAATATATGTGATGTTGACATCCACCATTATACTCATGAATCAAAAAATCATGGTGGAGTTACAAGTGTCAAAAATTCTATGACAGATTTCAAATTATTTTAAACATTGTGGATTTATGGAGATATTTCCTGATGAACTTGGGATGCTTTTATTCCAGTTGAAACAGGACTGAGCAATCAATTTGAAAACTTCAAGCAAGATTAGAGTGAGAAAACAGTGCCCAGGAAGCAACCAGCATTTTCTGGAAACTGAAATACTGAGATTCAGACAGCAATAGTACAGAAGAGAAAAAGCACTGGCAGACTGGACACTGCTCAGGCTGATTTTCATGTGTGTACCCAGAGCATGCAGCTTCTGCTAGACAGTGTTTGGTCCTGCATGCCCCGCCTCGGCAAAATTAGGCACCAAAACTCTGCTGGGCTCTCTAGTGGAACATTGTCTCCTCTCTCTTTTGGAAAATCCAGCCCTCAAGGTGATACAAGAAAATATTCTTCAGGCTGGCAACAGGCACCAAAACCCGGACGCATGTGAGGAACCAATTAACTTTTATTTACTCCTCAACAGACACCGCCACCCTTTTAGAGTCTTTAGGCGAACACCGCCTTCAGAAAATAGCAGGAAACTCTGGGGGGACTTTGCCTGGCAGTATGCCTCAACATTGTCCAGGTTTTATGCTACAAATCCATTTTCTGACATGGGGTGGAGAATTACTATAGAGTTTTTAATGTGTGCTCCATGCAGGAGGCAACTGGGACACATGAGAGGAGCAAAGGCCACTGCCATTTTAGGATCTCTGAGCAGACAGTGCCTTTAGAAGATGGCGGGAAGCTCTGGATGTGACGAGATGTTGCCTGGCAGTCCATCAGGGGAGAGAAAACTTCCACTTCTGGTACTGCAGGTGGTGAAATTCCTGCTGTCCAGGAAAAATTCTCCCTGACTAGCCAGTGCTCGATGGGACTATGGAGGAGCCTTAGCACATGAAGAGTTAACTGCGCCATAACCAGGGCCTGCTGTCTCAATTCCTAGGGGGAGGGAGACTCGTCTAGAGGTTCGGCTGGTTCTGCCCCTGCTCACCCCTGCGATCTTCCCTGCCTCTCTCTTCTATTTTGGATCCACCTTCGGTAGGAACACATCTTTCTTTATCAATAAACAGTTCTCAGATATAATATTTCCCACATTTGTGCTTTATTTATGCCGAGAAATCTGTTAAAAACAACCCTTCTGCTATTCCTTTGCAGTGGAACACGACAATGGCAGATATTCAGTGTGTGAATTCAGAGAAAATATTTTAAAATAAGGCAGCACATAATTACATTTTCCTGTATAAGGTTATTATATTTGAGATGGCAGCAGAGAGTTTTTCCTGGGCTGGGGGTGAAGAGGGAGAAAAACCAGCTAAGCTGAGCTATGTGTTCACACACATCCAAAGTCTGACAAAGGGCTTGAGGTGCAAAGTCCCCTTGAACTGTACTTTGTGCTGCAAGAAATTAAGGGTTTTCTTGCCATAAGGTTTCATCCTTGTTAGAGGATATAAAAAAGCCCAGCTGTTCCCTCTGGGAAGCAAGACCAGTAGGATTAAGGTAAGGTTCATCTGGGTGTTTCTAAAAATATGGACTTGAACTGTGTGCTTGGAAAAGATGATGCATTGCACTGTATTCATATTTTTTCAGCATGAGGGTTCTTCATTAATTTAGGAGTCACTTATGGAAAGCACCACAATTAGTGCCTGACACAATGCTGCCCTGGCCACGGGCCTGCCATGAAAGGGGAAGCTGGGGGTCTTTGTCTGCTAGCTGTCATTGTCCTCTCTTGAACTGCAACAGGAGCATGATAATGATTCAGGAGTGGTGATTCAGTCAATGGATACCTCTTTATTTTATTGTAAGATTAAGCTTTTATGACAATTCAGAGTGCTTGAGTTGCTGAAGCTGATTATATATGCAATTTTCATTATTTTACAGGATGCAAATACAACAACAAATCAGCTTCCACTCACATAAGCCTACAGGTATCTCTGCCAAGAAGAATCTTGCTTTGATGTGTGAATTGAAGTTCGTATCCTCTCTAAGTACTATTCTATCCAAAGGTGAGAAGCTTTGTGGACATTTTTCTTTCTTTTATTTTTTTTTCCTACTGCTGTTTTCAAAGCATTTGCTGTTTCTTTATGAGATTTTTCTGCAAAGTTAACCTGAAAATCAAATAAGTTTTGAAGCAGATGCAAGCCCAACAACCTGATTTGGGTGTCCTGCAGAGGTGTATGGGGCACTGTAATTTCACCCAATTCTTATATTTACTCATATATTTCTGTCACATATGCAGTTTGACGTCTTAAAATTCGTGTCAGCCAAATGTTTTCCATTAATGGTAACACTGGGATTTCAGAGGGAAGACTCTTCCTTGTCTTCCTTACTCTCAGTGACAGGGCCAAGTTATGCTAATCTCAGCTAGGATACTCAATTTAGAAAAGGAAAGGAGAGAAGCTGGCTGGGTATCTGTATATACAGACAAAAGAATTTTTGCATGTTAAAGGAGAAATCTTTCTTAGGCTGTCATCTCAGGAGTGACCTGACTTTTCCAAGTATGAAGCATGGATTTTTTGGTTCTGTTCCTTAGGGGTTGGGGAGAGTTGTGTTACTTATGGAGTACAAAGAAAAATATTTAACCAGGAAAATGACTTAGTCTGTCTTTTTCCACCTGAGAAACATTAGGAACAGTAAGTCCAATTTTGCCCATCTTTCCTTATTGTCCTTCTCATATATGTGAATTCCTCATCCCTGTGACTGGAGAGCTGAGCATTAAAGCAGCTTTCTCCCTCCTCAGTTTTAAAACTACATTTTAACTGTCCAAGTGAGTCTTTCTGCCTTTATTTGTTTAAATTTTCACATTTCAGAGGAAGGAACCAGACAGACAAGACTCAAGTAGTTACTGTAGAAGGCAAGTAAAGCAAAGCTTCCACAGCTGTGTCTTTATAAACTGCACAAGGTAGGAAAGATAAAAAATGTCCATGTGCAGTATTTCTTCCTTTTTTATTTAACCAACATAACAGTCAGTTTTGGGAAAAGGCATAATTGTTTACATTTTCCTGTTTGAGCAGTGCTGTAAAGACAGAAACCATCTGAGAAAGCAGCCTTGCCCTGGCTGCGGGTGTGGTGCTGCTCTCCTCCTGGTTACTGATCAAATTGGTTGCTGCAGAAATGCCTTCAATTTTTTTTATCCTGGGTGAAAAAATATTAGCAATTTAAGAGATATTTTCAGCATTTGAGAAAACCAATAATAGTGACGATATGGGGGTTTGGGTATTTTTTTTCCTGCCAAAAGATGTTTTTATTAATTCTTATTTTAGCAAAGAAAATAAGAATTTTTCTGCCCATCTTTTGATGAGAAGGGATAGAGAATATTGGCAGATTGATGGAAGACTGCAAGTTTTCAATGGAAGATTTCTATAGCAGTCTGTGTTTTGACAGAAAATAAAATTAAAAACTCTAATTCTATTTCCTGTCAGCTCTCAGCCTGACGTAAGCTCTCTTTCTGAAAACTGATGGTCTCTTTTCCCACTCTGGTCCAGTTAGAAAACAAACATGTGAATTTGGTCTCTTATATTTCTCAGCCAGAGAGCAATCTGGACCTTAGAGAGAAGAGAGAAAAAAAATCTGTGCACCCTTTTCTGTTTAATACACAAATCATCTGAAGTAAATGTTTATGGAATTTTATGTAGGGTCAAGTTTTGAAATAACAAATTCCAAATAGCGTGATTTCTTAGCGTGATTTTCAAGGTTAGGTACCTGGATCACTTAGAGCATAATATAGATTTAAAATCTTTTTCAGGATTTTGCATGCGCATGCACCTGGTGTGCTGCTTATTTGTGACCTGTGGGGAAATCAGCATCTGGAAATGGGAAGAGGTTTTAAGGCATTACTGTGAGAGTATTGAGTGGTACTAATGGTTGCAACTATTTTAAGTGACCTGATGAGTAAAACACTACTGCCTGAGCAATACCTGATCTGTCAATAAGTGGGCTTAAAAAAAGGAGCTGTAGGAGACCTGAAAGCAATTATCTCTCTGAGAAAGCTTCAGGCTTCTTTTGCTGATGTGAAAAATCAGAACTCAAAAAAAATCCTTGAAGAACACAGGAAAAAAACCAACTTGTTTTTTTGCTATTTTTTTTTTAGAAAAATAACCACAATGTATGAGTGAAAGAGGAAGATAAGAAAAATATGAAAGGGTTTTTTTTTGAAGTGGGAGTCCAGTGTGAGTGGGCAGTGAATGGGTGTCCACTGTCAAGACTTGTTGAAAGAGAATGCCAGAGGCCACTGGGTTTCCCTGAGCTGAGTTTGTGATTACCCCTCAGGTATCAAACTGATCATAATTAATTCAGATATCTAAAGTTCACCTTGTTTGTTTGAACTGAAGTGAATGAGGGAGCTCTCATATGTCAGCAGGATTAAGGCAGCAGGGAAGTGGTGGTGTACAGAGCTTTGCTCAGCCAGTTCAGCAGCGTGTCCTCAGTCTGCCCGGCTTGCCACACCCTTCCCTTTGGGGAATGAGCATCTGTGATGACTTTACTCTCTGTCTGATCCTCAAGCTTTGGATTTGCATCTACTTGGTCACAGTTTTGTGTAGATAACTTGTGAGATTGGTTTGTGCAGCCTCTTTTAGATTAACAAATTGCACACTCAAGACCATGAAATACTGGTAAATACAATAGCAACAGATCTCGGGAGAGATCACAGGAGTGGTTTGGATCATTTCTCAGGAAAAATCATTCAAGTTTGATTTCCACATCAGATGTTTCAATAATTCCCAGAAGCACTTTGTGGTAGAACAAAAGCCGAAATAATCTTAATGCTTGCCAACCCCGTGTCATTCCTGTAAAATTCATGCCTTGCACTCTCTGCACTCTTCAGATGAATCAGCATGACCTCATAATATTCCTACAAAGCTCAGAGCTCAGTTGTGAGCTCTGTATTCTTTAGTTGGCTCTCCAAAGCCAGCTGCCTTTGCCAGGATTAATCATGTCTGTTTTCTGACCTCTCAAGCTTGTCCAGCACAATAATTTGTATAACAACTGTCTTGGCCACCTAACATCTTACCTTGGAGGTGCAAAAGTGGTCTTTTTTCCTATCCCAGCCATGTGTGGGTATGTGTATATGTGCAAGGGGGAGTGCGAGCACCAAATCCTTCCCCCATTTGTCTAAACTACTTCGCTTTTGACCTGCTGTGTATCATGAACCTACTGTATAATTTGCCAAAAACACCCCAAAATTATAGGCATGAAAGAATTAGATAGTCTTTTAAGCACTGTGTATAATCCCTGTAGCAGGTACAGGTTTGACTGGGAAAGGTTTTCATTCACTTTGCAGAGTTTGCCAGTACCACCCACTATGTGTCCTGGTCACAAATTCCTGGTGTCCTCCTGCTCTGCCCTGCAGTACTGGCACAGACCACCCTGCCCAGAAGGCACCAGTACAGCGCTGGGGCACAGATCTCAAGTATTTACAAATTTATTTTTTTTAGTTATTTTCCTAGCCAGAGTAAGCCTGAGGAGACTCAGAACCTTCTAAAGGGCTCTTCAGGTGTTGCCAGTCTCCTTGGGAAGACCAACGGTGCCAAATGTGGACCTACAGCTCTGAGCAACACCCAGCCAGAAGCCTGGGGACCACCTGGATTTGGCCATAAGTGAGAGATCTACAGGACTGTTGAGTTACAGTCACAAACTGCTTGGCATGTAAAACCCTAACCTGTGCATTCCTACACTTAAGTAGAAAGTACTTTCTGAGAGGCAGTTTGCAGCCAGTTTCTCATGGAAACCCTGGCTAGACTGGTTCTGGGGCAGTCCCAATTGCTGTGTGCTTGGCACGGAAAAATGGTCCTTTGGCTGAGACATACAGTTACACATCACACATTCTTTGATGTCACATGTCAACTAAACTAAGCTTGTGAGACAATTTAAACTTTTGTTTGCCTTCCCTCTTTGCATCTGCGACAAATACAAAAACATAGTGCACTTTGCCTGGTATCACTGAACGTCCTTGTTTTCTCTCTTTTTCCATCTCATGTTTATTCTTTACTAAGTCATTCTAGCAATGTTTTTAGTTACGTCTAAAGAGATTCAAAAGTAGCCGTTTCAGTTTTTCTCAGTGCATTGTTGTAGCTTGTTTTATGGAAGATTTAGCAGATTACCTCAAGATTAGACAAGGTTCTTCAAAGTAGTGGCACTTTGAAATGTGCATGTGGGATTTGGCTGATTTTTTTCTCCCTTCTTTTTCCTCACGCTCTGTGGACTAACTGTTGAAAGGGTAAAAAAACCCCACCTGTTTGAGATTTGCAGCATATATAATAAGTCTCCAGCAGGTGTGAATAAGAATAGCTTTCTGTGGCAGGGCATGCCCCCTGCTAGCCCAACGCCAGCCACGTCAGTGGCTCCTGGGCCAGGTACTTTCTGGTGAGATTTTGATCCAAGATGTTTTGAAAATAAGAACCAACTTCAACTGCTTCAGCTTCCCAGCTGCTCAGGAGAAGGTTGTGTGAGACAGCAATGAGAAATGTTACAAACAAACCCTTAGAGCGGCAGAGCATGTTGGGCAGTGTCACAGGAGCTTGCTTGTGCACTAACCCAGAACTCTTTTAAGAATTACTTTGTGTATATTTTCATCTTAAAATTTGGAGAGCTTCCGTCTCATTTCTATACAAATAGATTTGATTGTGTGCCTGGGCATGTGTGCATCTGCAGCAGGGAGTAATTTACACAATGTGTGCAATTTTAGGGAGAGGTGGATTCTATTTTGGATTAAATAAAACAGAAGAATGAACAAAAGTAAACTTCAAAAAGACCTCTGTGTCTTTTTTTTCTTTACAAACGTTGCAGGTCTTGAGTATAAAAGTACTGGTGTTTACAAACAGTTGTAAGGAGTACAGAAGCCCAGAAAGATACTTTATAGCTACGGTTTGTTTGCTTGGATAGTCTGAAATGAACACGGAACAAGACACAGCTTTTAACAGAGGAAATGTGTGTGGGAGGATTATGTATATAGGAAAATGACAGCAGTTAGAATGAAAGAAAAAAAGTCCTCAGTAGCTATTTAGAGTATCATTTTGAAGTAAAAGACAATAACAAAAAAACCTTCCACTTTAAGGAGAAAAATGGAGTGAGTGGAAGCAGATGCAGAAGGTTTTTTCTCTATAGAATGACGGTGGGAATTAGGACCAGAGTATGTTAATCCATTGGTTTAGAACACAGGAATTTGAAAAATGAGCAGAATAGTGCACAAAAATGACCTAGAATAATTGGTTGGTGCTTTTTAAAATGCATCTAACTTCTCTGACATTAGCCTAGATTTAGCGTGGTTATGTAAGTGAAGGCATTTTAGTCAGCCTGTACATCTAACGGAATATGGTTTTGAAATGGGTTTTCACTTACTGAAAACTCCCTGCAGAATGCCCAGAGCCTCCTCACACCGATTTCTTCACTGATGAGGTTGTAATTTCTTTGGCAAGTACCCTGACATGTAGCCTGATTATTAAAGTAGCTCAGCAGAAACTGCGCAAGGCACTGATGAGGAACAGGGGCTTGCTTCCACAAAAGGCCAGTGATTGCCCGCTTGCCTCTGGAAAAGCAGCTCACAACTTTGAGTGAAATCTGGTTTTAGCAGTGCATGTGATAGCACAGATGTCCTAAGTACAACAGGCACAGCTTAAGGATGCCTGTAAGTAGCAAAGAAGGTGCATAGATGGAGTACTTGAGTTACAACTGCAGCCACTGTATGGAGCTCCTCTCTGCCGGCAGCACCGCTCAGAGAGTCAGGCTGAGTAAACCGAACAAATCTCTCGAAATTAAATACTCTCAGGACTCGCTCTATACGCAGCATAATTTGACAGACTAACCTCCCACACAGCCACTGTAGCGGTAGCCTAGCGAGGGCAGAGTAGGATCAGAAGAAGCAAGGGGAAAGAGAGGAGCCAGGCTGCAGCGGTAGCGAAGCTGAAACAGAACTCACTCCGCTGCGGTGATACGCGGTCCCTTCCTCGGTGCGCGGGAGTCCCTCGGAGTGCCGACCCCGAAAAGGCTGTTGCGCTCCAGCCCGGGTTCTTAATATGCAAACCGCTCCCTCCCCATGACCGCCTGCATGACTCTCCTCCTCCCCCGTCTCACACACACACGGTATCTGCATCATGCCTGATATCAAGCAAGTTTGCTGACTTGGGGCTAGCATAGCATACTGAGTGCTGAAATTTCTTGGCTTGTGTTCAAAGCAAATTTAAAGTGGTAAAGTGTCATTTGAATATATATACTAATAATAAAGACAGGAGCTGAGGAGCTGAGTCAGATGATGGGTGTTTTTTCTAAATGTAAAATGTGTGTAGCAAGCCAGGTAATGTCTTTCACAGATTATTTCTAACTAACATGAAGCCCATGCTATCTGATCTAGTTATAGAGCAATGTCTCGAATAGCTGCAAATGGAGAGTCAGATATAAAACCAACAAAAACAACCCAAAAACACCACCAGCACCGAAAACCCCCCAAGTCCTAAGCCTTTTACATAAAGAACCAAGTGTGATTTAAGTTGGTGGTTTTGGTGGGTGGGTTTTTTGTAATCAGTGAAGAAGGATTCGTGCAAACTGTGTCTGTGAGTAATGCACATTAGTAGTTAACAGCTGTCATGTTGCTGCTTCTCATCTATAGCGGAGGTTGTGTTTTTCTGTTTGTTTTTTCTTTCTCCTTTTCATTGTACTTTGGCCTTATCAAAGTCCATTCGATGTTGCTCTGCTTTGCTCTCCTCTGAGCATGGGACCAGAATGCAACCCAATTGGAGGAAAGATTTCTGATGCGGTAGTCCAATGTGTACGACACAAATCTGCTCTGAGGTTTCTTCACTTTGTTTCAATAAACAACTGTGTGTGTGTTCCCTGCAGGTGCAGGGGGTGGTGCTAAACAAAGCACTCCCCTGGCATGAGGAGGTGATAGATCACACTCTTAATCATTTGCTGCAGGTCAGCTCATTTTCATGTAACATGTTTTTCCCTGATGTCAACAGCTAAGTTTTCACAAACCAGCAGCCTTTACAGCTAAGAAAAAATTTACAAGAAGAACCCCAAAATATCTTCTAATTGGGACTGGTATAGACTGAGAAGCCAAATTGCTGAGGCTTACCTTGGTGATGGCACTTCCATGCTTTTAGATTTGCCTTGGCTGCAGATTTATGTTTTAATATTCCTTTTCTCCAGAATGTCACCTTGGAGGTGGTGGTTTCAAGTGCATCCCAAAAAGTGAAGTTTAAAGTGCTCTAATACCATATTTCATCAGTTTTTAATTGTTGACTTTTGATAAAGCAGCCTGTACCAGGTAAAACAGTTCCTTCAGCGGCAGAGAAGTTTAAGACTTTTTCCTCATTTGATTAGCAGAAAACTGAAGGAATTTGTGGTTCTAAAGCAAATGGATTTTGAAACAGACTTATTTCATAAATGTTTGCAAATTTTGAGCAACTAGGCCTGTTTTTTTTTTTTTTGTAATTTAGAGCAGAGAGTGGGACACAGCAGCCTATTGTGGGATCTGGTTCTCAAGCTTCTCAAAGGGAAGCAGAAAATATTGTTCTCTTGGAACTGTTTTCAACAGACAGCAGTTTACGCCTACCCTGGCAAGGTTACCAGTAAAAATACATGGTAAAGCATTAGTAAGCACACTGGTAATCTAACCTTTGCTTTCTCTGTGAGCCATTTAATGAGTTAAAACTGCACCTTTGCTCCAAGAGTTCCATTCATGAGTTGGTATGAAACACAAGTACTCCTCTGTGCTACAAGTATACCTTCAGTGACTGACAAGGTACCTAAACCCCACTTTTTCCCTCTGCTGTAGGAAACCTTTAATGTAGATCAGAGAGAAAAGATTTCCAACCTGTGACAGGAGTGTGCTGGGACCAAATTTTTCACTTCCTGTTTTGAATGGGTAACTCAGTCCCTGTCCAGGGGAAGTGGCACTCAGGTCATACACCACGTGCAGGCCTTATCCCCTCCCTTAACTACTGCTCTGAGCACCTCAGGGTCTGGCAGCAGTGTGGGTATGCAAACAGTGGGATTTACAGGGGCTGTCCTCAGGAGCACCATGATCAGGAAGTAGGCTCTCCTAAAGAAAAAGTAATTCTTCCTTTCTGCCAGATTTGGCTCAATGCATGTGAATTATCAAAGAAATTCCTCTGCTTTCTAAAATGGGAAGTGATTTGTGCATACAATTTCAAAATAATGAAGTTAGTAATGCACTGACCTGATCTAACCTTGGTTTCATTTGCTGATGATTTCTTACAGATTAAGCTCTCCCTTTCTGTTGCCCTTTTGGCCTTCAACTGCTGATGATGGAATGAAAAATTGGCCGAACTGCTTGATGAAGCAGTCAGGCTGGGGCTGTGTATCCATCTGTTACAGGAGGCTCTTTGCCTAGAGCACTCTTCACCTCTGTCCATCTTCTGAAAACTTCAGGGATGGGAGAGCAAACCAGTCAAGATTGTGATGTACTAAATGAAGCATGTATAAAATCTGGGTGCGGAGACATCCATTCATGTCCAACACCTTTCCTGGGAACGGCAGCAGGGGCACTTTAATGGCAGGAGCTGCAGTCAGGTGTCTCAGGACTCAGCAGCTGACCTCTTGCCAACTTGCATTTTGGTCATGGAGCAACACCCAGGTTTCTCATGGTCAGGTGAGCCCTGTGGACAACTCTGTGGGCGTATACCTGGCAATTGTGTGGAGTCACCAAGTCAGTGAAAGGATGTTTTCTGTGTATTTTATACAGGGAAGTGGGGACATTAAGTCAATAACATGTTTCCTTTCTTGATCAGCATAGGAGCTCTCCTCGTGGTTTGAAAGCCCTAGATAAATGCAGAGGAACTCACATGGATTAAATTTAAATCCAAGATTTAGTTCAGCAGATGTCCCTTTCAGGCATTCACAGGCTATTAGGGGATCAGTTCACTCCAGGCAGATCTCCTGCCCAGTGAGTCCTAAGTGTTGAGGGGTCACTCTGCCTATTAGACTTGTGGCCAGACCTTCCCCACCCCCTTCTGTTCCAGCTGCTGCTCTGCCTTTTGCCTGGGAACTGACAGTTAAGCAGAAGGTTTGAAACAAAATGTATCTCATGAAGTTGCCCGTGTTCTGTTGCAGGTCTCTGTGGTGAGGTAGCTTGCTTGGTGCATGTGCCAGGAGAAACAGCCACGATTCCTGACATCTTGCTTTGGGAACAGTAAGAGGCCAACTTCCCAGAGCTGAAATGGGAGTAAGCGTATCGCCACAGTGCAGCTTTTTCCCTGTTGGAAAGGAAATTCCAACCATTTGTTTTTGTGAGTTGACATTCACACTTCACAAAACGTGGCCATCTTATCAAGATTAGTAACCTGCAGTTACTGCACCTACTTGTGTGTTCAAGAGAATAAATCCACTCAAGTCAGAAGTTTCACTGTAAACTTAGATATAGTCATCATGTTCACTTCCTTAGTAATTTCCTCACCTACCTCTGCCTTGTGGTTTTTTCGTTTTTTTTTTTTTTATAATTACAGTACTACGCTGCTGTTAGAGACTTGAGCAAACTAACACTTAGTATAAGATACAGGAAGTGAATAATTACAATTTTCATCATTTTTAAGCCACTTAAGGAGGGATATTAGGCCTGCAAAATGCTAGACCTGCTAATGCAGCAAAGGCACTTGGTCTTTTATGTTTATATGTAATAGAGCTCAGCAATTTGTCTTCTCTTTTAGCAAGCAGTAAATTCAGCCAGAAAAGTACACCTTCATAAAGACCTAATGTTGGACTTTTGCAGCTTAAGTTTACAAACACTTTTGACCAAAGAAATACTGTGGGGAATATTGAAAATACCAGGTATTTGTTTTTTCAAAAGTTGACACCTTTGAAGTTTATTGGGAATTAATGTTTCTGTTGCTTTTTTTTTTCCTAATTTGAAATATATTAAAAAAGGTATTTGAAAACACTCTGTGTCAATATAAGCATGTTTCTATACATGCAGCTTGCTCTGCTCATGCATATTCGATTACATTTTTTATGTTGTTGTTAAAAATATACAGAAGAGTCAGAAATGCATTTAAAAGAAATTACCCATTCTTAATTCAAATATCCTTCCAATGCTACTGTAGCTCTAGTAAAAGGCCATGCTTAATGATCAATGAGATCATTACACGAGCAATAATGAGATTTGCTTTTGAAACAGAGCAGCTTAGAGAAGTAATCAGCTACAGACAAGCCTGCAATTTTGGGGTTTTAAGTTTAGCTGGTAACTTTTTTTTCCCCTCTGCTCCTGGCAGCAGGGAGCTTTTGTGTGCACAGTGAAAAGCATCAGCTAAAGATGCATCTTCAAGTTCCTACATGGAGAGCCATAAGGAGCAGTCTGTTAGACACAGTTTTTCATGTTCAGAAGTGGTCTTCTTGGCTTTATTCGTAAGTAGGAAGGTTCACAGCTACAGGTGGTTTTATACGAAAGAACCTGAGCCAAAGTCCAGTGAAGCTGGCATAGGGATTTGTGGGCTCTCATCTCTGGTGCTGGTTTTGCCATTGGGTATTGGGACAGGGTCATAACGGCTCATTTAGTTGGAGCATTTGGAATTACTTTTTCTAATGTGCTTGCCTCAGCATTTCATGTAAGTAATGCTCATTCCTGAGCTAGCTGGCAGACTATTTGCTTTATCTTAGCATTTCTATTTATGAGAAACTGGCCAAGGCTTAAAAACCCAGTTACCCTGTAGAATGCATTTATCCTAGTAGCTTTGCTGCCTTAGCAGAGGAGCAATGATGCTCTTCCCAGCTCATAGGGAGTTACATGCATAAATGACAATTAAGTAAAGATTCTTGATGAATAGCCAGAGGACTCATGTATTCAGAAGATGCAGTTCAGCACAGAGACACTGAATGGAGGTCCTTGGTATGTCAGCTGATGCCTGACCCATACCCGTTTGAGGTCCCTATACTGAAGCTTTGTTTCCCATTACATCCTGCAGAAACTTGTCGTGGAAATGAAAAACCCCATGGCTGAGTCAGAGCTGATCAGCTGCTTTTCTAATTTCAATTAATGTTTTATTATCTCTGTTTAAAAGGGAAGGAAAAGTTAAGAAATAAATAACTGTACAAGTTGCAGAAGATAAAGAAGCTTTGTTCCTCATTTTGTTCATGTGGTCAGAATATTGATGAAAGCTGGAGATGCTGTCTGCTTACATTGGATAGATAAATCATGAGCCCCCTTGTGGCTTTTGCAATTGTATCACAGTTGCATGAACAACTACGTAAAGGAATCAGATGTGCTTTATGAGCAGGAGAATAATCTGTGATTCACAGAAGTAGGTCAATGCAATTAGCGAAATGTTAAGACTGATAATGTAATGTAACATGTGCTATCTGCCTGATTCCATCCACATCAGTTTCAGCAGGGATAACATTAGCCAAATGTGTTACTTAACAAGCAAATAAAAGCTTTTAAAACGAAGCCTTCTCAAAAGCATAAAGCCCCCTTCATCTCATGTACAAATACTGAATGATCCCACTAGGAAGCTGCCAGGGAGCCCTGAGCAGGCAACAGGACCTGTTTACAGATATGCACTTGGAGGGATGAAGGAAGAGAAATGATTCACTTCAACATTTTGAAATTTGAGACTTCTTAAAAAAGAAACCAATCTCTTCATGCCATCCTTTGATTCCACAAAACAAAACATTAGATCACAATTGCTTTCAAGGAAACTAAAGTGGATAAAAAAGAACGTGGTTTAAAAATTTGGTTGGGTTTGGGTGTTTTTGGTTGGTTTGGTTTGGTTTTGTTTTGTTTGTGATTTTTTTTGTCTTTTAGTTCTTTTGGGGAGAATCTTTGGGGGTTTTTGTTGGGTTGTTGTTGTTTTCTTTTCTGAATTATTGCCATAGGAGAAAACTTCCATTCCCAGAAGTATGTGAGGCAGATGTGTCAAAGTGAGTGGGACAAAAGGATCAATGTCTAACCCTTAATGTTCTTGCCCCATGGCTCCAGGAGTGGCTTTCCTGCAGCAACTGCTCTAATCACAATGGAAACAAGTACTGGTAAATCCAACATAAATTCACTAAGGGAATGTTTGTATTTTTATCCAGATGACAGAACTGAGCCAGTTCCATAGCCAGCCCACCTCTTGGTATGATGAAAGAGGTTAGAGGAAGTATAATATACATTAAAAAAAACCAACTATTGAAAATACCAGATGACAAATTAACTTGTCTAGCTAAAACACTGGATTCTTTTGATTAATGAGAAATTTTCAGGAAGAATTAATGCCAATGGACTGAGATAGTTCTTGGAACTTATCACAGAGAAGAGGAAGAAGGGGTAAATCTTTGCGTGCCAGAAACAAATTTGAACTCAAAAACCAGGGAAACTGGAGTGGGGAAATCATTACAAGATTAACAGAATAGAAAATTGCCTTGAATTTATAAGCAAGAAAATGATTCATTATTTTGTGCTTAAGGAGAAAGGGACTCTGCATATTCTGTTTCTCAAAATAAAAAGAATCTCACATTTGGATTGCTAGCTGTTCTTCCTCCTCCCTGAATTAATCAATAGTCTGAGGTGCTTAAGCGGAAGTTACTTGGGTGTTCTTTGTCTGAATTTATACTGGCTATGGAAAAAGTAAAGTAGGTAGGTAAGAGCAGTTTAGTCTCCTCTGATTTTTGCTCCTTTCTTCTCTCTGGTGGTTTATGAAGCTCTTACACAAGTGCAGCTCCACCCCTGTGCTGCCAGATGATGTGACTGTGCTGTGCGTGAGCCACACACAGCAGGAGGTGACACTTCTGTCTAGCTGGGGCTCTCAGGGACTTCAGCTGACGTGTGCTGCCCTGCCCCATGCTGCAATCCTTGAACTGACAGCACAATCCTTGGCCTCAGCCTTTCCTTCACATCTTTTTCTGGGGGGGATGCTTCAGACCTGTGTTCAGACCTGCAGGCATGTCTTTAACGGTGCTTGCTTCCAGTGGCTTGAAGCTCAGGGTGCAATCCCCAGGTAACTGGGTGGGGTAGGCAGCTGCACTTCTAATTTGCCAGTAGAAAGCAAAGAAGCATAGAGCTAGAGGCAGAGACCTGGAGGCCATTTCTAAAACTATTTATAAATATTTTTTTATCTGTGTCTTGTGCTTCTCTACAGTAGTTGGAGGCCCAGAAAACAAAGCAATGTCTTTTGCTTAGTGGTTGAAGGTGCAGTGGAATGGGAAGTGACCAAGCATTTGGTTGATGTTAGACAGATGTAAACTATGAAATTAATTAAAAATTAACAACCACCAAGCACAATTGGAATGAGAATCTGTTGGGAGAAGTTCTTCAGGGAGAGCAACAGGGATTGCCTTTGGCTTCAGACTCTCCTCTTGCAGTGCCGGAGAACAGAGGGGTGTTTGCTTCTTCCTTTTTCTCAGGTGCCAGAGAGCCAAAAATAGCCATGGCAGCATGTTCTGAAAGGGTGATCTGGATCAAAATGCGGTTTCTAGCAGCAGTTGTCCTCCATGTTCCAACTCTGATAACCAGACATGGTGCTCAATATGAAAGATCAGAGCAAAATGGCACTGACTCTTCACATTGCTTCTGTAGAGACAAAATGGAAAAAATACTGTCTTTTCTGGTAACGTGTGCATTTTAGCTTTGGGGAGATATTTGGAGGTGTTATTAAATGCCTGATACATTGGCTAGACAAGATATGTCCATCAGCACCAAGCAACCAGAGGTAGTTGCTCATGATGGTAGGGTTTCCAAAGTGGCAGAGATGGCACCGAGCAAAGTGTCACAGCTGGAGGAAATCTCTTCAGGGTGCAATGAACTAATATAAAACCAGCTGAATTTCTGTTTTCTACCAGTGCAAAATTATTCATCAACTTCAATGATTTGGGATTCAATTCATATGAAGACCCGAGCTTATTCTGTCAGGACTCCTGGATTTACCCTCTTCTCAGCAAAAGAGAAAATAATGTGAAGCGCCTCAAGTTTTCCAGAGATGGAACTTTCAAGGTCAATATCAGTACTTTTATTGCCTCATCAAGTGAACATGAAATGATCAAGATTCCTGTCTGGTGAGTCGTTCCTAGGAGGTTTCTGGTTTTGAGTTCCTGGTACTCAGTCAATCATGATATTGTGAAAACATTTATTACTGCCCGCCCTTCTCTTTCCAATGTTCTTTTCAGGAGATACAGATGGCATAACAGTCTCTGAGAGATATTAAGACTTTCAAACAGCCACTGTTCCTGTAGTTATTTGTTCTTGTCCTTTTCTGCAGACTTTCAGGAGTTAAAATTATTAGAGAGCCTCCACCTTTTAACAGATGCTGCCACATAAATTACTTCATCCATCCAGCAAATGCTGACTGTGACATCGTAAAGGGTCTACACGTATTTTGTCAAATTAAATTTATAGAAATTTTTGCTGTTGTTGATTTCAAAATACAGGAAGTCTTACTGAAAAACTGCAGTGGTATTTGCAGAGCTGTTCCCTCTACCTGTTTGCTTTAAGTAGAATTGAATGACTTAGAGGTTGAGAGAAGCACAATTTCACTTCAACAGAAAAGTTTCTGGGTTTGGGTGCAAGTGCTTTGTTAGCAGAATGAAAAACAAAACAAAAATTGAAAGTGCATTGAGTTAGTGCATGGGCACATATTCTGTCTATCCTCATAAAATCGTAGGAAGACATAAGTTGCTTGAACTACAAATTTTTTGATGTTTATCCAAAATATTTCCTGTAATCTTAAGGCTTTTGCAACATTATCTTTATCAGTAAGTGTTTTTCTTAGCAAACATAGATGAATTTTTTCCAAGGGTTTTAAGTACCTGGGTAAGTTGTTCTTTTCTCTATGATGTTTTTTTATTTTACTATTTCTATAACTAAGATTATTTCTTACCTGCAAATTTTTGTGATGTTGTGACCTATGTAGTGATATTTTACTGCTGGCACATTGTTTGACATACTATTTTATGCCAAGCATCAAAATTGTGAGTGCACAGCAGCTCATGAGCAATAGAGAGCTCCCCCCCCAGTCTCTATGTGTTAGATAATTACTGCACTTCTGCAGGGGTGCAATGAGAAACTGATAACAGAGAAGCTGAGACAAGAAAGACAAGATAATGTATCCACAGCTTTTCGGGGAATCATGGTGGAACGATTCACTTGTCCAGACAATGCTCCCTTTTGTTTCCACTGATTCAGAGAGCACAGGAAGAGAGGAGTGATCTGGAGGAGCTGGCTGTGTTGTTGGGGTGGGGTTGAATGTCAGATGTAGGTCTGCATCAGCCTGGGTTTACACCTAAAGATAAAGCAGAGGTATTGGTCCAACTCCAAACGTTGCACTGTCAGTCTGACAGGTTGCCTGCAGGCAGCTTTCTCACCTTTTTACTAATCTCATGACCTGTCTGAATGAGTAATCAGGGAGGTTTTGCTCACCCAAGTAGTCTCCTGAATTTGTTAGAAGTTTGGTTTGGATAACTTCTAAACTTACTAAGTCCCTTTCACTTTTTAAACTCTGCTTGTGTACAGGCTTCCAGTTCTTCCTGATTTTCCTCTAAAGAAATA
>JANPWX010000008.1:6393943-6478680 GCA_024734555.1 Trochalopteron elliotii
TTGGTGACTCTCTTCCCAGTCACAGGATGGGAGAGTTATTTAGTGAGTCCTGAATCACTCTTTGAATCCAAAACAGTGAGGGTAAGAGCCTGGAAACAAAGTTTCACATTATTATGGATGATACACATGAGGAAATGTGATTCTCAGCTTCTGAGTGCTGTATATATTCAGCCTGATGTCAGTTCATGAAAGAGGTGTTGTAAACAGATTTACCAGAAAAAATATTTTAACTTATTTCTAGAGATAAGTATTGATCCAGCAAAGAGATCAAAGAGTGCTGAATAAGTAATCCAGATATGTTAAACCTCTATGCCTCAGAGAAATATTGGAAATTGATATTTAAATAAAAATTTCTTCTAGTATTGCATAGATTACAAAATAATAAAAAGAAACTTAGTAAATCCCTTCTAACTAAATGGAAACTATCAGTAATCTGGTGAGTCCAATTGCTTACTTATCCTTATTCCAGAAGAATAGTTTTCATCTTGCTGAAGCTAAGAACTTGCCAAATTGGCTTATCTAGCCTTGCGTGTTCAGGGTAAGAGCCAGTTCTTTCAGACTGTGTTTTCCAATGGTTCCCAGCTGGCATTTACAACACTGTTCCTGCCTCCCACTACTGACATACCACTCCTACATGGTAGGTAGGGCTCTAGTCAACATGCCAAACATACCAGGCCCCTTGGAGAGTCAGAACAGAGGCTGGATGTGGGCTGGTGTCCCTCAAAGGCAGGCTGGCAGCACTTGGACACTGCAGTGTGCTCCTCACATTGACAGGGACCTTGCTGCTGCAAGACATTTGCCTCCATGTGACCTCAGCTTACACACTTGAGGTTTTCAGTGGTCTGACAGGTTGGAATAAGGCAATTTCTCTCAGGTAAGCAATGCAGGCAAATGCAGCTTCTGGAGCCTTGTGATGGCACTGGAGAATAGAGTAGTAGTGAAGAAGCTACAAGAAATGTGGCATTTATGTCAGGATCACTTTCATTTCTTGTCAGAAATGGATAGAAATGAGACCCTGACCAACAGACCCAGACTTATCAGGGAGGATGTGAAATATTGTGGACTTCAGCTACTTCTGTGTAAAAGGCAGAGGAACACCTAAAATATGAGAGACTGTAAGCTGATTTAAGACTAATATTTCCACCTTGAATACTTGTGTTCTGGGTAAATATTACCTAGCTTGTTGAAAGCCAGCCAGTCACTTGTAGTTCCAGTCATTTCCCTAAATGGCAGAAGGGTACTTGCCAGACTGGAGCCAGGTCCTTAGGGCTGGTCAGATTGACTTGCAGGAGATGTCCTGCCTGACAAAGGCAGTGGGATGCCTTTGTGAGTGCCTAAGTGTGGTTGCACATGCCCTGTACACAGGCAGGGCTTCAGGACTCCTAAAAACAATTCATATGTTTAGAAATTATATCAAGTAAATAAGATAATAATGTGAGAGGAGACCTAAATCTACTCTGAATTAAAAGGGGGAGGAATGTCGTTCTGTAGGCAGCAAGCTATTCCATATCTGCTTCTTTCAAGTCCTGTTGAATATTCTTTGAAAGTGTGTCAAAAGAGGGATACTGTGTTCTGGGTGAAGCTCAGCTCTGACTTCTACAGCTTGGACATGAATAAAGAACGGTTTCAAGAGAGCTGCAAGACACGCTTCTGTCAATTATTGACACCTTAAAAGTAGGGCAAGGCTAATGTCATTGTGCCACTTCCAATGAATATTTGTAAATCACAAAAGAAGAGAACGTGACAGATTATCAAGGAATAAGTGTAAGGAATACTGGATAAAGCTATACATAATTAAATCCAAGATAAAAAAATCAAATATTTCTTACAGGAGCACTTACTGAGGAAGGCTCAGGCAAACTACTCTTTGGAATATGTCCATGGCAACTGGGACAAAAGTTAATATAAAAACAGCAAAGCAGTTTTCCAGCCCACATCTCTTGCAAATACTCTCTGCAGGGGGAAAGATATATGCATATTTTTGTAGGGTTGAATCTTAACAACTTTTGCTAATGTTAGAATTCCATTTGTCTGAAATGAATATTTCCAATTATATAATCATGGAGCTGTATCTTAAATGCTTTTCTAGATGTACATGAGAAGCTTGATAGAATAAACTATAAATAACTTCCTTAAAAATCAACTTTATTAGGAAACTCATGCTTGAGTGAATGTTTCCATTTTCTGTAAACATCCACTCACATTTACGAGTTGTATGGAAAATTAAGTCGTTATAGCACAGCCACAAAAGAGCCTCATCGTGGCCTAACTTTTCCACATGTCCAACATGTTGTAATGTCTGTACTTATTAATTTGGTGTTTCATGCTTAGTTTCAGTTTCCAGTATACCTCACTGCACTGAGGATGATTCTGCTTTCAGCTCTGAGGAGACTGAGCTCTTGTGCTGGGAAGTGCTTGTACACTAGCAAAAGGTGATTGTGAGGATGGACTCGTGGATGGCACATGTCTCCTTGTCACAGGTTGTGAAGGTCCTGTGAAAGCAGGGCTTTTAGGCACTCAGGAAAGACCCCCTGGCTGGTACAATTGATCACACTGCTTTGGATGGTCTGGTGAACTCATTCATGACATTGGTTTACATGTGCTTTGCCTTTTAAAAATGATGCTGTTTTCTGTTCTTTACTGTGTGTGCCAATACAAAATATCCTGGGTGCCTGCTATCTTTTGAGTATCAACACCATATATTCCATAAGAAGCACATAAAATGGCTAGGCAATGAAACAATTAATTGATTTTATAATGAAGCATGAAATCAAATAGACTTTGAGATAGAGTTGAGAGAAACTGGTGTCTGATCTGATTAAGATCAATGTTATTTTCCGCTTGTTAGAGCCCAGGGGCCACTGGTGCAGTCATTTGGTCTTAGCTTAGTGATCATACAAGAGTTTGACAGGTTTGGCTTAGTGGTATATGAGAGACAGCTCAGTCTTAGGATGGTCATCAGTGCAACAGGGATGTGGCTGTTTTGATGTGGCCAGATTTATATTGTGGGGAGGAAAATGGGACCACAAATTATTTGATGGGTTCTGTACCTTTTGATCACATAAGAAGTTTTTGCTGAGCTGGAATGGGGAATTCATTGTCCCTCTGTGGTTAAACCAATGATTGTACTTTGCAGGAAAGTTAGACATCGCTAGAATCACAGTTTTGGGGGGTTTAAATCATTACTGTGAACAACAGGTCCAAAGAAATTCAAGATGCTCAGCTGCTTTTGCTCTCTGGTGTGGCTTGGTTTTGTTTTCTCCATGCAATCACCAGCCTGGGAAAGATGAAATTTAAGAGGGCAAGAATTCTCTGCCAGGGGGAATAAAATGTTTTGAATTTTTAGCCAAGATAGGAAATGTGAAAATGAGCAACAGGTTAAGTCAAGGAAATATCTGTCAGTACATTTTGGAACTCAAGGACATTCTTGAGAGAGTTTTGGCACAGGGGGACAAGAATGTGGCACTGACACTGGGATGTGAACTACTGCAGGAGCCCCTCTGCTATGGGAGGACATCTGTTAGCTAGCTAGCTATCATTTCTGAAGGGTGGACCATGGGATGAGTAAGGTGTCAATTCTGCTGTGAAATGTCCCTCTGGAATAGTGGCACTATTTTAAGATCAAAATGTGGCAGACACTTAACTATGGGAGAAACCAATGTTCCATAACTCGTTGTCTTTTCACTTTTCACAGGTTTATCAAATTTCAGCAGTTCTCCATAACCCAGTGAAATCATCACAGATCCATTTTATTCAGCTGAGTCTTGCTGCTTTGTGTTCCTGTTTTGAGCTATGGGTGAGTGCAAAGCAGTAGGTAAGCGTAACACCATTTTATGAATGTAAAAAAAGCAGTAGGTAAGCGTAACACCATTTTATGAATGTAAAAATCATTTCATGCTAGATTTTACAAACAAAGAGCAATAAATTTGTTAGCAGACTTTGCTTATTATTTTTATTAAGCAAGAATCCTGAGGGTTTGAAGCATCGTGTAAATCTGTGAGCTAATATAGGCTATCATGTTTTGAGAAATATGGCTTTTACTACAGTAGTAATATCCTAAAAATTAAGCAAGTTTTTGGTTTAGTTAACATTAAAATTTTATGTATGGATACTTCCTTGATTTAATCAAATTTACTTTCATTCTGCAAAAGGCACAAAATAAATCTACATGGTAAACTTAGAGATTCCATAAACTTATGGAAAGTATTGATCTCTTTTTGGGAATACTTTGCTTCCTATAAAATGGCCACGCAGTAGATAGCACGCTCACCTGCAGAAATTCTGCTTTTATACTTCTCTCTCAAATCTACCAAAGATCCTTTCCCCCAGACCAGTGAAGGTTTAGTGGAGTCTTTTTTAACTTCAGTTAGCCTTAACCAAGAAATTTATCTTTCAGTATAAGCATCCAAACCCCCATAATTTTGGAAACTAAATCTAAATCTCAAGCTAAGTTTCCTGTGTATGTATTTATCATACCATGGAGCCAAAAGTTTTTTTGAAGATATTATTGGAACAACATTTTTAAAAATAAAATTAGGAGTTTGCTGACACCTTGGTGCTGAGTTACATCTTTTAATCAAAAAAAATTATGAATCATTACGTTTTCTAAATCAAAAAGCCATTCTACGTATTCAGAGTTTTTTTCACTATAGTAAATCTTTTAATAAGACAACTATAAAATCAGATCAGTGGATCAGTGGCTGTAATTGCTGCGCCACAAAGGAAAGAATAAAAGATGCTTTCAACTCCTCTTCTTTGATTTTAATTATTCTTTTTGATTCTGCCTGAGATGCATGTTCCCTGCATGATGAGATGTATGACATCACTCAGAATTACCATGTCCAGAAGAATATGGTATCAATTCAACCTTATGTTTCCTGTCCAGAGGTGACCACTTAAATTAGGTGGATGTAGACAAGCTGTGGGATCAGATAAGAGGTTACAAAATTCTCTGGACAAAGCAGGAGGCTCTCTAGATAACACAAAATCAGTGGTGATCAGGAAGCAGGGAAACAGAAATGCCAGAAAGTGGATGTGGAAATCATTATATGTGCCAAATCTGTTAAGGCTAATAATTAGTATTACCAATAAGTTATGCAGTTGTCATCAGATCACAAAGAAATAGTGACAGAAAATTTAACAAGATGTTTATGCAGTTAATCCTTTGGTTGATGGTTTGTTTATCAAGTACTACAATGGTAATGAACATGTTGTGCCTTCAGTGAGGCCTCTTGAGTGAAATAAAAGCAACTCAGTGCATGGCTAAAATTGAGGCTGCATGGTTTTGCCTGGTGCCGCCCTGTGCATCATGCCATGTTCATGTTATACCAAATCAGGATCAGGGAGGTCTGAAGCAAGAGGCACTGGAAAAAAACAAGAAAAGGGAGAAGATACAGCCTCAGCTGCAGAGGGCAGACTTTGGCCTATTCAGGATGCTGATTCATGTGCCCAGATGACCAAGAAGGCCAATGGCATCCTGGCCTGTATCAGGAGGTGTGTGGCCAGCAGGACCAGGGAAGTGATTCCTCCCCTGTTGTCAGCACTGGTGAGGTCTCAAATCCTGTGTCCAGTTCAGGGTGCTTCAGTTCAGGAAGGACATTGAGGTGCTGGAGCATGTCCCAGGAAGGGCAATAAAGCTGGTGAAGGGTCTGGAGCACAAGTCCTACCAGGAGTGGCTGGGGGAGCTGGGTGTGTTTAGCCTGGAGAAGAGGAGGCTCAAAGGTGACCTCATTACTCTACAGCTCCCTGAAAGGAGGGTGTAGCCAGGTGGTGATTGGTCTCTTCTCCCAGGCAACCAGCGACAGGACAAGAGGACACAGTCTTCAGCTGTGCCAGAGGAGGTTTAGGTTAGATATAAGGAGGAAATTCTTAACAGAAAGGGTGATTGGACATTGGAATAGGCTGCTCAGGGAGGCAAGAGAGTCACCATCCCTGGAGGTGTTTAAGGAATGACTGGATCTAGCACTTAGTGCCGTGGTCTAATTGACAAGATGGTGTTTGTTGGATTTGATAATCTCAAAGGTTTTTTCCAATCTAATTGATTCTGTGACTCTCAGACAACAGCTCTGTGTAGGACGGACATTTAAAAAGTGAGCAGAGTGAAGGATATAGAACAAGAAGTACCAATTCTCTCAAAGTAAAGGCCAAATCCCAGTGATTTGTGCTCTGAAATAATTCTCCTTAGAAAATACAATAGAGGTGTTTTTAATGCATGTGTGAAGATCAGTGTTGTAAACCAACTTCTGTTCTTGCTATCTAACACAAATAGATAAGCCAAATGGAAGCTTGTGGTATAACACTAGAAGTTGTTTTCATGACTTAAGAAAAGTGATTTGTTACTCAGGATCTAAGGCTGAAAGAGAAATTGACAGGAAGAATAATAAAAGTGCATTTGTATCAACAGCTTTCGCTGAAAAGCAACTTAATATTTCTCCTGTGTATTACACCAAATCCGAATTTGCTGTTATTCAGCTCTACAAGTTTAATATGGATGAAGTGACTTATGGATTTAAATTTTTAATTTAATAATAACAAAACAACTATGGCAAATCTTGCCGTTCAAGCACATGAATTTTTCCTTCCTTGACTTCTAAAGCTACGCTGTGGCTGTGATGCTGAATGAGGTGTCTCATCTCTTTCCTCAGCATTATCTGCTGGTTCCTGGCAGAGCTGCAACACTGAACTTAAAGGTGTAGCTGGACAAGTACTGCAATTCTAAACATACCTGAAAGCTCACAAACCTATGCTCTCTGCCTGATAGATTCTGCTATAGTCTGCTTTGATTCCTCTGAAGTAAATTGGATTACTTGTTGTATTCCTGTTATAAAAGTGAACGTTCCAGTCATTCCTTGAATGGCAATATGCCATTCTGACTCATGGGGCTGGCAAGGGAGAATGGATGGTCTAACTAGGTTTTTGTTTCCGTCTCTGAATTTTTGTTTTCTCACTCTTCTTCTTCTTTGTTTTCATCTATAAATTAGTTTGGATAAAAGCATAGCTATTGCTAAAGTGTTTAAACTTCAAAGTCATGTGTCTTGTTGCCAGAGTGTACCTCTGACAAAGAAACATTAGTTCCTATTCTTTGTGTCATTTGGGAAAAACGTGGGGAGAATACTTGGGAATATTGGGAAAAGCTTAACAAGAATAAGGAAACTGAAGAATTTACTTAATAGTGTTTATCTGTTGTAATATGCAGCTATATTTCATTAGTTTAACTGTAGCAAAGCTTACTTTACAATCTAACACTCCTTTATGCTTCTGAAAGAACAAAAATATGTTGTTTTTTTTTCTGTAGGCCAGCCTTCTCCTGAGGTGAACAGTTGGATGGAGAGTTCAAAATTCCAACTGCCAGAATAAATGATCAGTAATGGTACAGTTAACTTCAGCAATGAGGACTGTTCCCTATATTAGGAAATATTTTGAAATTGAAATTAATTTTTATCAAAATTTTTAATTGTTATCCCAGAAATTGAGAGTGTGTGGTCTGACCTGTCTATAGTTCTAATGCCAAATTTTCTGTAGTATTTCTAAACGAAATTGTGCTTAAAAAAAACCAAAACAAAACAACCCTCTCTATTTAGAATGTTTAGAAGAACTACAAAAACACTTTCAGTCATACATGTAATGGTCCCTTACATTGTCTTATGTAGTTCACCAGATCCCCTGACAAAAATTTCCTTTTATCTTGCTGTTTTAATATCTTATTCTGTCTGATTCTCTCTCTGCCCTGTGGTTTTGAGCTTTGGGGAAAGGTATCCATTCCTGAAAGTCCCTAGAGCAGATAGTTGTTTTTGCATTCTGGCTATCCCTTATTCACTGTATGTTTGGGGGGTGGGGGGGGAACTAATTTCAAAGCTTTCTTTGTTAATGATTTCTTGACCAAGCAAAACTTTGTCTCCTTTTCAGGAAACATGTACATTTGTGTTATGGTTTCTGTGAGAAATGTGGAAAAGAAGCTACTTGTGGGAGTACCTGTTGCAAAGGGAAGGAGGACACCAGGTGGTTGAAGAAGCCCAGACTCCCGAGTCCCACTCCAGCTTCTTTCATGTTGCTCATCAAGTCTCCTCATTTGTATGCCCTGCTCTCAGGAACAGAGATTTTGTCTGAAATGTTTCATTTTAGTGAAGTGCTGGGTTTTTTTAATAATATTTGTTTTGCTGAGGAATGGAAGTGCATCCTAATGACTTCCGTACCAGATGGGAGAGGGATTACAGGAACTCATGTGGCATTAGACCAAGAAAGCTGAGAAATTATCTGCCTGAAAGAGAGGGAATTTTAGACCAGATAATGTTGGGTGAAGGGAAGAACATGGTTTTTACCAGTTTTTTTTATTCTTTCTTCTGGAGAAAAATCCAGTGAATCTAAGTATGAAATCTTTCTCTGAGGTATTGCTTCCAAGCAGTGTTTCCTTCTTTTTTTCTGGAACAGAATTGAAATTTTTGAAGACAAAAAGTCATAGAAGATCCCATTTGAAAGAAAGATTAGACAATTTGGACTTATTTTCCTTTACTTTTAGCTCCTGCATTTGAAAACCAGTCTCAGATTCACATGTCAGATTGTCCTAGGGTGACTATGACGCTCGTATCCCCAGTCGTCTGTTCTGTGTGTGCTGTGTTTCTTGTACCTTTAAGACTGGTTCTGAGAGTAAAGCAAAGAAAGAAGAAGTGTGCAGTTTGTTTTGAAAAACAGTGTTCACTCCTCTGCATCTTCTCTTCCTCCTCGAGACTGTGTGGGTTCGTCAGACGCACAGACAGCGGCCAGAGAGAGTTTTTTTCCTTTTAGTTAGTTTAGCTAGCTGAGGCAAAGAAGCTTCCTGGACTGTTTTTTTTTTCTCCTTTTTCTTGGGACTGTTTAAATCTGCTCTGGACTGAAAAAACCCAGAAGAGCACCAGGATCTTGCGCCCACGGCCCACCGGGCTGGGACCTTGGCATTTTCCAGCACCAAAGAAACTGAGACTGATAAGAGACTGAGAGAGCTAAGCTAACTCCTGGCAAAAACTTCTCTCAGTTTTGCCATCTCTCTTCAGAGCGGCAAGAAGTTTTATTGTTTCATATTATTAATTCCTTATGCTTGTAGGCAGTTTGTTTGTTAAATAAATAATTTTTTCCACTTTTCTCCAAAGAAGTTCTTTTCCCAGATCAGCTAAAAAAAAAGCTGTTTGAGTTTACTCTCCAAAAAAAAAACCCCTTCAGAAGTTTCCTCCCAAATTACCCTAAACCAAAATACAGATTGTCATCCAGAAGGCATTAGTGATGGCTTCTTTTTCTGGCAGAGATGAAATTCAAGTTTCTTCTCACCTCAGAATGCACGTACTACTATGCATCGAATTCAGTTACTGGAACACTATTGCTTCTGTTCCTGAGGTAATAATCAACAATTGTTTTGGTATTTGTCACTGAGTTTTGAGGATATTCAAGTCAAGACTCAAGCCAGATTTTTAAGCAAGTTTGTAGTTTAAATTTCATTTTTTTCTTCTGGTTCAGCCAGTGTTTTAGGACAATCTTATCTAAAGAGCAATTCAAACCATAGGATTATTTGGCCTGAAATGGCTGAAGAAATTATGGGGGATTTTTTGCATTACAAGTACCTTCTGAAATCTTCCGAAACACATTGCCATCTCATGCTCATCATTTCAGTGGAACCTGGATTTTAGTTCCCCTGGTTTAGGACGTGACTGGTGGGAATGGTTCGCATTGAAGGTTCCTGCAGATCTGGAACTGGTGTCTGATCACTGCAAGAGTGAGGGCAGGGCTGAGCTTGGGAAGGTCACAGCACACGTGCTTCCCTCGCCGTGCTCTGCAAAGTGCCACGGTTGGAACAGAGCAGAGCATCACCTGGAGCACACACAGAGCCCCTGTCACCATGTCAGCAGGGACCATCAGAGCCGTGTTAGGGGCTGTGCTGGAGCCCCTGGAGCCAGCACTTAACGGGGCACAGCACTTTCTGCTAAGTGTTCAGGGCAGTAACACGGTTATTGCCTAATGTGTATTCCTTCTGGATTGTAACAGTTGTGGCTCTGGCTCTTCAAGGACATGTAGATCATGGTTGCTTTACATCCAAGTATATTCTTCCATCCTTTGTCATATAGGAAATGAAGACATATAAGGGCTTCCTTATTTTGATGTCCCTTTTAAAAAGAGTGTCTGAAATAGGGAGCCAAATTTGGGATTCTTTTTTTTAACCTCATTACCTGTCTAAGCATAGACAGGACTGATTCATTCAGCTGCCAGTATGAAATTCTCCAGGCTGGTTTTTTACACTAAAGGATTTTGCTTTAAGCATTTAAAGTGTGAAAATGTTTCTGTTTATAGAAATAAGTCACCTTTGACGAGAAATGGAAAACCTCAATACAGAAGATAACAAAACCACAACAATAAAATCTGTGTGACTGTCACTGCCATGACTTTGACAGCAAAAGTTGTGACTTTTAAGGTTTTTCCATAAGCTGTTGGATGAAACTCTGTGGTTGAATGAGGCCAGAGAAAAACTTATGAGTTAGTAAAAAATCAGAATATCTTTCCTGTGGAAAACACTGGTATCATGAAAAGCGTTTTTAAACTGAGTATTGAAAGTAAAAGACATATTTTGAGTAAGTTTACAGTATTGGTGGTGTAGCAAAATGTTCATCTGAGGTCCCTCTTCCAGGACAGGTCCCTCTTCCATTTCCATTCTGGTTTAAACAGCCTTTCCAGAGGGTGCATAGCCATGCTAGGAGTGGTAACTAAGAGCCCGGGTTCCTGTCCCCAGGGTGAGTGTCTCCCCAAAGCATTAAGAAGTTGAACTCCTCCCTCAGGTCATTTGACAGTTGGATTTCTTCCCCTGCCATTTTGTGTCTCCAGCAGAGATAACATTCCTTGGCTGTGGCTTGGTGCTGGGGACCCTCTCCTTGGGAGGCAGGAGCTTCAAAGGCCATGAAGATCATAAGCCATGGCTAAAAATCCTTTGCTGTACCCGAGAAAAAATGAATGTCTTCAACTGTGGAATGAGACTGGGTGTGGTTCTCAACTGGGTTGTTCTTTCTGTGGGAAGTACTCTGAGTAAGAGTGAGCCTGGGATGAAAAGTTGTGTCTAAATCCTGGTAACTCATTGCTGCTGCTGGAATAAGGGAATAGGAGGGATATCAGCCTCTGTGAGAGAAGGGGGTGGAGAAAGGGATAGGATATATACTGAAGCTCCTGTTCATGCAGGGACCACCACCTCAGGTACCTTCAGCTTCTCAGTCTCAAGAATGAAAGCAAGCAAAACTTCTGTAGGCTTGGCAGAGGAGAAAGAAAAGACAAATGCCCAATTAATCATTGCCATTGGCATATGTTCTGTTAATGGGGGAGGAGAAGTAGAGTCAAGCATGTACAGATTTACATTTTTTGCTAGTGAGCGACCTGTGCATAAGATGTGTCCTAGATAAGCATTGCTGGGTCTTCTTTGTCCCTCATCACACGCAAACTGTAACAGAGAGATTTGCATTCTAATCCTGTGATTAAATCTAACCTGTACCTTCATGTTGACTGACTGCATTCATATCCTAAATCTTAGATTGTACTGTAGAAGTTAAGTATTTGAAAAACTGTTGCTTGTTCATGGTGACTAATCCTACCTGAGAACCACTTGACTAAGGAACTTCTTGAGAGTTTTTCCAAGCCCTAAAGTTTCTACAGTTCCATTCACACTCAGCTGGCCTGACGCCTGCTAACACTTTATTTTCCTTTGCAATTAAAATATTTCAGTTGCCATGTGAAATACGTGAGACTTTTTAGACTTGTCAGAAGCTCAGTGGGATGACATTGAGTGTTTGCACAGCAGCTTATAACAGTCCCAAGAATAATTCCTGGATCAACCTTGTGGCTATTTTTAAACCAGTGAAAAATATGGAGTGCTGAATAAATCCATTTTGCTCATTGGCATATGATTCTTTTCCCACTTTTTATTTCACTGTTTTATTCAACAGCTCAAAACACATTTCCCAACCTGCCTCTTTTCCATCCCAAAATGAACATGTGACTGTGGAATACCCATCAGACTTTGACAGTCTTTTGGTCCAGCAGCACATCTGGAAAGGGATTTCAGTGTTATTTCTTTTCTTTTTAAAGTTAGAATGTATCAGTTCAGTACCCATGTGTTTAGCTTTCATTGAATTTTCTTCTTTCTTCCAGTTTTTGGTTTTTTGTTTATAGTTTTTTAATAATCATGCTGTACTCACCTTGTTTTTTACTCTTCAGTGATCATAGCATCAATAGCCATAAGTGTATCATCAGTAGCCATTACTGGACAGAGAAAGGACTGAGATCCCTGATGTAACTGTGAGACAAGGGGAGAGTGAAACTCACTCCCATCCCACTGAATCTGAAGCCTGGAGGAGCTTTTCAGTGCAACTCTGCTCCCTTTGCCATTACAGACAGTAATCTGTAACTGAATTGAGCCTGCTTTGCTAACCTCAATGTCCAGAGACTTCCAAGAAGCTGACCAGACTGTTGTCAGACCCACGTGCCTTAGGAAGCAGCATATGTGAACAGTCTCTTGTGTGTGAAACACCTTTGACACTTTCTGTGTTGCCAGAAATACAGCTGTAATGAAAAAAAGATGACCTTGGTGAGGACTTTGATCAAAGGTGACTGTTTAAATCAATTAAAAGGTGGTTGGTTTAGATTACAGATAAGGAAGAAGCCTTTTGCAAGTAAAGTACTGGGACAGGTTGCCCAGAGAGGTGATGAATCACCTGGAAACATTCAAGGGGCTCTGATCTACTTGAAGATGTCCCTGCTAATTGCACAGGGGTTGGACTAAATGACCTCTAAAGGTCCCTTCAAACCTAAACTATTCTATGACTCTACATTTTTCAGAGTGCAGCATCTCTTGATTGACCACTGGGTCTGTTTTCATGCCTGGATGTTTACAGTCAATCTCTGCTCTCACTCTGTCTGGTGAATATAGCACTCAAGTGTTGCAAGGAGGGGGACTGTGGCATGTGAAGGCACCTCATGCTGGGTGGGTGCCCAGAGGAGCTGGGTCATGAGAAAGCCTGCCCTGGGCATGGCAGCTCTGCAAAATCTGTGATAAAGTCATCATCACCAGTGGTAACTGGAGAAATACTAGCAGACTTCTTCTAACAAATGATTAATCCAGGATTCAGCACTAGTTCCAGCTGTTGACAGTTATCCTCTCCCTGTGGCTTTGCTGAGATGTGGTGTTTGTCACAATAGATCTAACCTGTTAAACAGATACTGCTGCTCTTTGCTCTAGCAGGGATGCCTTTAGTGACAGATAAAATGATTCCTGTGTATGGAGGACAGTGTCCTTCAATTTGTTAAATTTGCCAACTGCTTTGGGAGCCTGTGGGATGAAAGGTGTCATAGAAAAGTGTCATGTAAAGTGCTATTATTCTTCCTCAATCACTCTACTCTGTTTTCCTAAAAAAATCCCCCAACCAACCATGTATACTTCTTTCCTGTGTTTTGTTCAATTTTATGTTAGTTCCTTTAAATCTGCACACAGAACTCCTACCACTCAGTGCCTGGATCCTGACTGTGTCTCAGGCATTTTATCTGACCTTTTCTTAGGCAGTTATTTCCTTTACCTCTTTCTCCAGTTACTTGACCAATCTATTTTCTGTGACTAATTTTAAGATACTGATTTTCAGTGCTTTTATTTAAACACACAGTGAGTTTAAGCATGCAAGTGTGGTTCATAATCTCTGTGAGTCCAAACACTTTGTTTGGTTGTACTCACTTGATTGGTTTACTGTATTTTCCCGTGTCCTAGGATTAATTACAAACAGCTGAAATAGAAAGACCTAATGAAGAACTAATCTTGATGTGAGAGCAGGAGAGAGAGATGTGTGGGACAGGAATTCAGTAACCCTCTGTCTGGAGGTTTAGTTGTACCTAAACACGATCATTCATGGAGCCAACTTAAATTGTCAGTCAAGAACTTGTCAGTCTAAACAAGTCTGCAGCATGAAGAAGTTTGCTTTAGTTGGCATTTAACTTTTCCCTTGGCATCCAATTCTTAGCTTTAATCAGAATGTCTCACAGAAGATAGGGTTCAGTTTGATCCAGCTGTGTGAGGTGTTGTACGTAGTGGCTTGTCCTCAAAGAAGTTTCAGCTCCAGCTTGCAGATGTGGGAGTGAACAACATGAGCAGAGAAAGCAGTTCCTCAGACAGAAGATCTGAGCAGTTTTTCAGGTCTCAGGTTTCAGAGAGCAGCATTTCCAGTATTTTACTACTTCTGTAAGGAAAAAAAGGGAACCCTCCTGTGCATGTTAGAGGGCTGATAATTTATTGTGTGATCCCTGTTGCCTTACTTTAAACCACACTGGAGATAAGAAACATTATTTGCCAACAAACTATAAATCAACAGGTTCTAAAACTATCACTAATTTATATGGTAGCCCCAATATTGTGTATAGATTTTCCTCTGAAAGGCAGTATTTATGGAAAAAGTTGTAAAGTAACCAAAAAATGTAACTGTAATAATATCTAATGTATGTGTCATTTGGTAGATTTGAACTTGGAGCATATAAAGTAATGGAAAGAACTGAAGGTCACTCCCAAAGAGATCTACAGCCAGCAGATCACAAAAATCAGGTCAACAGGTGGACCTAAAAGGTAAAGCATCAAGATCCCAACGTACCACTGACTAAAAGACAGCAGCTAACAACTGGGTATCTTCAGAGCAGGGAAGCAGAACCTGTCAGGACAAACAATTGAATGAAAATAAGGTGGTTCAGTAGGGAATGAAACCCAAGGATGAATTAATAATGACGAACAAAGAGTACTGGTGTCTAAATTATGTATGGCAATGATACCATAATTTCACTTTTACAATACAATACATAATATCATATTGTGTTTTCACCAAACAGGATTTTTTTCTGTTCTGGCTGACTGTTCATTGTAGTCTAACATATTCATTGTGTCTTTGGGCTGTTGAATGCCAAAGTAAAGTTTGTTTTGAAATCTAGGCCTCCAGTCTAGGAATTTTGGCAGTACTCTCCAGCATTTGCAGATTATCCACGTTATCCATTATATGTTCACTATTCTTGTGAGTTTACATCTGTAGTTCAATTTCTACTATCTTTCAAATCATCAGTTAAAAGGGTTAATCTGTGGGCAGAAATAGTTTTAAGATTCTCCTGAGGAGCTGTGACCACTGTCATGCCCTAGATGGAGGGAGCATATAATTTCCTTGAACTTTGTTTAAATTTTCTACCTCCTTTTTCTACTACTTTGAACCTTTTCTTCTCCAGACAAAACTCATTCTCACACATCCTTTCCATTCCCACCTTTTAAAAGGGGAACACTGAAACCAAGCATGTGGAAAATACTAATACATTGAAAATAAAAATGATAGAGGGATTGAAATCTAACTACTTTTCTGATTGATGTTTTTCTGGCCAGATTGCAAGAGAGAGGGTCTCAAAGACCACGCCTGCCATCAGATTCTGCTCTTTGCTCATGTTCCAGTGCCTCTGAAATGCTCACCTTTACAACCATGCCACCAACAAGTTGTTGTGAGGTAAGAAATTCCTGTGACCAATTCACTGTTGCTCACTGAATTTTCTGTGGCTATTCAAGAACCTCTGTGACAGGAAATGCTTGAATGTTAAGGCATATTCTGCAAATGAAGTTTTGGTAACTGCAAGTTGAGTTGCTGGGAAGTGGTTCTGTTTCATACCCCGTTTCTTCACAACTCTGCAAGAAACCCAGCTATGGCTTGGGCACGTTGCTGCTCACTTGTGCAACAGAGCAGAGCCACCCTAACCTGGCCAAGAAGGCTCATGGGCCGGGGGGATGGAGTACTAGAGGCTGGGGGAAGGGGGGCGGCAGGGGATGCCCAGCTGATGTTTCCACCCCCCTAAAGCGGGGTTCCAGGGAAGGCAGAGCCAAGCTCCTTCCAGCATAAGTGCAAGAGGCCAGGGACACGAGTTGCCGAAGAGAAATCCCCGGCAGCGCCCTCCATCCCAGGCTGCCCGCTCGGGACTGCAGGGCAGCAGCCATAGCCTCAGGTCCTGACTCTCAAAGGGTGTCCAGCCTCGGTGGTGACACCCGCAGGGGCTCAGGGTGCTGCCAGGGTGGGCTGGGCAGAGACTGCCACCTGGAAACGAGCTCCTCCGGGTGTCCATCCTATATATATATTCACATACATCTATATATGTATGTGTGTATATATATATGTATGTGTGTTTGTCTGTATTACTTTTTAAATTGTGAGGTATTTGGGTGTGGATAGCGTTTGTTTATTTGTTTGTTTCGAGTCCTCTTTTTGCGCTTGGAGCAGCGGCGGTGTGGCCAGTGAGGGTGACTGACGGGTCGTGTGGCTTGCTGGGGCCACGCTGTGCTTCGATCGCTGCCGGAGCTGGCAGCCTGGCAGCCCAGGAGGGGCTTGCGAGCGGCTTTTTAAAGCCCGGGATTTCCAGCGCTCCTCAGGATGAGCCGCAGCTCGGCAGCCCTGCACAGAGCAGATGTGCGGAGGGGAGGGAAATGCTTTCGGCTGAACCCAAAAAGTACGTGCCAGGAGGAAGGCTTCAGGAAGTGGGAGCTGGGCAGGGAGGAGGGAAGGGAGCATTTCTCTTCTGCTTTGTTTTCTAAGGAATAATTTAAATGAATTGCTTCTCCTCTAGAAGGAAAATCTCACTGAAGCTGTTTTAATGTGAATTTTGATATTTGTTTTCTCTCTGTGTGCGTGTGTATCTGACCCAGCTCTCCTCAGAGGGAAATCTATTTCCTTTGTGCTGTTTTGCTTAGATTTTTAGGATTGATTTGGGGTTTTGGCTGATGGGAGAACTGGTTGTGCAAAGGGTTGATGTAGCAGGAGGTTGCTCAAGATGGTATTTGTTGCATCATCAAGAGCTGATTGATTAAGCCTTATTGTGATCTGATCCATAACAGAAGGAACCTTTTTATGAGAAAGGAAATATAAATGAAGTCCTAAAGCAGATTTCAGAGCTGTTATCCTTTTGTGGAGCTGATTAATAGAATGTAAAGTGACCTAAATGAAGTGCTGTAGAAAGGCTTGTCAGTAGTTTATACATTAAGCTAGGATTATTTGAACACATTCATAAGGAAAAGAGGATTTTATTGTGCATTACAAATTAGTTATGATGATTTGAGGCAGAAGACTGAGATAGGTCAGCAAGCTAAATATAAATTTGTGTACCTCTGTCCTCATACAGCCCCATCCCTGTGTACCCTGACCATATACCATTACAAGTTTTGTAGAGATTTTAGGACAGAAGATTTACTGCTAAATTTTTGATAACTTGTGTGGACTTAGTCTTATTAGCCAGCCCAGCCCTGGCATTCAAAGAAGTCTAGCAAGAATATTTGTTCCTAGTCTGAACATTGGAAGAGAAAAGGTTATGGGAATGCTGTGGCCGAAACTCCAGCCTGGGAGGGATACTGTGGATTTTGTTTCATTTCAACAGGTCCTGGAATAAGTGAGACATAAAGTTGGAGCAAGCTTTTTATAGAGTCCTTTTAAATAGTAAATAAGTGGCAAGTAAAAAGGAATTTGAGCATGTAATGCATAACTCCTAATTATTTACCAGTATTGTGTTCTGGCACTGCTAAAGGTCTTAATTTTCAGTGTGTCTTTTAAATCCCATCTTTACCACAGTGGCCCTTTTTGCTGTTAAATTTTCTCTAAAGTTTCTGAGGAAATCCAAGTTTTGTTCCCTGTCGTCATATACTCACCAAATTTTCAGCCAGTTCACATCCTGTATTGCTTTTTCTTGCCACAAACTTAGCTGTGCAAACTCATGTGTATATGCAACTAAGTAAGTTGATCAAGGGATCTAAAGCTAAAATTTGGTTGACTTTGTTCGGCTGCCTTTGGAGGTTGCTAATTATCCCTCCCTAGGATGTCCTGTGTTTCCAGTGCCCTGAGGTGCCAGCCTGGAGAGAGAGGGTGGCTGCTGATCTCCTAGTCCAGCAGTCCCTGGCTAAGTGACTGGGAAGCAGAATTCAGTGCAAAAATAGGACCCAGAGTAGAGATGTGTGTCTGCATATTGTTGTAGGTGGTTAAGTGAGGCTGGTCACACTCCTAAACCCCCAGGGCATGACAAAGCAATATTACTGCACGAGATGATTCAGCCTTTGGTATCAATGTACCCGAGAGTTTTCCAAACTTATGCAAGCTTAATAGAAGCATTGAGTTGCAAGACATTGCAGCTGCAATACACGTCAAACACTCTCAGTCCTGAAATGCAGGAAAACTTGGTGTATAGGTGCAAGGGAATTCAAGTAGCTACTCATAATGCAGCTGAGAAGAAGCACCAGGCTGACTTGCATAAGTTGATTGCATGCTGCTAGACACTCTTTATAAATTCTGTTATGAGGACAGCCGCCCTAGGAAAGGTTTAAATAAAATGATATTGTTCAGACTTCACATGCAGCTTTGGTAGGCACTGGGACTTGCCAGCATGCTTAGCAGATAGATAAGTGAGCAGTCAGAAATGCCTGGTACAGATGGTAGTCAGTAGCTGAACGTGTGATGTAGCACATGCAGAATGCAGGGCATGGTTCAAGGATGCAGACTGGGGCTGCTGTGCAGCTGGGTCACCCTGTATGCCTGGGCCACCCTGTTGCAATGAGGTCTGAGCTGGAAGTTACCAGCTGATCCTGCTGAGAACAGCCATGGGAATGGTGTCAGCAGCTTCATTTGCAAAGTTCAAACATACCTTCAGCAGAAAGCCCAAGAAATAGGGATATGGACTGTTCTGATTCTTGCTGATCTCTCTGGACTGACTTCCATCAGCAGAGCTGTGCTGCCAGTGAAATGACTGACTAGATAAAACCAAGACCTTGCTGGCTGCATGATGAAATGGGAACATTTAAACTGCTTCAGCTAATCTAGACCTACTAAAGAAACAGGAAAGAGCTCACTTTGTTCTTTGCAAAGTTAGCAATGCCTAAAAAAGGACTTGCTCTCAAGTGAGAAGGAAATTTGTTTGGGTTTGAATTATGAAAAGGACAAAATACTTTCATTGAACTTCCTGCAACCAACAGTGTAGTGCTCAATAAATTACTTGCCTTTTGCTGAGAAAGAAAAATACACATAGTTTCTTATATACCTGTTCTCTGTTGCTACAGTTTCTGTACAGAAACTCAGGCAAGTACTCAAATGATGTGATTGACTTTCCTCTGATAGGGAAAGGGTCAGCTTGGCTTAGAAACCTGCAGTGTTGTTGTCACCATGCAGTCGCTGTAATAAGAAGTCCCTCCCTCCACGGTGCCACAGAGACCATTGCACCACAGCTGAGCAATAGCAAATGAAGCACCAGGAGCACCAGGGAGACTCTTAGTGGATCAGTGCTGGCGCTTTGGAAAACTCCAGTGGCACTGCTGTAGGTAAGTGCCAGTCGGTTACCCCTCAAACAGCTGGTGAGGGAAGGCAGCGTGGTTCAAATGCAGGAGCATTTGAGATCTGCAGAGTTTCCATCCCTCCTCCACAGCACAGAAGGTCGCAGTCTGATGGTGTCCTGGGTAAGGCTTCAAAAAAATAAATAACCCATTTGTAACACAATTATTTTGTATTTAGAATCAAAGGCTGTCAAATTGCTTTTCACTCTGTCATTAGCTCAGTGTTTGATACAACAAAACTAATAGCAATAAACTTTTGCTGAAGTTCAGTGCAATTTTGCAACTAATACTAACTATTTGTGTTCCGTGGGCCTTTACTCATGGAGAAAACTGGAATATCTCTCTTATTCCCACAGCTGTTGTGAGCAAATTGCTCCTTCAGCCATTTTTCCATTGAGAGATGCTCTTTAATGCGATGCTTTTCCAGAGTTGGGTGGACAGAGGAAGGTCCAGTGTGAACTCAAATCTAGTGCAGACATGACTTGAGGCAGACACAGTGCTTTGTTAGACTTCGGTTTGTTTTTAGAGATTCTCTGGTGCATATTACTTTGCTGGCTTTTTTAATATGCTTTTAAACATAAAGGTTCTTTTCTGTAAATGTCACTTTTCTTCTTAACTCAGAAAAGGGTGCTGTCTTGTGCTGATATTTTCTGTTCTAGTAGTTCATCCTGATTCCAAGCTGATGTTGCAGAGGCAACGTAGGAGACACTTCAAATCTACCCCATATCCAGAGATTGTCATAAGAGTGAGAGGAGGATGATGTTTCCTAACATAGACGTGCTAAAAATTTTGTTACTTTTTGTAGAGTATTGAAAAGTGGCCTGTAGAATTTAAACAAGGGCCTACATTAAAATAATTGCATCACCCCTATTTTCAGTGGGTTACTCAGTGCAGTGGAGAGGGAAAGGATGAAGGTTCCTTCACTGCTGTATCAAAATTGTCTTGATGCTTCTCTGAAACAAAGTAAAGGCATTTGCTTTCATGTCAGATATTGTTTCTTCTCCCAGGATAAGCACTACCTGAGAAAATTTTCTGAGAGATACAGACATGACTTATATTATACACACCTATTTCCACCAAAGGTGTCAATTTATGCTTTGTTAGTTTAGTGCTTTAGAAATCTAAAGGTCTTTTGATTGATGTTATTTCTCTCTAATTATGCTCATATTTCATTTTTTAATTAGTTTGCAAGTGTTGCTTCAATCTTTTAAATGTCTTCAGCACTGCAAATACCTTCAGTAAATTTCTAATTGTAAATGGAACAGCCAGGTTCACTTGTTTGTTTGGAGACATTGGTCTCTCTTCCTTTAGCAATGCTAAATCCAAGAAATGTGTAAGTTCTTCAACCTCCATGGGACTAGATTATCTCCTTCCTGAATGAGAGTTTATTTTACTCTTGTTTTAGAGAGTTAAGGTCAGGTTGTGCTCCTGCCAAAAGGTTTCATTTGGCAATAAAGACTTGCCTCTTGCTGCAGAAATAGGTCTCCTTGAACATATTTCACCCAATAACTTCTTTCTCTTCCCAGACATCTTGATTATCTCCATTACCTGTGGTGGCTAGGTGCTTTATGCTGTGTCTAGTGGGAATCTGTCAGACTAAAATACATTATGCCATTGGACTTAACATTGTATCAGTGTCCAGTTAGATTCTCTAAAATTAATCATAAAATACTTCAAAGGCAGATTTTCGTGATGCTTAGGCACCTAACAGTGCAGATAAGCACCAGGGAGTATTTGCAGCACCACAGCAAAACAGTAGGTGTTTTGACAGCAGTGCAAATCAATAGGTGTGAAGTGCCTAAAACCTCTGAAAATCATTCTTTTAATGTGGGATTTAAAGCCACAGTAGGAGAAGGAGTTGCAAATTAAGTGGAGCACTTAACTGCAGCCTTCCCATGCAAGAAATATGGTCTCTGCAGAAATTATCAGTTGAAAGCATCAGAAGTCTCTGGGTGTAAAACAGCATTTAGGTTCACTTCGCTCTTTATGTCCCCAGATTCTGTGAAAATAACAGAAGGTAGGTAGGAAGATTTTCAATTTAATGAGACAGAATACATGTCCTCAAGTAATTGAAATAATTTCACTTATGGCTTTAACCCTTATTTATTGACTGTGTGTTTTGGAGGTTTCATTGCTGGCATTATGGAATATTTTATGTTGGAAGGGTGGTTGTCAAGTCCTAACACCTGCTCCAAACAGGGCTCACTTCAACATTTTGACATTCTTTATGTTCATTCCCTGTGCACCTCTGGGAAGTGTCTGGCTCTGCCTTCTGCACACCCTACCTTCCATGCACAGAAGAATATTAAACAGAAGCAAGCAGATATAATATGGAATAATCCTCAGCTTAGAGTGACCAGACAATTCTTTGATCTAAACAGAAACTAAATGCTACAGTGTTTATACTAATATCACAAATGTGCTTGAACTTAGCAGATTGAGAATGTTCATTTGCTCTATTCCCTATATTCTTCTTCTTAAAAGCATTTGTTGCCAGACTCTGCCAGGTATGAGACACAGGAGATGGTGGGGCTCTGATCTGACTACTTTTAGCAGTTTTCATGTTCCCAAATGTACATGATAGAATGATGCAAATGGCATCAAGAAGTTGGGTTGCCCTCCACCCTCACCCACGTAACTCATGACCAAAATTTCTTTTTGAAGTACGGAAATTGCCCTAGTTGATGAAGAATCTCTGGTTTCAGGCCTTCAGCTAAGAATATTTCCTGCAGAACAAAAAGTGGGTTTTTATAAATAATGGAAAGTAGAGAGGGAAATCTTCAGTTCTTTATGCCTAGATAGTAAAAATTGTTAAAAAGCTTCATTGTAATGTAGCTAAAGAAGCGTAATTCTACTATTATTATTATTATTTTTATTTTCTTTGTCATTCACCGCAGTTCTTCACAGGTGGCGGAAGAAGTCTAGAGCAGAGAATCCAGCAGGAGCCAAATGACCACCTTGGTGAAAGTTATTAGCTGTTTGTATTTTTACATGTAGCATTAGAAACACCATATGGGATTAGTAAAAGTTATTAACATCTTGCCTTACTGATTTATTGGGATTCACTTTCATTTTGTAATCAGCCTTTGAAAAGCCAATGGCAGCTGATGGGATTTTTTCCCACAGTCCTTAAAAATAAGCACAATATTTCATGGGATCTATTTAAACTGCAGGGTGCTTTTCTCAGAGTAGTTTCCATGCACAGATCTTGCAGTGGCAGTGGAGTGGGTCTCCCCAAGAGACTGAATGGAATGAAAAGACTACTAATATCTAGACAAGGTGCATGAGGCCAGAGGTAACTGGTGAAGGATGTGTTTACAGCTATCAAGAGTAGGGAAGACTTTTTTAAATTAAAATAGAAAAGTTCAGCTGTCCTGAAGCCAGAGTATATATTTAAACCTCAGGGCAGAGCTCAGAAACCACTGCCAGAGGTCAGAATTTCAGAGTGTTGCTAATAGCTGCGCACAGGCAGACATTTCTCTGTGTACTTCTGTTAAATCCAGTAACGTGAGCCTCACTTGAGAGCTGAGCTCGTGCTGCTGGGGCTGATGGAGTGGGAGAGGGCTTGTTCCAGGCAGACCATGGGTGCTGTGGCATTGCCAGCACCAGCCAGCAGTGGCAGCTGATGAAATGGCTTTTGAAACGTGGTGGTCAGACCAGAGCAGGAGCATCTTGGTATGAGGCATCTGTGGCTGATGAAATGGGAACAGCCATCATCTGGTAGCCTGGGATGAGTGAAACAGAGCAGGATGAGCTCAAAGGAAGCAGAGGAGGGAGAGCAGCTCAGGTGAAGAGCCCAAGTTATCCCCAAAGGTTACAGAGCCAAGTGAGCTCAAAACACTCTCACCACCGGGTGGCAAATATAGAAAAATGAGATTTCTTTTTTAGGTGAACTTTGTGTGATTATTAAAGAAATCCAATTAGCGGCAGGATGCTCAGAAGGAGAAAAATAACATATTAAAGTATTCTGCATAATAAGATTAAAAAAAATATTTGCTGCAGCTTCTCCCTGATGACTGCTAAATTTCTTACATTGAAGGACTTAACCAACATACCATGTTTTGACCACTCATGTTTTTAACTAATATGCTCCAAGGCTCTAAAATATATATATCCTGAGATTTCTGCCTACTGCTTTGTTGTTGCACTGTGCTAGCAGTCATCTGTTCCCTCATGGCCAAACGAATATGCACTGAACTGTGATAGTCCAGCTAATTTTGATGCAGTGTCAGCATTGATTAGATTTGTTCAGTGTGCTGCCTGCCTGAGCATGTATAGCTTGGGCTGTGATTTGAGGTGCATTTGGACACAGCGTCAGATAATTTTGACGTCATTTATGACCGAGGGGACAATATGGTGAGTGTCTCAGGGGTCACATTAAGGAACTGTCTGCGATGGCATGCAATCCTAGAGAGATGACAGGGGAAAGATGGACTGAGCCCCCAAATCAATTGAGTGTTAGCAGCTTCTGGTAGTAGAAATTTGCTTGATTTTCAAAAATTCTTAAGTCATGGTAGAATTTGGTTCTTTTAGGTTTCAGACTAGAACTGGGTACCTTTAAATACATCATATATTTTCTGTAGAGGAAAATGTGAAGACCTTATTAATGTTATCTGTCTGGATTATACAAGTACACTAATACTGGAACAGAAATGTTCTCAGGAAACATGCCTCTGGTACCTTATTTTAAAATTTTCAGGTCTTGAAACTGAAGTCCATTACCTCAGGGTTTGATTCCAATGGCATGGATTCAGGAAAGGAAACAAAGTGTTAGTTATTTGCCAGGTCTTCCCCACAAAGCAAGGCTGGGCTGTGCGGGCACGCTCCATAAAAAAACCTGTAGAGCATTGGGTAAGCCCTCACATTTGCTAATCCCTGCTCAAGCCATGCAGAGAGCACTCAAGCTGGAACACAAATTTGGTTTTCAGCTGGGCTGATATTTGGGGTTGGATTTTTTTTTTCTTTTGTGCTCTGGCAAATAAATGTGTCTTTTATCACTGATTTCAGCAGTGTTGCTGAAGATGTACATAGAAAACAGTGTCTCTGTGCTTTCCAGAAAAGGCTTTACATTTTAAAGTTCTTTTGGTCAGTCTCTGGAGAGATGAAAATATGCCCTCTGAGAGCTTTGTAACTAGCAGACAGATATTGAGACTTAAATTCTTTTGACTTTCATTGTTTGCTACTGATTGCTATGGTTTCAGAAGCATCATTTTAATCATTAATGCTAATAATAATAGCACTCATTTAGAAAACATCAGAATTATTAATATCTATTGCATATACTGACTCATTAGGCTGGATATGTAAAAATCTGAGTATGTCTACTTTAAGTATCTATCTGATTTATTCTTGCATTGAGAATTTGATGGGATTTTGATGGTTTTCTCTTTGGAGATTTTTGTGGGGGTTTGAGGTTTTTTTCTGACATCCTCAGCCATGCCTCACTAGATTGCCTCCAAGAAGTTTAAGAACAGATATTAAGGGCCTGAAAGAAAACATCTCATCAAAGCAGAGGCTAAACATGAGATCTTAAGGACACAAATGAATCCTGAAATCTAGTCCATTTTTTCAACTGGCCAGAAGCAAATTGCTGGAATGGAATCAACTAGATACATACTTTAATGTAGGAAAAAAATCTCAAGGTTTTCCCAAAAATTTGTGATGACAGTGTGGGTGAACTCTTGCCTTGGTCTGGGGCAGATGCCTGACTTTGCTACTTGTCCCATTATACACAGGCAGTTCCTGTTCTTCTTTGTCACTTTTGGATGGACTGCATGGAGGTCACATGCATTGAAGTCCATTAGTTAAACCGATTTTCATTTTGATTAAATACATGCTGTAAATGTGTGTTTGAGTGCTCCTGGCTTTGGCATGTGAACTGACTGGAACAAGAGTGGATGAGGACAGTCACCCAGAGGCTGATAAGGAAAGCAACTTCTCCACATGTGAATGGTCACGGTTTGACTTGATTGTCTGGGAGCCAAATTAATCTGACCTTACTGTGTGGTGCTGGAACACAGTACTGTCAGCCAGAACAAGCAAAGGTCCTGTCTTGATTTTGTTTGGGGCTTTTTTAAAAGCCCAAAGATATTAACAATATTTTCCAAAAATCTTCATTTTAAATATGCCATCTTTTGTAAAATACCTGAGGATCACTAGTTCTGCTGTGGTCTCTACACAGCAACGACCTTCTGATTGCTGCCTCAAGAGTTCCTACATACAAGATATTTCATTAAGCCCCAAATTTTGCTGTAATTTCAAACCAGATGGGGCTTCATACTGAAATTACCTGGACTATATGGACTATCAGTGAAATTATAAAGAATTTGGCAAGCACTATCTGCTAGCTGGCACACTCAGATTTCTTCCATCTCAGCTAACATACCTAAGAATTGTTTAGTATTTTTTTTTTTTTTTAAATTTTCAGGTGTAACAGTATAGACAAGATTTTGAACAGCGAATCAAACTTCTATGTTGTGAATCCATGGAGCAATTCAACACAGGGAGGCTGCTATGCTGTTATTTTATTCCCTTGTTAGTGCACATTAATCCCCCATGTAAGCAAAGCCCTTCTTTAAGCTCATTTCAGTGGAAATAATTTCCACAAGATGAGCTTGCACCCATGAGCAAAACCAGAGGGTAAATAAAGCTTTGGGTAATCTTATATCCACCTAATGCCAATCATACAACCGTTTCAGTCCATTATTTTCTACCCCTACCCATTGAAGGGGAGATGCCCTTGCCCTCCTTTGTTAACAACAATTTTTTTTCTGCATTAATTAATTAATTTTGTCTTCTTTATTAATCTTAGCATCTGAAAAGCAGAAACAGATGTCTCTAATTATTTAGCCATCATTTTGTCACTAAAAATCAAATTACAAAAGCTTTCCTAGAATGACTTTCCTCATCTGTTTCATGTTTTCCATCTTTATTTTGGGAGAAATATGGGAGAAAGTTTATTTTTATATCTGCTGCTTTCTTTCTTTGCCAGATAGTTGAGGGACAACTGTTAATTGTTTACCCTCCATTTGCTTGCAGGTCTGTTAGCTACCCTGTCAGGAAAGCCCTCCAAGCAGCCACGTAGGTGACAGTGTTTTGATGTTGCAGTCACTTCATATATAAGGGTAAGGCCACATCATAATTATGTGAGTTGTCAGGTCCTCCAACAGCTTGTAGAGTCAAAATGCAAATGATTGTGGCATTAATTCAGAAAAAGTCAAACAAACAGAGTGAGCACAGAGTTGGCAAGTATGCCAGAAGCTGGCCCTGATGCAATTACTGCATCTTCATGGGCTGCTTGTTTACATTTAGATTTTTGACCAAAACAATAAGGTCATTCTGGATGGTGCCTTTGAAATGTTCACTCAGGAAAGGGATGTGTCTTCAGCAGAGTTCTCAGGATTCTGTTCCAGGACCAAAATATGGAGGGAAGCAAAGTAAGTCTGGAGGAAAAATGGACCAGTGAACTCATTTCAAGTAGGCACTTGAAAACTTGGTTCACCCATTAAATATTCAATATATTCATTGGATAAAATGTAATGCCTTCGTTCATTATCATTCTGTTAAATCACATCCTTACAGAGAAGGAGCAAGACTGAGGCTTATACAGAACAAGCTTTTCACTCTACATTACATGGCTGTGATAATACTGAGCACTCATAAATACAGTTGAGGTAGATGTGTTGAGTCCAGGTCAGCTGTACATCACCATAGCAGTGTGAAACACTGAAGGGGAACGTCTCCAAATGTGTCTTTTAATTTTTTAAAAGTTTTCTCAGTTGCATTCTCAAGAAGTCTAATTTTGCAGTTAATAAAATAAAAGTGATCAAGCTAAAATATAAAGTCAAAGTATTGCAAAATATATCTCAGTGACATGAGATGGATACAAAATCTGTGCTTTACTAAGTCTTAAAGGCAGGACCTTCCCCACAGTACAAACTAATGTTCTGCTGATTCATGGCAGCTGTCATTGACCATTTGGTACATAATTTTGGTGCTAAGAGAGGCTATTATAGACATAACACAGTAAGACTCATCAGCATCTATAGTGAATGCAACCTGCTGAACATAGCTGCTGTCCTACTTACCAAGATATCTGGAAAGATTGGTAATGTTTATTTGAGTTTTCTTGAGTTAAAAACACTCATAGTAATCTGGAATATTCTCCTATAATTTCATTTTATTCTTACTAGTTGTGAGAAACTAAAAGCAGAGAAAGGAAATGCATAGAGTAGTAACAGCATTTGAGAAGATCTGCAAAAACTAGCTTCTCCTTAAAGCTCATCACTAAGCTTGTAATTTCTTTTTCATATTTCTAGCCCTCATCTTTATACAGTAAAATATTTACATTGGCAAGTATTTAGCTTGTTAATTAAAACTGCTAAAAGGCTTCTGAGAGTTGACACTGTGGGAAAAGAGAAAAAGCCTTAATTTAGTGAATATCCTAAAACCTTGATGATAATGCTACTTGTCTTCAGCTGGATGTTATGCTGTATGGAGGATGGGACTGTATTAAAAAAGCAGCAGTTGTTCACCAGAGTAGGTTTTAAATTCTCAACCTTAAAAGTATTTGAATCTTTAAATTTAAGAGTTTTCTATTGTGAAAATATGCCAAATTAGTGAAATACGCTATGTGAGTAAAATTATGTATATATTCTCCTTGATTAGCCTACAGCTATTTTTACTGGTTTAGCCTGTTTTGTTTAGAAATTTTCCATCAGTTTAATGAAATTATTTTTTATCCAAGTTGAGGTTTTCTATTGAAATATATCTACACACACACACATAGATATGCACATTTTTCTTCTCAGATTCAAATGACAGTCCTATAAATGGCTTTGGGTCTTTGTCAGCTTGCCACATTTCATACAGCTTGGATGCCTGCCACATTCTGCTCTCTCGGGGTAACACCAGCAGAGGGAATGAGTAGCTGTCTTTCCATTCAGATCTGAAAGTTATCTGACTGCTATTAACATTGGAGCAGAAATGGCCATGGTATTTCATGGACTCCCCTGGAGGCAAGATCCAAAGTCTATGTAATCTAAACATCCCTCACTTTAGCTTCTCACTGAGATTGAAGGCTCTGTGTAATCCCTGGTATTTATTGCCTTCCAGATTCCACTCTGTAAGCATCAATAGTTTATATTTCATCTAGTATTGCCAACAAACTGTAAGCTGAGTTTACAAATGTGTCATGTGAGATATTTTTCAGTTTTTGACACAGCTCACCAGCCACAAATGAGTAAATGGGGACAAAATGTCCAAGTCATCTTCTCTTCAGCAGAGAGATAAGGTGAGACACCTTTGGGTGTGAAATTCGTAGTCCATTTGACAAATGAATTTCTGCAACAGTGAATTCCCATATGTTGAAGTAAAGCATAAATCATAGGCAAGTACTACTTTCCCTGAATTACATTTATATAATAGCCCTCTATATAATAAACTTCTAGGTAGAGGGAAATCCTTGGCATGCCTAACAGATAAACTGGGAAGGAAGGAAAAAATGAACCCTTTTCCTTTCTCCCCAGTTTAGCTTCTTTGGTATGCATTGCCAGAAATGCAGCAGGGTTATAACTCACTGTACATACACTGCTAAGATTATTGGATTTGAGAGAGGAGGAGAGGCATTACCATGCTTAACTTGCATGCCGAGGCAGCCCTGCTCTGAGAGTGTGATGCTGGCTCTGGCTGGTGCCACCAAAAAGCCATGACTGCTTTCTCTGCTGGGCCACCTCACCGTGCTCTGCCTGCTCTTGCACGGCCTCTCACACCTTTCTCAAGGGTAAATGAGACACAGAGACATTTTTTATTGCTGCCTAAGCACTGGAAATAACAGTCATGGCCCCCTGGTGCAACCAGCACCAGCAAATGCTTTCTTCCATTTCTCCCTACTATTACAGTGATGTGATCTCTGTACGGTGAAGTGCATATTGGCGGTAGCCATCCTGTCAAGGGTAGAGTCTCTCAGATGACTGAGAAGGCTTGTAAGCACCTTCCTGCTTTGAAGCCATAGCTTTTGTACTTTTTACTACATCACTTCAGCCCAGGGAGCTTTGCTGTCAGCATTTCTGCCCCAGACCCGCTGCTGTGTGGATGCTCAGGGTGGGCAATGCAATTCACCATGCCCTCTCTATTGCCAAATGCAGCCTCCCCAGGCCATGCCCCAGGAGGGTTGCAGAGTTGGGGGAGTATGCCCAGAGTACAGAGACTGTTGTACAGGGAGGGAGCTGTACTGTGTGCACTTCACAGATGAGTGAGGAATATAAGGCAGAAACGAGAAGCAGCAGTACAGGAGATTAGGAGTTAGCAACGAGAAAGAAAGGGGGTACTCATAATTTTAAAAATACCTACTTAAATACAAGTGGCTATCATCACATAGTTATCATATTAACCTGGTCTGTCACCCAGCTTCTCTCTCACAGGCCAAAATCAGCCTTATCACACACTCCACACATTGTTGAGCTGTGCAGTAGAGAAAGGGGGTGAAGTGAAGCAGGTGCCCAGCTGTGGCAAGGTGTCACACCTTTGACTCTGCTCTCCAGGTCTGATTGCGAGTGTGAGATTTAGCTGCTTGTGACTTGGTGAATAAGAATCTCCATGAAGCAATTTGGACTCTTCTCATTGCTAATGCTAATGTGAGCTGGGTGGATTAGCTGTAGGCTGCCTTGCTGCTGAATGTAGTCAGTGATAAATCTGAATTTGATTTAAAAAAACACAGAGGGAGGCTATTCATGTGCTGAAGATACAGGGCAGTGAAAAGGGTGTCAAGACTATTTAATATATGTTTTCTTACACAGGCAGTGTTAGGGCTCCTGTTGTACCTCTCATCTCCTCTCTTTTGTGTGGGGAGTTCCCAGGTTTTGTAGCACTGAATGAGTGGATAATGAACCTGGGGAGACCCAGGGGATTTAATGTTTGCAAGTATGGGATTTGATATCATTGCTCCTAATAAAACCAAACTGTGAGTATTTCTTGCTGTCAGTTATTTCTTGCTGTCAGTCTGTGTTGTCAGCCAGCTCTGTGCCCCAAAATGCAGCAGTTACCCGGAGCGAGCTTTATGCTCGTGCTTCTTTGCCTTTTTCACATCATCATCATAACTTCCTTAATTGTCTTTTCCAGTCTGGTTTCTCTGTTGCTCTTTTCTTAAGATAATGTCTACTGTCAAAATTATGAAAGTTACCTGAGGGAAACTTGATTATAGGGGATGTGAAAAGAACTCAGAAGTGTGTATTTGATTTGCACAAGCTGTGGAAGTGAATGCCAACAGCCTGAGCCTGTGTCCCACTGACTAAAGGGTCCCAAATGGGCTAAGCTTTCCTTATCCTCTGTTTTCCATTCAGGGTTTGAACATGAGTACCCAGACACACACTGTGACCAAGGTAGAGATCCCTGGCCATGTTCTTTACACCGTAGGAACGTGTGTGCTCATTATTGGTTCCATTGGCATCATCGGAAACCTCCTAGTCCTCTATGCATTTTACAGGTACAGAAATTCCTTTTGTGGCTAATCTCAGTGGTCTTGAGTTTCACCTGTGCCCATGGGCAGATTTCTGCATTACTTTCCACTTGGATTAAATCTAATGGGAACAAATGTGGGGGGAAAGAGAGGGGAAGGCAACCCTACACACGTGGAAGACATCCATGTGCATCATTGACAACCTCAACGTAAATTCCTGATATTTTAAAGAATCAAAATGAGAAAATAATACTTTGTTCTATAAACAATTTCCAATTGAAGGTTTAAAGAATGGTTTAGTACTTCTAATGATGGAAACCACAGTCTCACAGCTGCAGACTCCTTCACTTACACTGTAGTATTTACAGAAATACTTGACTTGATAAATTCTGCAATAATTTACAGAAATAGTGACACTCTTCCCAGGAGCCCAGTGGTCCTGAAAGGACTAAGAAGGCAATCTGCTACATGAAATGAGCTCATACCACCCATGTATTTCCTGCTTCAGGCAGATCATAGGATTTCTGTCAGTTTGTGTGCTCTCTCGGCAGAGTAATAGGCAGCCAAAGCTACTGCAGCTAGAGTATGCAAAATCTCATGGAAAAAAGAAACATCTGCCCTCTGCCCCACACTGTGATGATGGATTTCAAAATCCTCCTCAATCACTACCTGTTGTCATTATGCATAGTGATGCAGTGGGGCCTTACAACGCTAAGGACACCAGTGGAGTTATGAACCAAACATTAGTTTCTTATTCTTAAATGTTTAAGACAAATAAATTAGTTACTTTGAATAGCTGGCTTCTAATATGATTTAGAGAAATTGAATTCCCCGCAACTGTAGGTACCTTCATGATTTTTTAAAATGCATCACAAGCTCTATATTTGTCTTGAAATGTGTGTGGTTAAGCTGGTGTAATAAAAGCATTAAATTGTCAAAGTAGGAAAATCTGCACGGGCAGATTAGCACCTAGGAATGTATGAACTCTGCACTCTCTCCTACTCTGTTTTTGCAGGCAGTTATGAAACCCAAGAATTTATTTGAATCATAGCAGCACTGAGATGGCTTTCTCAGTTTCTTTTTTCAGTATTTGTTTATCAGCATGAGGAAAGAAATTCATGTTAGCTGCAAATATTGATACTGCAAAGCACATCAGAAGGGTCTCAGTTGTTTCCCTTGGATAAGCTTTGCTTGCAGACTTCTGCTTTCACACACCTTGTGGTGTTTAATGTTACCTGTTCATCTGCAACTGAGAGCTTTCATTCTGTCTTACGAGATGTATATAACCAAAAGCACTTTCTCCAAATCTCTGTGTGTGCTCTACTCGTGCTGTTGCAATTTGAAAATGATCATTTAGTTAGTGGTGTGTCAACAACTTGAGGCCAACTGTGTCAACACAACACCTCAGGTCAGCAATTTTTAAAGTATCACCAGAAGCAGATCCTTTGGCTCTGTAACTTTCTTCAGATCTTCCTCATGTGCAGTGCAAAGCACAGTCAATATTACAGCACTCCTAGGGAACTGCTCTTCTGAACAAATCCATATTTATCAGGACAGCTGAAACTCTCCTTAGCTTGAAGAGGAAGCAATCCATTTTATGGCTTCTGCTCTTTTCAATCATTTTGAAATGACTACAGCTCTAGGTGCAGTAACTGACTGATGATTAGCAATTGATTCACTGCAAGTAACCATCGATTCCAACCTGGACAGTATTTGTTTATGCTAGTAAGCACAGTTCTAAAGTTAACTTTCCATTTTTTCTTTTTAAAACTATGTATTTCTCATGTTTTTAAGCAACAAGAAGCTGAGGACTCCCCAAAACTACTTTATAATGAATTTAGCTGTGAGTGACTTCCTGATGTCGGCTTCTCAGGCACCCATGTGCTTTGTCAACAGCTTGCACAGAGAATGGATACTTGGAGACATAGGTACTTTTCAACAGTAATTCACACCTTGCCAGCTTTATGCTGCCTGCAGCCTGTTTCAGCCACAACAGCCTTGGCTTGTGCCACGGATAGAGCAGCACAAATCTCCTGAGTCACAGCCCCAGACATCATCAGTCAGTGTGATGTCACACATTTTGTATTCCAGCTGTGATTCTTTTATTTTACATATTTTGGACAGGAAGGAGTCAACTTCCACATGTAATCGTGTTACCCTTTAGCTTTTAAGGGAGGTGTTATGGCTGAAAATAGGTAGAAAAGTTTTAGTAAGTTGTAAATAGTTTTTCTGTATCATTTTAAGGGCTAGCTACTACTTTTATTTTGAAATGTATGTTGATATCCATTGACATGCTTCTAGGAATCTTATATTTAATTAAGAGGTTTAAATAACAATAGTCATTTGAGGACTCAGCAAATTCAAGCTCCTTTTTTTTCCAACTGCAAGAAAGGAAAGGTGATCCATGCTGAAATTATAGCTGAAATGTGGGTATAGCAAGAACCTCAGAAGGCTCGATGCTGTTTGGTGCCCCTCATCATATTATGGGTGAAAACTTGCACCCACTGATCGCTGTACAATGGTGGAGCAAGCCCAGAGACCATGTACTGTTCAGCAGCACAGAAGGGACTCTTCCGTAGTTCAAAAATATTTTTAGTCTTGCTCATCGCCTTAGATAAAATCAGTGCAAATTATCATGCTGTCACAGATGAAGCATTTGATCTGGGTTGAGTGGGATTTGGTCCTTAGTTGCAAGTTACTTGTATAGACTTTAGAATTCTGCTTTAGGGTTGGATCTGGTACTTTTGCTGCCTGTCATTCCTGGTGGGTTCCTGTCTATAACCGGATGGGGCAATGCAAGATTTCAAAGAATGGATGATCTTTCCACACAGATTGCTCCATTAAATTCAGTGTAACTTTTTCCATCTGGTAGTGCAGTGCCTGAATGCAGAGGGCATTGAGAGGTCTGCTTCATGTAAAAAATGTCAGTTCTTTTAAAAAGTACTGCCATTAAATATAGGAGCTGGAGCTATGTTTTACAGCTGGTCTGTTAGTCACCAAATTTAAACCACTTCTACATTTTTAAGCCGCATAAACCAAAGTCATTTCTTGAACCACCCATCCATCATTAACAGACAGATGTCTGCTGCAGCATGTTAAAATCAATATATTGGGCAACAGTCCAGGAAAATATAACTTTAATTACATTGGATTTTCTTTGAGGCATTTTCCATTGACAAAATGTTCCCAGTTGCAGCCTGCAGTGAAGTAGGACTTGTTTAAATACATATATTTTATTTTATTTTTAGTTGTGTTTTTCTAATAAACATAAAATAACTATGAAAATGTGAAGCTAAGAAAATGCTTCTATTGAGAGAAAAGTCCTGAGCAAGGGAAAAAAAGGGAGATTTATTACAATGGGCTCTGGGAGAAAGCATGTCTTTTTTCAAGAAAACCCCTGACATTGCCATTTCCTTCCTCAGGCTGCAACTTGTATGCTTTCTGCGGGGCTCTCTTTGGGATAGCCTCAATGATGACTCTGTTGGCTATCTCTGTTGACCGCTACCTGGTGATCACAAAGCCCCTGCAGTCCATCCAGTGGAATTCCAAGAGACGCACCATGCAGATCATCACCGTAGTGTGGCTCTACTCACTGGGATGGAGTGTGGCTCCACTCCTTGGCTGGAGTATGTTGTCTGCTCTCTCTCTCCTAGCATTCCCTGTGTGCTCGTTTTAGTCTTGCTTGGGGTGCAAAAAAAGAGAGTTTTCTTATCAGTCCTCACGAGGATGCCCTGCCACCACCTTATGGCTTGTTGTTGTAGCATGCATGTGCACCTACTGCACTGCACAAACCCTCTGCCCCCCTACACCCAGGATGTATTTAAGTAGAACAACCTGCACATGGAGTATTAGGTGTGTACCTGAGAGTTCTGTAGTCAGGACCTCCTCTCTACATCACTTCTCAGACCTCATATATTATGTGTAGTTTGGCTGGCACAGCTCTTGAAGACCACGGATGCAGGACAGGGTTTATTTTAAGCGCTCAGTGGTGGGATCAGCACCTGCACTAACTTTGGGTGCATGTGTGAATAATGTATTCTATGTATTCCATAGGTTCCTATGTGCCTGAAGGCTTGATGATATCCTGTACATGGGACTATGTAACTTACTCCCCTGGAAACAGAAGCTACACCATGATTTTATGCTGCTGTGTGTTTTTTATCCCCCTGGTAATAATATTCCTCTGCTATTTGTCGATGTTCCTGGCCATAAGGCGTACTGGCAGGTAAGAAATCTAGCTGAAAGAAGTACATATCCCTTTTCATGTAATAGAAGATTTTCTCAGTTTCTTTAGCTGCAGAAAAATCTGAATCAAAAATTAGTCTGAATTGAAATTGAAAGCTGTAACAGGAGAAATATTTTCTGCCAATTTAAAACTGGAATGGTATGAATCTCAGAGTAGAAAAAGAAGTCTCTGATGGTTCTAATCTTATTCCACTGTAGTAATTAATAGTACATCAGATAATTGTATTGTTATTTGTATTTGAGATTTGCATTACAGGAAGCAATGTCCTTGTATATTCCAGCAGTTTTCAGCCTCCACAGATAATAAAAAACATGTAGCGATGGGGGAATCATCTGCCTTTGAGCAGCTCTGTAAACATAGCAGTCTTCATATTTTTTGACAGTTTTATTTAAGGCAGGCATCCCAAAAACCATTGTGCTTCACTCGAGCATCACAACTACACGCACAGTATCTGGCTATGCATGCTCAGGTGTTTTTCCCCCCAAAATTTTTGGTCTATATTTGAAATGAAAAATCAGCAGGGGGTCAGAGCTGTAAACTAATGTCATTCTATCAGTTATTTTTCTGCTAATGAGCACATGGCTTATCTTTGGTCTGATCCAACACCAGCTGGTGCTGTGAGTCCTTCCTGCTGCTCAACTGTGTCATCACTTCTGATAGCTTTTCTCTGCTCCTGTGTGCAGGCACTTGTTGAAATAATTTGGCTTCATAACCCTAAGTTCCACTTTTATAAGTATATTTATATATGCCTAAAATGAAGTTCTTTCTGGACTCTATTTTTTGGGCTTTGTCTTGGTTTTTATTGTGCTTTGTGTATATATACTTGATACCAAGTGAAGGAATGAATCTTTGAAATAATGGTGTTTTGTACATCTGTGGAGCACAGGGGGCATAAGCTTTTTCTATGCCTTTTGCAAGGCCAGGCTGGATGGAGCTTTGAGCGCGCTGGTCTAGTTGAAGTTGTCCCTGGTCATGGCAGGGATGTTGGAACTAGATGATCTTTAGGCTCCCTTCCAATCCAGGCCATTGTATGTTTCTATGATTTTATTCTATATTTACAGTGCACCAGCAGGGACTTTCTTATCCTGCTGGCTGGTAATTATTGTCTTCAAGCTGAAATGTATCTCCATTTAACAACACTAGTATGTAAAATTTGTTGTTGCTATGTTAAAGTATATAAAATGCCGAACTATATAAAACTTCTTCAAATAAAATATGGGGTGTTTGGTGTGAAAGAGAATTTGATTTTTCATGACAAAAATATTACGGTTGTCTGTTGTACCTCCCACTGAAAACGCTCTTTAATAAATAAATCTGCTGGTAAGTAAAAATGTCCTTGAAAGTGTTTGGGACAGGTTTCTCAAAGCTGTCTGGGTATTCCAGCATGGGTTACCTCATGAATTGGAATTTCTGCAAGCTGTTCCTCCCTCAGAAAGGAAAAGACATAAGACTTGATTTTCCCATCCAGCTGTGCCTTTTCCTCCTCCACTTCTAAAAGCAACGAAGGGCAAGAGATACCAATTTCTGTATCTTTGCAATCTGAAACCCTCCTTGTGTTAGGGATAAGGACACAGCAGTCCTGTCCTGTAGTCCCAGGAGTTCTGGCTCAGTTTCACAGGCAAACGTAACACTTGCAACCTCGTTAATTAACTTCTAGGGTTTTTAAATATCAGAGGAGAAAAGAAGAGTTACAGTGGTGAAGTGTGAAATTTGCTTAGTTTTGCATATTGCTGAGAACATATTAGAGATATTGCTTTTTCACTGTCCTGATGAAATATCTGTACTTTTTCCCCGCTCATAGAGATGTTCAAAAACTGGGGTCCTGCAGCCGGAAATCCTACCTCTCTCAGTCCATGAAGAATGAGTGGAAGCTGGCAAAAATTGCTTTTGTGGTCATCATTGTGTTTGTCTTGTCCTGGTCTCCATATGCTTGTGTCACCTTGATTGCCTGGGCAGGGTGAGTGGAAGAGGAATCCAGCAGGGACAATTTGTATAATCATACGCAAATATTATATGCAATCATATGATTAGTATTATCATCCACATGAAGCAAATGTCCTTTCGAATGGGTTTCCATTTCAAAATAATTGCTACATTAGAGGTGATACTTCATTCTTCACTGTATCCTTGTGAACAAAGCCAGAAAAGGTATTATTTATCTATCCATTTTGAAACTATTATGACTTTTTAATCTTAATATTTGGTACATGTTTTCTCTCCCACATGATGCTTTCTTTGTACAGATTGGAGGAGTTACCTCCTTTGTTTTCTAATACCCTCCTTCCTTCCATACACTGCTGTTCCTCCACCCATTCTCCACTCCAAAGGGACCTGGTGTCTTGTCAGTGCATGTTCTACTCTTCAAGGCCAGGTTGGACGGGGCTTTGGAGCAAGCTCATCTAGTGAAAGATGTCCTTGCCCGTGGCAGAGAGGTTGGGCTAGATGATCTTTAAAAGTGTCTTCCAACCCAAACCGTTCTGTGATATTGTGGTATTAACTGTGCTTATGCTGCACTGACATTAGTCACAACTGACTGACTGTGGGAGCTTAAAGGGAAATATTGGTTTCAAACCACTTCCAGTCCTCTCTTCCTTCTGCAGTGTTTGGAACTGAGTCACTGACACACATTACTGTGCAGCACACATGCTGCTGCTGAAAGATTTTTTTAGGTTTGATTCTGTTTTCTTTTCTATCACCGTTCACTTTTCCCAGGTGGCTGCAATGGGGGTTCTTTTGTTGGGACATTGGGGGTATATTTTTTGTCTATTGCAGAAACAGGGAAGGTGATTCTTTGTGTTCCTAGTCATCCTAAAATTACTTGCTGCATGCCTTTGATCTTCTCTAAATGAATGAAACCAAGTACATGCTGTCAAATTCAAGTCTTTCACCTGAGGAAAGAAATCATTTGAATGAATCAGCTTTACAGGTGTATTTCTTATAAAAAAATAACAGCACAAAACCAATTTAAAAGAGTAATATGTTTTAGTAATGTAGTACCCGTGTAATCCATGGCATAGCTGTGTGTAATGTTTTTGTTTTCTTTTAGTCGAGGCAACAGCCTAACACCATATTCCAAATCCGTGCCAGCAGTTATTGCCAAAGCTTCTGCAGTCTACAACCCCATCATATATGCAATAATTCACCCAAGATACAGGTACAGTAAATACATAGGTATGTGTATAACTGCACATGCAAATGTGGATCTTTTACATGGAACAAGCTACACTCATTCCCTCAGCCTCACTCCATGCAGTGCATGTTCCTGTGCTGACCAGGCCATGACGGGTCCGGGTGGTCAGACCCAAATGGTACATGGCAGCTCCAGATATGGCCTTGGGAGTGGCCAAAAGAGAACAGTCCCTCACTTCACCTTTCCATCAGAGCCCTGCTCTGCCCTGTGGAGCTGCACAGAACTGTGACTGAGGAGGAGAAGATGTTGCTCAGGTCACCTTTCATCGTATCAGAGACAGCCACTACAGAGCACTCACTAGATAAAAGGTTCCAACCAGTGAATCTCAAACAAATCACATCCTTACCAATTTAAGCAGCTATATATGCATATGTTCAAGGTTTGGTTTTCTGAAGCATTTTTTCACAAAAAATTTGAAACACTGGCAGCAAAAAATACTTTATTATATAAAGGGGATATAGTTTTAACAGAACTGCTATCCAGCATACCTGTAGAATTTTTTTGCAAGTCTTTCCAAGCATGACTACCACAAAGTGGTGCTGTGTCAAAAGTTCCAAGAAAACAGAGGCATGACGTGGTGGTAAATGCGATAAATGTAAAAGTACCACTAGATGGCAGGGTTAGTCATTGGTATGAGGCTCGTTTCACCCAAAAAGTGGAAAAACTGGTAAATTCTATTGCCTGACAACTAGGACTTGAGCACTGGAAATTGAGTTCATTGTTTAGGATGTCTGATGCATGACAGTGTGGTTGTAAGAAAAGTGAAGGTTTCTCAGAAGGCTGATCGAAACATGCCCAAAAAGGGTGAAAACCTTTCACCCTATGATTCTACAGAATCATAGAATGGCTTGGATTGGAAAGGGACCTTAAGTATCATCAAGTTCTCACCCTCTGCCATGGGCGAGGACTCCTTCCACAAGACCATGTTGTGCAAAATGCCATCCAGCCTGGCCTTGAGAACTTCCGGGGATTGGTTATCCACAGCTTCTTTGGGCAGCCTGTTCTGTGCCTCACCAGCATCACAATAAATTTCTTCCTAATATCCAATTGAAACCTTCCCTCTTTCAGTTTAAAGCCATTCCCCCTTGTCCTATCCCTACATGCCCTTGTGAGAAGTACTTCTTCAGCTTTCCTGTAGCCCTCATTCAGGTACTGGAATGTGCTGCTAGGCCTGCCCAGAGCCTTCTGCTGGCTGAACAGCCAAACTCCCTCAGCCTATCTGCAGAGGAGAGGTTCTCCAGCCCTTTGGTTATGTTTACAGCCTCCTCTGGACTTGCTGTGACAGGATCATGTCCTTCCTGTGCTGGGACCCCAGAGCTGACACAGCACTGCAGAGCAGAGGGGCAGAATCCCCTCCCTCTCCCTGCTGGCCACACTGCTTTGGATGCAGGACATGATCCAGGACACATTTGTCTTTCTGGGCTGTGAGTGCACATTGCTGGGTCGTGTCCAGCCTCTCATCCACCAGCACCATTCTCTGTCAATTCTCTGCCCAGCCTGTGTTTGTGCTTGGGATTGTCCTGACCCACATGCAGCACCCTGCACTTGGCCTTGTTTAACTTCCTGAGGTTCCCATGGGCTCCCCTCTCCAGCCTGTCCAGGTCCCTCTGGATTCCATCCCTCCCCTCCAGCGTGGCAGCCACAGCACACAGCTTGGTGCCATCCCCAAACTTGCTGAGGGTGCTCCCAATTCCACTGTCCATGTCCCCAACAGTGATGCTAAACAGGGCTGGTCCCAACACCCACACCTGAGGTCACCACTTGTCACTGAGCTCCACCTGGACACTGAGCCACTGACCGCAACTCTGAGTGTGACCACCCAGCCGATTCCTTATCCACTGAGTGGCGCATCTGTCAAATCCCCATTTCTCCATTTTTGAGATGTATTTTGTTTGAAAATCTCTGCTATCATAACTAACACTTTTTTGCATCCTCCAAAAATCATCTGAGTTTTTTGAAGTCTGCAGAGCATTTTAGTTTAGCGTAGGAGAATGTCTTGTTTCTGATGGTTTGCAGAAGTTCAATGAGAAGTTTTGCATGGCTGGCTGATGTATTTAGGACCCATTATTTGTTTCTGAATGAAAGTTATTGTGTTCAGTTTATTATTTTTGCAAGGAACAGGTTGCCCAGAGAAGCTGTGGATGCTTCCCTGGAAATGTTAAAGGCCAAGTTGGATAGGGCTTTGAGCAATCCGGTGTAGTGGAAGGTGACCCTGCCCATGGCATCAGGCTTGGAGCTACATGGTGTTTAAGGTTCCATCAAGACCCCTTCCAACCCACACCATCCTATGGCTCTGTGACAGTGAACTCCTTCAGTCAGTTTTCTTCTATCAGCATGGGCTTCTTGAGACTCTTTAGAAAAAGACTGGAGTCCACAACAAGCTTTCAGACATTTTATTAGTAAGTATCTTGTTTTATCTTGTTTTATTTTTTCCCTGCTTTCTAATCTGTATTTCTAGATATATCAACAAGAGAAATTTTTATGGACTTGTTGTGAAGACATTTCATACACTTGGGAGCAATCCAGTCAGGAAAAGAAGTAATGTTGGGTCCCTCGTGATGAATCAAAAATGCAGTTTCAAAACTGAAAAAACCCTACAGTACACTAATAAGTCAATTGGTAAAAATATGTTGGCAGGACCAATTTTGCTTAAACAGTGAATAATGAATATATATGTTAAGGTTATTGTTTCTGGAAAATTTCCAAATCTTCTAATTATTCACATTATGCCTTGAAAGTAAATTATTCAAGCATAGATAAATGGGCCAGTCTGTTCAGGCCAAAGGGTTAAGGGTTTGAGCAGGGGATAATTTGTCATTTTATATTAGAACTACTGAACCAAATTACATCTAAGTTATTTTCCAAATCTTTCTAGAAAGAGGCATCCAGAAATTAGGATCAAAAGTGTTCAAATCAGGTTCTATCCACTAGCAAAGCAAGATGCTTTTTTGTACAGAGAAGTCCTGACACTGCATCTTAACATTCCAACAAAATGAAGCCTTTTTGTGGGCTTTCCTTAACTTAAACAACAGAGGGAAAAAAGTACCTTATAGTGAATGTAACTTAAAATGTGACAGTGACCTTTGTGCTAGCACTTGGCTTCTAAGAACTAGTTTGAGAGTTTGTTATATTCCTCCTCATCTACCCATCTCCCTACCCACCCATTCCCCACCAGCAGAAAGGAAAAAAACACCTCTCCCTAGCAGGACTCACAGGAAGTACCGAATGTAAGGAATGTACTCAAAGTTTCAATTCATGAAATGCTCTTTTGTGGGGAAGAAAGCTTTCACATCTTTAACAACGTGCGTGTTCTCTCTATGCTCCACAATAACACATTGCTATGTTAGAGTTATTGCGGAAACTCCCTTACATTTTGGAAGTTTTTGGTTTTGGAATCATTCTTTCATAGCAAACAGGAAATTCTGCAACTCCATGTTTCCAACTGGCTCCTAAGCACAGCAGAATTACGCAAAAAATATTGGTTCAAGACTCCCACATCATAAATAAGGAATAATCACAAATAAGTTTAAGTTACAATATTTTTTTAAAAGTTTGCAATTACTATGTATTTTACTTTAGGTGACTCTTTTATTTCAGATTATAGAAATATCATTAAATAAGTACTTTTTATTTCACACATACAATATTAAAACTCCCTTCAAAATCTGTACTTTCATCCCAACCAGTAAAATGTCCCTCAACAGTCCTCCCAAATATTAGTAAAATAGAAATTGTGGTCCCTCAAGACATTCAGAAATGTTCATATGTTTTCCTTGAAAATTCACCATCAGACATTTATTTCCTGAATCTCCATCATTAGGAGACCTCTGTATCAAATCCCATTTGATAAATGGGATGGTTTGTTTTGCACTAACTTGAATTTGTCAGAGGGAAGTAGTTCAGCTTCTTAGCTGGGGAAAAAAGCTGGCAGCTGCTTTTCAGCACCAGACTGAGGTCTTCAGCCTGAAAGGAAACTTATGGGGGCTTGACATTTTCTTGTGTCCTGTAAACCCTTTCTCAGGACTTTTTATTTTGTGCACAACATTAAACATCTTTTTTTACCCAGCACCATGTGAGGAGTGTTCTGCCCCAAGCAGCTCAGGGAGCCCTGCCTGGACACAGACAGGCATCTTGGCAGGATCAGGAATGATGGTAGAAGCAGCTTTTTTCAGTCCTCATCTCCAGAGTAGACACAGAGCTGCTGTATTTTCCTTTGAAATTACAGAGGAAAGAGATGCAGAACTGTTCAGAGTGGTGATGATGCCAGATGTTGAGGTGTGGTGGTGGTGACTTTCCTTTTTTGATTTTGACCTCATTTCATGATGCCAGAATCATATCTCTGAAATTTTAACATGTGTGACCTTTTGTTAGAATAGAAACGATGATTTCAAGTGTACTGGTTATTCAACAAACCTGGTAACTATAGAAGCAAAAGATTTTGTAATACACATCTGCTTGACTTGCATCTCAGTGTAAAGTCAGTGTACTGACATCCTCCAGCGATCTGTGGTCCCCTGCATCAGCTCCTTGTCATATGCCTTGTTGCTCCCTCTCTTATTGACTTGTTCATTTAGTTTTTTGCCCCTATTAGCATCATCTATTGGGCTAAAATAATGGATTGGGAAGTACTGGGGAGATGTTACACCAAATGAAGCATTCTGACCAGCATTGCCCTGCGAGGGAAAAGGTCAGCTGACATTGCCTGAGGAAGGCTCTTGGACACTTCTGCTCCATGCAGGGCCATGGTTGGGGTCAGGAGAATTAGACTCACACAACCATGACTGAGTTTATTATTTAATGAATAAGACAGGTTTGGGGTCTAGACCATCCTTCTCCTCTATGCTTGTACAGTATTAATTTTCAACAGGAATTTACAGTAGCTGCTGTGATATAAATAAGTAACAACATCTGATTCTTCTGCCCCTCTTCCGCTTCCCTTGTTTCCACTCATTCTGTGCCTTTGCACTTTTTACCAACTAGCCTGAAATTTTCTGGGTTAACATTTTAAATGAACCATGTGCAATCATGCTCTCCAAGATATTTTCAATTCTTACCACTTACCTATGCAGCTCTTCTGTGTGTGTTTTTGACACAAGGCCCAGAAGGACCTGTTATTTTCTTTTCAGACTGTTGAGTTGTTTGTACCAGCTACCATGCTGTTTGCATGTAATCTTTAAGACCCTCTTAATCAAAACAGAAACTGTGTTGAGGTGATGGAAAGAGACAGCATTTTCACCACATGAATTTCAAAGCCACATCTTCAGTTTGACAGGTTTGGCTTTTTTTTGTCTTCTCACATTTTTCCTCAGAAAAACCATCCACAAAGCTGTTCCCTGCTTGAGGTTCCTGATACGAATATCGAAGAATGACCTCCTGAGGGGATCCATAAATGAGTCATCGTTCAGGACCTCTCTCTGCAGCCACCACTCTCTTGCTGGCAGGACCAAGAGCACTTGTGTTTCCTCTGTTTCTACTGGAGAAGCTGTAAGTCTTTTCTTGTTTCCATGAAAGAAAGTGAGTTTAACATTTCTCAGACTCTAAATAGGCAACTCTATAAATACATATTCAAAATTAGAGAACATAAAATGGAAGGAGAGTGTAGCTAATTTTTTGGGGTCATGTAAGGTCATTTCTGCGAAGCTGGAAGCTCATGCGTGATGATTTACGAATAGAAAAAGCATTCAGAGCAGCATATCTGTGTGGTTCTGATGCCTGCTGGGACCAATGATGTTCACATTAGGCCTTTAATGTAAACTGAAAAGAACCACTGTCAGACACTCCTTGTGTCACCAACTACTGCCTATGTTAGGTGTCTCACTGGTCCGGAGGACAAGAAAACAATCTTCCATCCAAAGTTTTATGACTTATCCAAAAGCTGGTTTATTCTTTTAAAATTATTTTAATTATTTTATTTTATTATTTTCTGTAGGATGGGAAATTTTTGATTTCTTTACCTGATTTTAACCATGAGGAGTGAAAGGCTCCTGCCTCTACAATATGGTGCGGTGTTTTGTAAGAACATACCCCAGGCATCAGTAAGGCTGGTGACTGAGTGAGGTAGGAACAAAATAATCCCTCAAGATTCATCACAGTCTCTCTCAGTCACAAGAAGGTGGCCTGCCTGCAGAGGCAGTGGAAGGTGGCTCCTGGAGGGGTGGCAGCCATGGCAGAGTCTGGGCTGGGGCTGGCCCTCCAGGGGACCTGTGCTGCTCCCCCTCAGTTTGGGCATCAGAAACCTCCCAGAGCAACAGCTGTGCCACTAACCTCTCACAAAATTATAAATCCTAGGTATACCTTTTATACCTTTAGGTATAAAAACCTAAATTTTCTCCCATTACTCCTTTGTTTGATGCCAAATTAAGTAATTTCAGCTGCATCGTCCTGGTCCAATAAGCTTTCTGTTCTTCACTGTTGGTCACTACTTGGTTTTGGTTTGTTCAATGTTAGCAAGTTATTGCATGTATTTCTATGTGGGTGCTGCTTAAATAGACAGGATAATGAGGGTAAGAGGCTTCAGCTTTTGGCACAGCTTTGGCTTAGGAGTCTCAGTTAAAAGCCCCACTGCTAGCAGTGCACAGCATTGTGCTGAATTGATGCAGCTAAAGGCAATTGTCCTTGGGGCAACTGACAGCTCAGTGCAGCTGTAGAGGTTTTAGCTGAAACAGCAGCTGCTGAAATAAAAGCTAAGCTCGATGACTTTGGCATGACAGCAGGACTGGCTGAAATTTTGGAATGCTCCAATAAAACATTGGTGGGCAAGGAATTACACCAGGGACACTGTAAAAGATACAGCTGTTGCCACCAACATTTTCCTCTGTGTGTTGTGTACATGTTAGTGAAGGAAACAAACATATTTTTGAGTCATGTCAAGGAATGTTTCATTCAAGAAGTTTTATTAAACAAGTGAGGGGAAATAAACAGGTGGCCACGCATAGACGTTTGAGCAAGGTGATGCAGAGGAATTATGCACTATCTATCTTCCCACTTGTGTGAAGCCCTGTCTGTCTGCCTGTTTGGCCTCTGTCTATCCATATCTAAAAGCTAGTGTTGGAGTGCAATGATCTCATCATTGATACTCAATCAAAAAGTCACCCCAAAGTCAGGAATGACAGACAGTCTCATCTCAAGCGTGTAAATGGAACAGCACTTTTGCAATGTCCCATTTGTGCTTCATTACTGACATGCTCTTAGAAAATTAGAGCAAAGCCCACCCACTGTATCCCATGCACTAAGGATGGTTTGTAGAATCAGTAAGCTCATGAAGATTGAGAAGCCCTTGGTGTTCTGGATATTCTGCTGGGATGTATACAAACATGGCTTTGGATCTGTCCATGCCCATGGTTTTTTATCAGCTGATGGTCACACAGAATGCCACAAGACATATTAAACAGGTTTTTTGTATCGGCTCCCGTCTTTAGAATTCAGATGCTCTGCAGGTATAAGTATAGCATAAGCAATGAGATTAAAAAGGGTGAAAAACATCCTGGTGAAAAGAGTTTAAATAAATTTTCATTATTTCCAAGCTGGTTTTATTTTTGGTCAGCAAGCAAAATAGACCAGGGTAAGTGACAAGACTGAAAATAAAGCCTCTCCCCAGGAGTTTTGAGTGTGAGACCTATGTTAGAACAGCTTAAATTTTATGTGAATGCGCATGGATTTTGCTAGAGTTTGAGAACTTACAAGAATTTGAGAAAGGATGCAACTGTCTGAAATCCTTCATCAATTTGTGATTAGACCTGGAGCAATGTAGAGCTCGACCGTGTAGAGCCAGCTCAAGAGAAACTGAAGCCTCGCCGAAGTCATTCTTTCTCCACAAGTCTGAGGCAAGAGAAGAGAGATCTGCTCCCAAAGACCAGCAGCTGCGATACAGCCACTGCTGAAAAGGTAGGGAAAAAATCTCAGCTGAGGACTCTACATTTAGTGCTAATCTTGCTGGAGTACATCATCTGTGGAATGATAATTCAGCCTTTATGCCCATCTATTTCATCTGTAGGCTTTATTTATACTGATTCTAACATCTTCTTTCTCCTTGCTGTTATGTCTTTTCTTTCTCTCTTTCTTTCTTCTTTTTTTTTTTTTTTTTTTGAGAGTGTGTGTGAGACAAATGAGAGTGCCTGTAATGCGTAATTAGTTTTTTTCACTGATATTTGCCTGTTTCTGGAAATCCAGCTCTGCTTATAGCTCTGAAGCTGCATTAAGCCATAGTCAATAGCATCAGATGTAAGAAGATGAGTTCTTTGCCTCTTAACCTGTTTATCTACCCCAGCTTTGGTTCCTTTCATCATGGCCCTTGTGTCCATACTGTGGCAGTCCCCTTTTAGAGTAAAGTCAAATCTGCAAAACAGAGTTTGACATGATAGAAGCCACCCTTTCCCTTCTTTTCAGTGTACATTAAAATGTTTTATTTTTGTTGAGGGGGAAGACAAGAAAGAAACTCCCATTTCTCCCTAAGAGTGGGAGAATCTGGCAGCTGCCACCCTTCCCTCACCGAAAGAGGAGATGGTGAGTATTCAGCACATCCTCTGTGGATGCATCCCCCTCATTGGCCAAACCACTGAGGTTTGGTGTCCTGCTGTTGAGGAGCACCCCATTCCCTGATGGGAGCAGTAGGTCACCCATGAGTCAGCTTCTGCCTCATTGTAACACCAGTTTCCAAATGAGTACATGTATGGGTGGCACAGTGTCAGGCATACACCAGTGCTGCCTTTTCAGGAAAAGATGTGGCTTACCATCCCCAGTCTGTGGCTGGACTGAGTAGCACCTCAGTTTTTGATGGAGGGCACCCTTTCTTGGGGTTACTCAAGTACAGGTGGACAAACACACACACCATGAACAGCTACAGCATATGCTTCTGTCCCGTGTGCTCCCTTCCAGATCTGATGGTAATTGTCTAGAGACAGCACAGTTTAAAGCAGGAACTGCTCTGAAAATTGCCAGCCAACCGATGACCCAGTTCCTGCATGCCTCTGTCCTGTCTTCTTTCATGCATGCCATTAAGACCAAGTCCTGAGAAACCTTGCTCTTTTCCTGTAACTGTTGTGAACAATATTGGTGGAAAAACAGCGACTTCAAATGGGGTGTCAGGCAACATGGGCTCAAATCTACTTCTTAGTTCTGCTGCCTTCTGTCAGCAGCCAAGAGTGTCCAAGGTTGCAGGCAAGTGGCAAAGGCAGGTTGTAGGCAAATGACAAAGGATATTGTCTCCAGGTTCTGGAGAATCACTGGCTTTCGGTCTCACAAAGAGGGAGAAGCGAAGTAAATTTCAGGTGGTCTGCATAAACAGTTCAGTAATAAAATACATATATCTGTATCAAGGAATTTAGCAACAGTGTAAGCCCACAAGAAGGCTCATGTGCTATACTTTGCCTTTGAAGGACATCTCTTGAATTACTTTGGTAAATGACACTTTAGAGTTTCGGTGGCATTCGCTGAGCTATGAGGAGTTTATTTACATCGAATGTTCAAAGCCTCATTTTCTTTTCTTACTGTTGTCAGCTGAGATTCCTGTGTGTTGTGAAGGTCCTTTGTGTGTTCATTGCAGCTAAATGCAATGCATCACTATTCATACTATCAGAATAAATATTTATTTGTCAAGTTCAGTTAGTGTTTCACAATGACACCACCCATTTATCCTCAAAAAAAACCCCAAACCCCAAAACCAAACCAAAACAAAACAAAAAAACAACCCCCAACAAACCCTAAAATGCACCAATGCATTTTTTTAATATTTATTTTCAATAACATTTACTGGATTGTCTTGGACTGAATTCCAATTAGAGCACTTCCAAAGACACTCCGTTGTGGACAAGCCAGTTAGTGTCCCAGGCTTGGTGCATTCCAAAGCATAAAAATGCATGTGACTGTTTCCTGTGCTGCCACAAAGATATGATCCAGCCTCATGACTTACTTCAGTTATGATAGTAACAAACTTCATGTAGACTGACACCTGGAAATTTAACATGGCAGTGAAGAGGCTGTTTTGAAAGTATTAAACTGTGGGTTTGGATACTTGATTTCAAAGGAGAGTGATCAAATGTCCTCTCTTCATCCAGCTTTTGTTACCGATGTGAAAACCATGAAAAAAACTTGTAAGTGGGTGCTGTGCCCACCAAGCCACATCCAAAAGAAAGCTATTTTTCTGTTGCAGTGAAAACAGTACTTGAAGCAGGGAGGATGGTTTTGGAGTTGGATTTTTTCATTCTATTATTATCTTTGATATGGAAGAATGGACTTTTCTGTCACACTGATTTAAACCACTTTTTTTAGCACAGTGGGCTTTCCTCCACTTCGTAGGTAGAGCAGCTGTAGAAATCATTATCGATAGGGATTTGTGAGTTATTTCTGCTTGTGGAGTAGAATGACAAAAAACTGTGGGAATTCACATAGTAATGAAGCAAACCCTGCACTTAATTTTAAATTTTGGTTTTCCCTAGAAAGGAGGGACTTCCAGCTTATCTTTATATCTGACACAGTGATTTTATTTCCTTGTCATTTTTTTTTAAGGAAGACAAGACTGACTACTTATGCCTTCCCTTGTCTGTGTATTTGAATATTAACTGATGCTTTCAAAGCTTACTTAGTTGACTCTGAATTTGCATACTGTGCACAAGACTTATGAAAAGAACACAAGAGGCTTTGCCATCAGAGCCAAATTTGAAATCAGAATTCTCTCAAAATAGGCAGATAAGAAATTGTTTGCAAAGTGAGTATTTATTGCTTCTTTCTTGGAGGAAGCACTTTCCAATGTGTGAATGCAAGGCCACCAACTTCTCTGAGGGAGTATCAGGGGTCATTTGGGGAGAGACAGAGATTGTCACAAGATTGACAAAACTTTAGGAAAATAAAGAATGAAGTGTACTTTAGTCTTATCTGTGTTCTCTTCCATGAGAAGAGAGAGAAGTGCAATAATCTAGTACCCTGATGTGTTAAAAATGAAGTAATACCATTATTTAATGATAAAATAAGTCATATACAGGAATGAGCTTTTGTTTTCTTCTTTTTTTTTTTTTCTTTTTGGTCTCTGCTGATATTTGAGTCCATCTTCTTTTGCTCCATTTAACATATTGCTTTCCAAGCAGTACATGTAAGAACATCATGATTTTCCCTCAAGTTAATTATTCAAGTGTTTAGAAAATTTGCCTGGTGGCTCAGATATTGACTAGTGACAATGAATATTTCAAATACTGTTTTCCACAGCCACATGATGTCTGACAATGCTAAATCTTATGTCTCCACTCCAGGTTTCACTCTCCTCCAGCTGTTTGGAGAAGGTGCTTGGGCAGCCTGTCCTACCCAGTCCCTCTGCAGCACTCGTGACCAGCTCCCTGAGAGCAACTTCTCTGCCTGTCAGATTGAATAGCAGCAGTGTCACCAGAGGAGACTCAAGTACTTCTCTTGTGGCAACTCAAGGAAGTCAAGTGAATGGAGTTGTGGATTCTGTCATTAGCAGTGCAGTCCCTCGCATCATCATCATTCCTACCTCAGAGACAAATCTGTTTCGGGAAGAACTAGAAGAGGAAGAGATTGAATTATTCCACTTTCATGACAAAAAGGGCAATCTGTTGGACTTGGAAGGGCTTAGCTCATCTGTGGAGTTCCTTGAAGCTGTTGAGAAATTTCTATCGTAAGTTTGTCAAAAGAGAACATTCCAGTAATTATTTTCTTGGCATCTTCTCTTAATTATACCAAATAACTGAAGCCTTGTAGGTTAGATCATCAGACTTTTTTTGTATGTTTATATGGTAGTCACTAGGCAACCTTCAGATTTATCTTTGTCCAAACCAGCTCAAGCATGGAAACAGGCTTTCTTTCAGATTGCGCTGCAGGAAACGAGCAGTGGAAGATCTGGCAGCACGATCAAGTGGCACTGGTCAAGGAGGCTGCCTGATTTGTTACCACTGATGGGAGTGCCAGGACAAGGGAAAATGACTGACTGAGAGCAGGGTCAGCTGCTGAATGCTTCTGCTATCTGCGCATGGAACAGCATTCCTGTTTTGGCAGCTCTGCCCTGGACAGTGATGGGAAGCACCTCAAGACCACATCTTCCACCAGCCCCAGCAGTAAGGCAGATGGCTACATGACCTCAACTAGAGTGTAATCAAATAATTCTCAGCATTGTTTTTGCTGTGTTTTATTTTTTAAATAGGCAGCTTGTTAAACATGAAGAAAGCAACCAGTGGTTTTTCACTGGGAAGTGACTGCTTCCCAGCTTCTAAGCCTCTGAAATGTGGTGGTATGAATCTGGATTTTACCTTAGCATTATCATGGTCACCTAAATGTCAAAATGCAAGGTGCTATATGCTAAAACATACACTACTGTAGAAGCATTCAGAGTACCTTCAGATTAAACAGTCCTGATTAAATATTTATGTATCCTAATGAGTCTGTGATTGAAAGGGTGAATGCCCGCAGCTGGCTTGAGAAGTCATTGACAAAAATAAAGCCTTGGCTGCTGTATGTCACATGTCTGTTCAGAGGAGGTTCTTCTCATCTTCTCTAAAATAAACCAGCAGATGACTTTTACAGGTCACTTACCAGAGACCTTCAAAGAGGGTAAAGCATCATCTTGGGGAGAGAACCATGCAGTACTGTGGTGTTTTCTACAGGACCTGCACTTACATCATTATCTGTGATTACTAATTGTGCTCATTTTATCTGTGCTTCACATTATGGCTCAGGTTCACAGGACTCTCCTAGCATTTTATTCCTAACTGCACTCTTCCTTTTTTTAACTCATTTTCTCATTTCTTTACATTTTCCCTTTCAGTCTCTGATTTTCAAACATAGGTAACAAGTTGAACTACATTGTTCTTCACATAATATCAATATATATTAGTAGAAATCAGGTGCTCCTCTGGATATAATAGTGCAAATATTTGGTCCATGGAGACTAATAGCATTCAGACATTCAACAAGAGAGTGAAAGTTTATGTTCATAATCTCAGTTTATTTCCTTGGCTGTATCCTAGATTGTGCAGAGACCACTGAGAGAATTTCCAGGTTTTGTGTATTGCACTGCCTGATCTCAGGAAGTAATTTCTCTTCGCCTGTTTTCCTGATGCAAAAACCAGATGGGAAGCATAGAAGTATTTTTAATTACTTTTTTCATTACAAAAAATGGCAACATAAATCTCGTTTGCAACAACCTAGACAGGAACACCACTAAACAACAAATTAAAACCCAGAGCAGCACAGGAGAGAGAAGAATGCCTCCAAAATTGCACACTTGAGGCTCTGCAAGGTGGCAGACCTTTGAGAGGAATGAGACACTTGCTTTTGATATAGACTGTATGATTTTTAGACAAAGAAAAAAAAAAGGCACTGGTGGGTTACAGAGGCAATTGCTGTGACAGGCTGCCTAATGCAGTGCTGACACTCTTAATGCTGCTATTATTTGAGGTGGTCTGCTAGCTAGAGACCCTCATACTTCCTTACTGTGGGAAGCAGGGAGGAAATTGGGACTGGAGCGCCATCATGGTTATGGCTGCCTGTGTGTAACCCTGGTGTGTGGGGCTGAGGGACCAAGGCTCAGCTGGGGCAGCACCAGGCTGTGGTCCCTGCAGCCAGGCTGCCAAAGCCTGTGACCACTGACTGCCCAGTTTTCTGACAGGGCCAGGAATCATGCCAAGGTCATCTACAATGAGCTCAGCAATTCCAAGGACAATTCCTCCATTTGAGGACTGGCACAGTGAGCAGACAGTGCAGGACAGCTGCCGGGGACTGGGACAGGGACGTGCTCACTTGCAGTTCCACAGTGCCAGGTTTTATCCACTGCATAGTTTTGGCCACAATGAGTAATTAAATGTTAATTATGTATTGTGTTCATGGGAAATGGGGCAAGCTTAGTCCTAGGCTAAACATACTGTCCTGCCATCTTGGAGTCTTATCCTTTTTTTGCTGAACCTGCCCTCTCTGTTTGCTTTTTTCTTTTCCTACACCAACTGTGCAGTCAGTGACCTTACTTCTTCTTGCAGTTAATATCCTCAGCTGCTGTATCTCTTTTCTTCTTGAGCCAGATGTTAGGAAGCAAGTGTTCTTTCAAGGCTTCCAAGTCTTAGACCTGACTTTTACTGCTGTAAATAGTCCAAATAATAATAGAAAATGCATTTGGTGTTCCATGTTATAAAAACATGGCCTGGAGTAGATTTTGCACTCAGATTATCACAGACTTATACTGGGAAGACCGTAGGCAGGGTATTGCCATAGGTTTTGGCAGGATGAAGAATGGAAGACCTGAAGTCATGGTCAACAAACTCCTCTGTATCTGAAGATTTGCATTCTACCTGTTAGCCTATAAGAAGGTTTTCATTGATCTCTTGTATATGTTTGGTACTGTTACTGTGCTGGTACTGTGAGCATGTCTCAGAAAATTAGCAGGCTTGAGGTATGTGCAAACAATGTTTCACTTTTATGCTGTTTGTGTCATGCACTGTTAGTACCATTGCTTCAGAAGCTGCTATCAAGATTACTGCTTATTTAAACTGATACAGGCTAAAATACCAAATGATATAACGGTAGAGAGATAAAACATAAAGTTGTGTGAAATATCAGATAGACTTACTGCAGTCACTGTGAGACTTTTGCAGAAACATCAGTCACAGAGTAGATTAGTCTCAAATTGAATACCACAACGCAGGAGAATTTTGCAAGCTTCTCTCTTGCCACATTAGAAGAGATGGCACATAAAAATGTACACTGATTAATGTTGCTTCCTGTTTCACAAAGGAATGTATTGGTTCACTCAAATTGAATAAAAAATTCTTAGGAGTTAAACTGAGTTATCCATTGTTTGTTTTTCTTATTTAATCATTATTTTTGGAGCCAGCAGGAGAAATAAAAAAGCTGAGTCAAAGCTTTTGAAACCTGTGCTCTGGTCCAGTTAACAGGAAGATACATATATATATGTATATGACTTTATTTTCAAGTCATTTAGACTGCTCAGGTGCAAGCATTCACTTGCTTGAGTGCATAACATCTAAATTTAGAGTTCACTGGCTTGGTAAAACCTGAAGTTATGCAGCTACTTTTGAAATACAATGACTTTAGCTGGGATATCAGGTATCAGGTGAGCAAAACTGAAAAAAATTACCCAAAGTCAATACGTCAAAACTTCAATAGCAGACTTTGATCTTTGCCCTAAATCTGAATGAAAGTTAATGAGTAATTGTTTGTTGCTGCTAAAACTCTGTACAGCACAATAATAGGATGTGTTCCAGTTTTCATGAGTAAGAGAAAATCCAGACCACAAGTGTAAACATTTTTTTATCATAGACAATGGTATCTTTTGATAGTTAAATCATTGGCCAGATAAAGTTTTCAAATAAGAAAATTTACTTACTCGAATCTTGATGAATCTTGCAGCTTCAGGCTGAAACATGACCTAATGCCACGTTCTTCCAGAAAGCCCATTCAGTTCCCAGACATCCACCCATTTCCCTCCTTTCAGGAGACACACCTGAGCAAGAAACTTTTGGCACCATCTAACCTTATTTGGTTTTATTTGTGTTTTTGGGTGTATTTTGAACCTTTCTGGGTTTGATCAGCTTTATTTGCAGAGACTTAGTTTCCTCTGCTCTTCTGTGTTTAAACCAGATCATGATTTTTGTTTCTAATTTAAAATAAAAGAACAGCAGTAGAAAGTCACACTGGCCCTAAGGATGGCATTTTAGCCCTCCTGGCAGCAGCAGCAGCAATCCTAACACCAGGACAACACCAGAACCCTCACAGGAGGACAAGACCACACCAAAAAGGTAGGGATGACGTGTACAGGCTGCAGGGTGACAGGCAGGGGGGCTGAGGGTTACACAGCAGGAGTTCAGAGTTACAGGACACAGCAGTAGGTCTGGGTACAGACAGGGCAGGGTAGTTAGGGGCCAGATGAAGGTCTAGCTCAGAGTCCAGGCTCCAGAGCCAGGGGTCAAAAGCCAGGAGTCAAGGATAAAAGGTAAAGGGTAAGGGTCAAGGGTCAAAAGTCAGGGCTCAGAGGGCAAAGGCTGGGGGTCAGGATTTGTGATGTGATATGCAAAAATGGGAAAATACTGCATGGTAAATACCCTCATTTTAAACTTCCTGACTTTCCCCCCAGCCCTTGGTTTTTTGGGGATTTTTTTGTTGTTGTTGTTACATCTGGTCTTTACTGCTTCTCTGTGCAAGTTATCCTTGATATTTTTGGTCTGATTCTTTTACAAATACATGAAAGTAAAGCAAGTTAGTGGGGAGATGAAAACTTGAGTACATATTATGTAGCAGACTCCTTTCTCACACAGGAGCCATCAAAACTGCCCACAGCGCTTGGGTTCAGCAAGTGCATGGACCAGGATACTGCAGGATGAAGCCTGGCAAGGTGGAAGCAGCCAAGATGCATCCCCTGGTTCATCTCAACACAAGCTGATGATCAGTTCTTGCTCTGCACCTCATCCACAGCCTCAGTCCATAGTCAGTGTTCTGTCTGCACCTTGAATGGACAAGTATTTAGGTGAAAAGTTTGGTGCTGGGATGCCTTTGTTGTACCTGTCACTTTTACCCATGTATTAACATACACTGTGGCTTACTAAGAATTCAAATGTCTGTTCATATTTTGCTTGCATTATGGTGTGTCTGCGTTGCACTCTGGTTGTACTTGTTAGTGCTACAGGTTGTAGCAGGACATGAAAAGCTAACTGCAAAATGCAAAGTCAGGTGTAAATCCACTGTTACTTCTTCTCCCCTGTGCCAGCATGAGGAGATGACTGCATGCCAGCAATCCTGGTGCCAATATTTTGTGGTAAAATCCCCTGAGAGAAAATTTCTGTAGGGATTAGTGTGTTATGCAATATAGTGACTTTTTTACTCTGAAACATTTTTCCTCTGTATTCGTAGTTATGAATCATGTAGGCATTTTTATTTAAAAGGTCAGGTGTGTTCTTCGTCTTAAAGGAAAGCTCCAGAAGACCCTTGTCATCCTCAGGACCTTGTTCTGGACTGAATCAGCGAAAGACATAGGCAATAAGAGGTGAGGCAATGGCTGCTGCTGTTTTCAGTGTTGCATGGTCCTTGGGGTGATGCATCCCAGCCCTTTCCCTCCATGCTGAGGAGCAGGTCTGTCCTCCTGGAACAGCCAGACTTGTGCTAGTGGGTGCCATATGAAATTGGTATTTTCCAGACATTTATAGGGAACTCAGTGTGAGTAGATTTTCATGGGAACAGCAGAAGATGCCTCCCTAGAGTTTCTCCTTGCCAAATTTCTGGTTCCTTTCTACTGCAAGCAGGTGGCAAATCTCTTCAAAGGAACAGATGGATGTATTTAACATTAACAACTAATTTTCCACAGGCGTGTTCTTGGAAAGAAATGATCCCTATTTCCTGAGATGGAGGAAAAAAAAATCCAGCTCAGAGCAGACTACAAGTGTGGAAAATGTGAAACTCAAAATGCTGGAGTTCGGTAAATGCAAAGCAAATTAAAACAGCAGCTTAGAGTGGAAACTGTTGATCCACCAGAAGCAACAAAGAGCCAATTCCACCTTCATAAAAGATATAAAAAAGTTGTATCCAAGCAATTAATACAACCAGGTATTTTTTTTTGCCTAATTCCATCTATGGACAATCCAACAGAAGTGAGCTCAGAGTCATCAGCAACTTTTTCATGCTTGGATCACTGTGACTGTCTGGGCACCAGCATGTGGAGAAAATGGGGATGAAGAGTTTCTCTTACAGGACCAAACTTCATTCAAACTTCATTCACCTTGTTAAATACAGCAGAAAAAGACCAAGGGGGATATGACCACGCACCTGGGATGAAAAATAGGATATTCAAGTGAAGTGGCAGTGACAACCATCAGAGGCCAGTCTCAGGCACTGATTGCTCCAGTAGATTAATAATAAATTCCTTAAAAGTGCAAGTACCCATAGAAACAAATCCTGATATTAAAAAATCTCTTGAGATTACTTATTTGCTGACATTTTTAAACAGGCTGACATTGTTTTGAGTCTAAGTGCATGTGTGACTGTCAGGAGAGTGCACAAAGCAGGAGTCCTGCTGAAGAAACACAGTAAATTTCCTGACAATGCACAGCCATTGAACAAGGAACTGCTTCTGATTTGCTGAGGAGGAAAATTGCCAAGAGACCAGTAGGATCTCTGTTATCCTTTTTGTAAACTTCAGTGGAAAAATTGCATGTCCCCTAAGGTATTTTGTAATGTGGAAATAACTTGAACTTCAGCTGCCTGGCAGGGCTGAACCTGCGTTGTGCTGTATTTCTCTCCTCGCTGTCATGCTACCTAAAAGCCACACACTTTCCTGGGTCTGGGAATTGAGGTGGTGTGGCCTTTTCCTCCTGGCACCATATTGTCTTTCCATCACAGTACAGCTTAAAACTGTATTTTGCTGCATCAGAGCCCAGCAGCAAGTGTTGAACTCCTCGACAAGCCCCTGGGACTCCCTCCTACATGCCTTGTCCCCTCAGACTTCAGTCTGCCAGATGTGCGGGTCTGCAAAGCCAAGAGAAATGGGCAAGTGGAAAAAAGACTTCTGTGCTTTTTCAGGGTTTTACTATCTTGCCTAATTTTGGAGTGACTGGAGTTGGGTTTTCTCTCTCTTTTTTTTTTCTTTTTTTTTTTTTTCCCATGGATGCTTTGGCATGCATCCCTACTGGCATAGGATGCTTACTCAGAAAGCATTCGGTTTTCTTCTGGTCTGATTTCTTTTCTCTATGTGATGATTTTTCCTGGAGCAGCTCTGAGCAGTGCTGAGACTGCCTGGCAGACAGTTCGTCATGATTGGGTTGTTCTGCCATACTCTGGTGCTGCTGATGCACCAAGACATAAGCTTTTGGGTGAAGCTCTTCCTCTCCAGCAAGAATTAACAACTAAAATTTACAGAGGAGAAATTCCAATGGCATGTTTTCATTTTGACTGACGTGCTATTTCCAAACTTGTGTAAGAGTAGGTTTTAACCATCCTGCAAAGTCTGATGGTTTGAGTCTCTCTTCTTCACACGCCTCTGTTTCAGAAGAGGCTGCTGTGCACTTCTGGAACATCACTGCTGTTAAAATACTGAAAACTCTATACCACAGGCTACAGAAAAATCAGCAGTTTCAATAACCCAAGCTAAAAAAAGGGAGAAAATCAGTCTGTAGGTGGGAGTCAATGGAGATATCAAGGTAACAGGCAGGTGGTAAGGAAGTCCCCTCCATTGTGCTCCTAAAATCTGGGCCTGGATTCCAATGGACACAGTAAGGCTCAGGAAAAGCAATCACGAACACTCAAGCCAGACTCTTAACATTTTATTAAACTGGGTAAAAAAGCAGAGGACTACCACAGTGAAAGGTCATGAGCCTTGACCTTTTTTTCAAGTTTGTCTCTCCAGCCTGAATAGATAGAAACAAAATTTTGTTGCATAGAAAAATGAAAAAAAATCCCAACTTAAACATACATATCCAGACTAAGGGTCCAGCTGAGTCAATATCTTGCCTCCAACAGTGACCAGCAATAAGTAACCACAAAGAGATACAAAAAAGGTACCAATACTTTCCTCCTCTGCTCTCCAGAACTTCTGGTGATTCTATGCTAGAAATGGTATTTAATAAGTTTCACAGACCTCTTTGCTTCCATGGATCTATGAAATCACTCCTGGGACTCATGTGAAAGCCTAACTATTAAAACATCCCACAGGCTTTGCAGTTTAATTGTGATTTACACAAAACAGAGCCTTCCTTTGCTTGCAATTTCATTCAGTGCCCTCCAGTTGTTGTGGGGTGGGGGAGAATGGATGATCATTGCTTTGTGGGCACCTTCCTTGGAGTGTCCCTGAGTCTGCATCATCCCCACTCATCATTTTCTCTCACAGGTGAGTGTCCCACTCTGCCCACCTGAATCCAGGAGCTCCATCCCCTTGGCACAGAAACAGTGAAACCACTGAATACCTCGGGTGAGCTGCAAAGCTGCTCTGGCTGCTCATCCTAGGAGGACATCCTGTGTCATTTGCCCTGGCCCCAGACACCCTGGTCTGGACCCTTGCCTCCTCCTCTCCCGCCCCAGAGCATCCCTGCTCTTATGACAGCATTCCTTTGAAGCCGTGCAAAAGTCTGAAAGACTTGGAGTAGAAATGTGATGTGTTTACAGTTACAGAGTAGTCACAAAATATTTACAGGCTATATCTAAGCAGTTGATAAGCACTGTGAGGAATAACTTATCAACAGGCTGTCTCCCAGATGTGAGAGGCAAGAAAATGTTAATTATCCTCATTTAACATAGGCAGAGGCTGGGATGAAGTGTGAGCAGACAGTAGCAGTGTTGTGGCAGTCTCCTCCTCTCTCCAGCCCAAACCCAGACACTCCATGCTTCCTGAATGCAGGATGTTGTCAAAATCACTGAAATATCTGGATTTCAACTGTATGTATTACATTAGAAATAGAAAACAATCCCCTAGATTCAAGCAATGCAATAACTGAAATTTTGGATCACAACTGCGGTCCAAATTTTGCCACTTAATATTTCTACCTGTATAATATAGTGAATCTCAATGACAGGTTCAAATGCACAGCTGTAATTGTCACCAAAACATATGCCTGGGACCTTCTCCAGGAATGATGGAGGCATCCAACAGCAGGCACTGAATTAATATTATCCTCACACCTTAATCTGGCATGCCTTATGGAAGTAACCAGAAATTAATATAAACATTGTATTTCTAAGGGCAGGGTTTCCAAGTGCTCTCTCTCAAAGAATATAACTTTTTAAATAAGCAGTTTGGAAGAAGTGTTGCCCACGTTTCTATTCCAGCCTACAGGATGTTTCCTTTTATGCTTAGTAACTGAAACATCTTGTCTCAGTATTATCAAACATTGGCAATGACAGTGAAAGTCCCAGCATCTTGTGAGTGTGCCGCATGGGAAAAAACCCTATTTTAAAAATACTCTTAGAAAATCAATGTTATTTTTATATTGCCTTTGAAGGGAAAGCCCACGGGGGCTCAGAGGGCTTTCCCAAACACGAGTGAGTGAGTCAGGTCTTTCCTCACACAGGCTGGAAGGAGAGAAAGGCAGGGGAAGCTGCTCTATTTTTAGCTGCCTGAGACATGCAGACCTCATGGTGATGGGGAGCTGATAATTACATAAGAAGTCATACCAAGCTTTGCTATTTAGGTCTATCTGGCCTCTTCCTTATCTCAAGTGCTGTACTAGCAGTTCCTGCTCCAAATATCCGTAATCAAAATACAACGTGCTTTCCTGGAATCCATGACATGAAGTAATGGGCTATTTTACAGTGTCTCTTTTCCATAGGCTGTTCTTTCTGGCTAATGATTACAGCTAGGCCCTGCTGCCCTAGCTATATTGGTATCACAGCATCTGCTGTAGCCCCACCAGAAAACTGTGAGGTGAGTAAAAGAGAGTAATTTACCTTTACTGGGGAGGAGGACTTGTCTTTAAACAGACTTTCAAACATTGTGGTTATTCCCTCCACCCCTGATGCCTGTGGTTATTCCTGCTGCCACCCCTATTGAGGAAAAGTGTTTTACACAGAAACTGCACCTATAAAAACCTTTCAGTCACTAATGTCAGTTTCTCTAGCTGGATGCATCCTGGGTGCATTCCCGCTGCTACGGCCCAAAATGCACCCACCTATGTATCTGGTGGCTGTCTGCAAAGGCAGGCAGGGAGGGCCTTGGGTTTAGTTGCTTCTTTTCCACATCAAGGTTCTTTCAGGTATTTCTTCAATTCCTTGCGATTAATTTAGGGATTTTTGTGTCATGTCTGAATACCTATGTCCCATTGAGCCCCTCTCCACACAATGTTCATCACAGGTTTCTCCATGCCTGCTTTGTGGATTTTTTTGCCAGTGAAACCAGTTTTTCCCAGTTCCACTAGCAGCCAAAGAGGGGGGCAGTGGAAGCAAGGATGCTGGTTTATAGGTAATGGGTAAGGGAAGCTGTAAAGCCCTTTAGTGGCAATGTATCAGGAAAAGTCACGTATGTTACTGCTATTTGAAGCTGTGATATTTTTTTACAAATATGACCTTTTATTCTCTTGCTGCTCCAAAGCACTGAGAGGAAGCAAGCCCACTAAAAAGGAGGCCATGGCCTGCAGCTCCTGGAATGTCCTATGCCATTTGCCACAGGGGTGTTCTTGGATTTCAGGTGTGCAGAAGCTATATCCAGCTCCTGGGCACCAGGGTGAATGGAAACAGTTCTCCTCACATTATTAACACAGGGCTAGATTCCAGGTGTCCAAACACAACCAATTGGTTGAGAGTTTGGGAAGAAACCAGAAATGCTGGCAGCAAAGGTTTCTGTCATATTACACATGAAAAGTGCTAAAATTCAAAAAAAAAAAATAGTGGATGAAAGGTCTCTCTATTTTTATATAGCAGAGTGAAAGTATTGGGTATCTGTGGCAATATTTAGTCCAAAGGAAAGTGTAATTGAATCCAAGTGACATAATGAGAAAATGTCTGGCAAAGCCTGGTCCAGGGGAAAAGTAGCAGGGGTCATTGCCTTCTAAAATTTAATTTTCAAGATGAATATGGTACAGCTAAAAGCTGTTGTATAGTAGAAGCACACTGTTTTGTGGGAACAGACAGAGGTGTTGGCATTTTAAAGCAGGAAATGTATGGAGCAAGAAGTGAGAGAGAACATTTTAGTGTTGCAGCTGAAAGTTGGAAGATTTGCCCAGAACAGAGCAGCGCGCAGGAACACAGTAGGGAAGGTGCAAGTGCAGATTTGACAGGGGGCAGGATAAATACTGCCTTAAACTGACACAGCAGGGTAGCTTGGAAAATAATACAGTTTCCTTCAGTCTTTCAAACCCTCTTCTGCTCAGCTTTGCTACCATGGCAGGTGTCTCAAGTTAACATCAGGCAACACCTGATTGTTTTTGCTTCTCCTTAGAAATTGGGCCTGTGAGGGGCCTTCTGCAAAGACAGAGCTCTAAGTTTGGTATTTTTTTTTTCCTCTCTAAGATCTGAAAAGCAATAAACAATGGAATGCTTTCGTATGAACAAAATAAGATGGGTCAAAAAAACCCCCTTCAAATACACTGTGAAGACAAACTCAAAAGAACAGGTAAATTTGAGGGGGCAGATAATGTAATTGCAGCCATCATCTCTGCAGCAGTCTAAGGATGTGTCTGCTAATGTGGCCTTTAAATGTTCACATTGATATCTATATGCTAGATGGATGCAATGAAGAAGAATCTGTTGATGAGACTGATTTCTGCCTGGTGCTCTGTCTGGCTGAGCAGCTTGCTGTAGGTGATTTTACTGTGAGCTGGTGGTTGTTACAGCCCCACTGGCCCTTTCAGCCCAGGCAGAAAATGTAACTATTAATAATAGCTACTCCTTTCTCCACTAATTGCTTTCAGTGTCTTTTGTGGGAGAGAATGCAACTTGCCATTGGTTGTGTTCAGAGATACATGGGATATTATTAAGAGAAGATCTATGTGCTAATTGAAGAGCAATTTGGCTTCTAAAACCAGGCATTTTTGAAGTGGTGCTTGTCTCTCTATTCCTAGTTTCACGTGCTCTGACTTGCAGGAGAAATGCAAAGTGATCACAAGCAAGGAAAAGTGAAAATCAAATTGCTGGTTTGGCACTGGCCTCTTTCAAAATTTATCTCTTCTGTTTTTTTAATATATTTATACCTATGAAAGCATTTTGCCCAAAGATAAACAATGCTTCCTTGGGGATTGCCAGAACCCTTTTATTTTCCATTTTTAACTGGTAAACATTGCTCCAAGACACCCCACTGCTCCATACTCCCATCTGTTACCTAAAGCTGAGAGATGGAGGTCAAAGCTCGAGTTCAGCTTCCTGTGAGAAAGCAGAACTGAGATTCCTTAAACATCTTAAAGCTTTGCTTTAAATGGATTGCCTTTCTCTCAGTTGTCACGAAATACTTCTAAAGGAAGTATTTACATCTTTAAATGAATTATTTCTTGTTTTCCATGCTTCCTCACTGAAGGTAACAGTTAACTGCATCTATGGCTTGGCAGTTCTCCTTTTTTCATTTTTCTTTTTGCTAATTTTCAATGTTTTCCTAAACATTGCCAAATTTTGAAAAGCTGCAGCATAGCAAAGCAAACTGATGGAAAATGATATCTGGGTGTAGCAGAGTGAAGGGGGTGAGCAGAAGGAAAGAGTACAACAGGAAATCCAGGCTTTTCCACTTTGATGGAAAAAAAACTCCAAAGTTGAAAAATCTATTCAGAACAGTTTCCTGCATTTCAGTGTCTTGTGAAAAAAATTGAATAAAAGAAAAAATAAATTAGTTTTGTGGCCCATCTGTGTCCAGCTCTGGTCCTGGTCCATGAAATCTTAGCCCCCCTCAGGGTTTGATCAAGAGCAAATTGAGATTCAGTCTTAAAATGCTGATAGCCTTGCATGATTTGAGCAGCTGAACTGAGCTGCTTGGTTATGTTTTTTCAGTATTTTATATACAGCATTGAATACTCAATGGCTATTTGCCTAATGGAAATAAAAATGGAGAACACATGGACCAGATTAATAGGGAAAAAATTGGACTTTTTTCCTTTTTTTCCTACTGGCTTGCTTTCACCTACTTTGATGGAATTATTAATGATTTATGCTGTCATGCAATATATATAGCTAGTAGAATGAGGCCTTAAGTAAGGCTAAAGTGAAAGAACGATGGGCATTTCAAGTGTACATACAGCAGTTTTGAGCAGAGAGGTGAGCTAAGGAAAAACAGTAGAGTGAAACAGTCACTGAAATTATGCCTGAAGCTTACTTTTCTCTACAATAAGCAGTATAGTATCCCCTTCTCCTTCCTCTGCTATCTGGGAGAGGAGACCCTGGAGCCTCTCCTTTCTGGAGAAAGGCTTCAGAGCTTCTGGCTGCTAAAGGGGAGCTGTACATTGCAGGGAAGGGAGCTCTGGAGAGAGGCATTTCTTCATTTAAGAGGCAAAAGTAAAAAAGCTACACTGAACCCATCAGCTTTTGTCTGCTCAGCTATGGAAAGACAGAGCTTGACTCATGTGTTGTTAATTGTCATTGACAGATAAACCAGAAAGAACCCAACCTAGCTGAGTTATTTGTATTCTTCTTCCCAGTTCACTTGAACTGGAAATCAGTGAGATGCAATAAATAGAAAGCCATGAGGTTATCATTCACAGAGCCACTTTTCCTAGTAGAACTGTGCTTTAAATCAGCAGGACTGTCAACCCTCTGACATGGCCAGGCTGTAAATACTCAGTCATCGCTTCAATTGGGGTGCAGGGGAGTGGTGAGAAAGGAATGACCAAAAACTTTCCCAGAAATAAGCTTTCCCAGAAATATGCCCCAAGGATTCATTTGTTGAATAGAGGCTGTGCCAATGCATTATTCTGCCAGCCTTGTACCTCTATTGAAATGTCTCTGCTGATTTATCCTCAGTATCTGCATTCCCATGTGTGAATTCTGTACCTTTCTCCCTTTGGCTTTAGGATCTGTAGACTGAGGCTGAATTTTACAGGATTCTGTGTACAACAGGGCATGGCAAATGCAACTTTGCCCTCTTCCCTTTTCACTTAGTCCCAGTGTTTAGTGCTCTTCTCTTATGTTTTAAAAACATATTGAGTTTTTAAATATTTTTTGCTTAAAGAAAATAATAATAAGGTTTTAAAACTTTATCCACTGTCTGTAACTCTGCAGGAATTAGTCTGGATACTGGCCTTTTGCAATACATGTGACTGGTGCTGATTGTTTGAGTTGTATCTGAGGATTAAGAGATTTGGGAAAACTCATTCACTCTTTCATTCTTTCATGATCCTCTCAGATGCTTTGGCTGATTTTCTGCCTGCCCAAAATCGGGGAATGGAAACAAAGATGTGTGACTCTTTATACCATGCTCCTCACAGCCAGGAAAACCTTCCACTTGTCACTTGGCAGGAAACAGCAGGATTCCTGTATGATGGACTTGCCCCCAATCCATATTTTTCCTAGTTGTGATTTTGGACTTCATATTGCATATATTGATGTTGAGTCCTTTATATCAGCTGAAAAGTCTGACACCAGTTTCTTTTTCCCATTGTGCCATTGTACAGATGCTAAACAGGAGTAGCTGTGTCAGGAAATACAGTTGTATATCTGCTGCTAAAAGCAGTCACCATTAAATTCATTTGAACTGCTTTTTCAAAATGGTAAAAAGAGAAGTTTCTGTTCTTAGGATCATTATACACCCACAGCAAGAAGCCCATTTCTTCTACTGAAGATCAGTACAAACCACTTCTTGCACCTCCAGTGGTTTTTATTAGCAGAGCCGGTGGGAGGAGAGGCCCCCTGGGTATCCCTCAGAGGAGCCTTCTCTCCTGGGGTGTGGGAAAACACTAGGTGTCATCAGTGAGGTTTCCTTTCCCGGCAGAAACCTACAGCCAAGGCTGTCCATAGACTAGCTTCCCAGGACCTATATTCCCAGGAACTTGATGCATTTTTACAGGAAAGCCAGGAAGAGTCTCTGAAATCCCTGTCTCAGACAAGTCTAAGCAAGGCTTCAGGTTGTCCAGTAAAAATCATGTCAGGATTAGGCTTGATTTTAAAGGCTATTTTTTAAAACCCGCTTTTATGAAGAATGAAAACATTATTAAAATACCAAATGAAATAGAATCTTTATTTTATTTGTCTTTTAGTTATCAGTTAGATCTTACTGAGGATTTTTTTTTTTCTTCACTGTTGCTTTTTCTCTTCCTCTTTGCACCAATCTCTTGCCACAGTGTCCCTAAAATAAAACGGGAATCACTTTCTTATTCAGGGAGGCTGTTTTCTGCTGTTGAGATGTGAACTGCAGTGTACCAGGTGCACAGAATTCAAGCAAAACTTTCCCCAAAGAGGGCAGGGAAGTCACTAAAATAATTACTTTAAAAATAAACAAAAAAGTCCTCCAAACATAAAAATTACAAGGAGACCTGAGAAAATGTAAGAGGCTGACACTGCTCCAACAGCTTTTAAAGAGGTTTAAACTCCTCAGGCAGGAAAAAAACCCTGCTTTTGCCTCTGCTATGACTTCACTCTCCTCTACTGAGTCCTCCAAGCCTTGGAGAATAAAAGGGTCTTGTTTTCACCAAAAGGAGATAGCTATTTTTTTTAATTCTAGACAATGATTCTGTCTCCTTTTCTCTCCCTCCTCATTTTCAGTGCCAAGGTCACAAGGATGGAGGTGGCAGCCAGAAAGAGGCAAACTTCAAAAACAGAGAATCTATTTTATCTATTTTCTGCTTCTTTTCTTAGACATATGTGAATTATTAATACTAAAAAGAAGAGTTTTTTCCAATACATTTTAGGTTGCTAGAATTTTTATATTCTTTTTTGAGATCTAGTCTTGGAGCTGCTAGGAATGAGGGAGTTTCATCTGTTTGTGTTTAGGGAATAAACTTGCCACAGATGCTCCAAATCTTCCATTCAGTTCTTGCAGGTGACAGCTGAAATGGCGCTAGAGACTTGCAAATCCTGGCACCCACACAGTCTAGCCATAATTTCAGCTCATAAACCTCTATAACATCACATTTCACAAATGAGTGCTCACTCTGGGCTAAAAGAAAACCCTTTTGCCTTCCTTGCCAGTTTTGGTGATATCTCAGACCCTGCTATAAAAGAAGTGTGGCTCAAGTGGTAGCAGCTATAAAACTAAGATCTATATTTAAGATAAAATATAATTTAGCATCTATGAAATTAAAGCAGACTTTCTTCACAGAGTCTAAAAAGTAGGTGAATGGCTAGTCCATATCCCATTTGCTGACTGGTGTGAATCCTGGATTAGACAGCAAGAATACATCCTTCGGAAAAAAAAAAAAGGAAACTGAAAAAACCATTCAGGAAATTGTGGTGCTTAAGGAATTAGCTGTAAGCAGAGAAGATGGCAGCATCTGTGGGAGAGAATGCTGCCATAAATAGCAAAATATGGCTTAAAGAGTTGGAAATTATGAAATAGCTTTCTATTACCATGAAGTGGAGAAACAGTTTTTGAGTCAGCCCCATCAGGAAAAGAGCCATCACATAAAAAAGCGCTAGCTGATGTGATCCTGTGTCATGCTCTGCAGCATCCAGTTTCTGTGGCTACTTCCCAACTAAAATGATTTTAACAGCAATTTTTCATTAAATCGTAGAATCATCAAGGCTGGAGGAGACCTTTAGATCACCAAGCCCAATCATCCACCCAGCGCTGCCACAGTAACCCCATAACCACTAAACCATCACCCAGCACCAAATGCCCCTCAAACACCTCCAGGGATGGTGACTACCATCTCCCTGGGCAAGGCAGCCTATTCCAATGCCCAACCTAACACTGAGAGAGTTTTAGCTAATACCTCCCAATCTGAGGAAGGAATAGACTTTTCTCCAGTCTGCTTCACCTTCCCAGCTGGAATGGCCGTAGGTGGTAACTCTGCCACACACAATACTGAGCACTGGCTGTGCCTCACAAAGCCAGAGGGAAGGTGGATAACATGGTCTTCAAAATGACTGCAAATAAACACTGAGTAAACCTAGGAAGAAGGTCAGTGCTTCTGGAGAAAGCATTGGAAAAAATCACACTTCACTCTTCATGTTTTGTCCTTTGTCAGAGCTGGTCATTTTTGCAGTTTTTTGTCCATATCTGCTTCTGATCCAGTTCCCAAAACAGTCCTTAAGTAACAATGGGCCTTGCACATCTCTCTTAAACCAAGAGATGCACAAAAACTATTGTGGACCTATAGGTTTCATTAACTCAGCCTTTTCTCAGCTGCATTTTTCTCCTTTAAGTTCAGTTGAAATAGTACTTATGCTTAACTTATTTATTTCCATTTTTCTGAGCTCTCTATGTACAGGGATGACAGGGCTGCCTCTCACTTAGCTGCCTCAGCTGGAGAACAACAAAGAGTGGAGTGAATCCAGCAAATTCTCCTGCAAACCCCACAATGTCTTCTCCACACCCACATTTGGCACACAAGCAAGAGGCTTCATTTCTCTGATCCTCATCTGCTTCCCCATCTTCAGTCTGTTTCCCTTTCCCTCCATATGTTGTTTCCATCCTTGTGAAACTGTTTGCTTTAGCATCTAAAAACAAAAGAAAAAAGCCTTAAAGCCCTATGGTGCAGTTCTTCTTTCTTTCCGTTTTTCTAGTAAGCAATCCCTGCTTTTAAAGTGGAAAGTCTTTGTTTTTTGTCCTTTGCTGTTGTTCCTCTGCTCTTGCTGAGATATTCTGGAGTTGTTCCTTTTGGAGTGCCTTTACTCATCTGCAGAGTGAAGAAAGCAGTTAGCTCCATTTAAAGGTGCTCAAGATCCATTTTTGATGAACAGCTATGGGAAAAGGGAGGATTTTTTCAATCCTTTTTATCACCAAATGAGCTTTTTTTCACCTCTGTGGCTGGTGGTGAGACCTTGGGAAGAGAACATTGCTCTCTGGGGGAGGGTTCATAATGTCAGCAGAATAACTCCACCCTGTCCCCTTTACATCTTACAGAGAATACCTTTCCTTGTTTTCACTCTAAGCCTCAGGGAATTTGTGGATGCACACATACATGGCCAAAACATAGTTTTGAGTGGAAGTGAAAGATGAGGACAAGCAAATATATAGACACTCAGACTGTGAAATGTTTTTTAAAGCACAGAGGGTCTACAGCTATCTTTCCATTAAATCTTGTGGCGGGGGGGGGGGGGGGGGGGAAGCTATTATTAGAACAAGAGTACACAACGTTTTCTGCACTCATTACATAAAGTCTGCAAGAAAATCCTGCTCAGTTCCTTGCTGGCCTGTGCCATTTCTCAGTAGAGCAGATTGATTATCGCCATGCTGGTTGTTGACTGGGTCTCTGACAGTCTACAGTGGAAGTAAAATGCTGCCCTTCTGATGTGGGATCTTTTGGCACTTGCTGTGGACTTTTGTCCAAACGAACGTGCAGGCAGCAAATGGCAGCTCTCACCCCCTGCCTACGTGGGAGCTTAGATCAAGGAGCAGTTGAAGCTCCCCCCAGTTTGTATATAAATAGAATAGTATATAAAAATCCCAACACCATTAGCTTACACAAATCATGTATGCCAATCATTCTAAAAATTCTTTCCAAGCAAGCAAATCCTCTATAAATCTAAGAGATAATCAAATACATGTTTTGCAGTCACTTTACACCTTTGGTGACCTCATCAAAACATGTCAGTGCTCTGCCAAAATCCATGACTCTGTCTGTAAATTTTAGCTGTTCCAGGAAGTTTGTGCACCTGATGCAACATTACTTTTATTAAACCTCCTTCTTGTTTTAGTTCTTTCTTTTAATTTAGCTAGGGTCAAGAGAGGTGTGTAGCCACTGGAATTAAGCTGAATGTGAAGAATGATCATTACTGGAATGATACATCCAGTATCTTGTCCTTAGCTAGAGAAATTGATACTTTCCAAAACATGGGGAAGGGCAAAAGGCCATAAATTAGTAATTTATTCCTGATATTTCAAATGTTTCAAGGATTAAAGACTATGTTCAATATGACCCGTTTTTAAGACAAAGTGATAATATAAAATTATTCATACATTTCCTTTATATTTGATTTATTCTACAGCAAGGTGACTTGTGTGGCACAGCCTTGTTTGCTACTTTTCTATTTTGTGCACATCAGTCCTTTGTAAAAAAATTAAACACCATCCAGAAGCACCAGTGAGGTTGCTTTGTCCCAGCTGCTCTGGAGTTTGCTCCAAGATTTCAGTCTTGCAAGGTTGCCAACATCCAACCTTAATTTATTCCACCCTATCTCTGGGATAGGAAAACCCCCCTAAGGTTATTTATCATCAAAAAGAAGAAAACAGATTTTTGGCATTAGCACAGCCAATGGGACATCTAATATTTTCTGTTTCAAAATTTACTCTGAGTAACTCTACAAGAGGCCCTCCTACAATCCCATACATACCTTAATGCTTTTACAGACATGCATTTCTTTGAAATTCCTTGGGTTTTTTGGAGGATTTAACCTTTTTTTTTTTTTTTTTTTTTAATACATCCCCTTTTCTTGCAGTTTGTTTTAGAGCTTACCAGGCAGTCCTAGATCTGATGCTTTCCTGAAGTTTAGGGAGATAAAATCTATTTCATTTCCACAGTCTAGCAAAGGGACTCTTGTATCCAGGAGAGCTGTGGAGTGAGTCTGACAGCACCATTTTTTTTTACCAATATGCTTCATTTTGTCCTAGTTTTCATTGACATCTGTATCCACCTCCATCATATGAAAAGCTTATTTACAGTCCTGCACATTTCAGGGCTTGAAATAACTATATATGGCTGTTGAGCTCACCATTTTCTCCACACATTTGCTCTTAAGTCAGATTTTACTAATAGGCTCTCAAGTGACTGACTACAATCCCTAATTGCTAGAGATACCTCCAGTTCCGGCAGTCACAGTTTGGTGTGCCCACCTTTCTTCAGCCCCACAGCACTTGTGATGAGAGCAACACAGGGACCTGCCCCAGCCCCTGGATTCATTATGCACCTACCCAGGGATCAGTGCATTCCTGACTTCCTAGGAAATCACTGGGCAGGTCAGACAGAATGCTACACAGATGAACAGCTCAAATCCTTGCAGAAGGATCAGTGAAAGAGGGTGGAGGAAGTTATGCAAAACTCTAGCTAGACAGACCCAAAAAAAGAAAAAACATAAGCCTACACCATCTGTATGGTGATCTTGATGACTGAGCAACAGTGGAAACGCTTTTATTCACCTAAAAGAGCTTCCCTACTCCTTAAAAGGAGCTGTGCACACTCATCCCTGTCTTTGTGGTCCTCTTAAATACTTGCATCTCCAGTGCAAGGAATGAAAAGCTGGTCAAAATTCGTCACTGGAATGAAATGTGAGTTTCCTGCCGTCACTCATCCTTTCTCTCTTCCTTTCTCTGCGAATAGATAAGGAGGTGGTTCTCTCCAGAAGGCTTTGTTTGCTTTGTGAGGCATTTCAACCCGAGTGCCCGAGGCCATAAGGTTAATGCTGCAGGACAGGGTATATTGTTTCTCAAGTCAAGTTCTGATTTGTGCAAGAACGAAAAAAGTCATTTCTCATTTCCCCTCTTGTAAACAGGGATGTCAGAAGCAATTTTTTGCAAAGGTTTTGGTGAGACATGGAAAATGTGCTCTGTTCTCTCTTTTTGCAATCAGCCCATCGCATATTTTTTTCCTTCTAACCAGCTATTTTGAAATAAGTCTGATTAGCCTACTCCCAGCACATATTTTATGGTGTCTATGTACTGCATACATGATGTATTATTTTCTTAAATCTATCATCAATTATTTTTTTGCTTTGGCACTTCCTGTCAGATAAACAGATAACTGAATTTGGATGTGAATTTTATGGGTGGAGAGGGAAGGAAAAGAGGAGGTGGAGGGGGAAGAAGTAGCAAATTGTTTCACAAAGAGTCTCTGGGCTGCAGCTATGCTTTGTTTGAAAACATAGATATACACCCAGTGACTGCTAATGTTAAAAATAGCATAATGGCAATAGTCTATGAGGAAGCATAAGTTAAAGGTCGCCCAGGCCCTGGCGAGGGTCTTCTGGGTGCCGCGACCTTCCTGGTGAAGGTCGCCCAGAGAAGGATGGCTTCAATTTCAGGGGGCACAGGCACTCCGGCTTAGTGATTTGCTCTTTTTTTGTGAATCGCTGCCTAAGCAACCAAGCCACCCGCTCAGTTGTGAGGGGTTGCCTAGGCAACTGAGCCGGCCAGCTCTCCAGGCACTGTGGATACAATGTATCAAAGGCGGGGCTTTTCCCAGGCAGCGCAGGGGAGAATCACAGGAGTCAGGGAACGTCTCCAGAAACCTCTTTATTCTGGAACCCACGACTCTCCAAAGCCCTGACCCTTCTGAGAGTTGGGGTTTTATGCACAACCAGGGGGTGGGGTTTGGTAAAACAACCAATAGGGGTGCGGATTGAAAAGTTAACCAATCAGGGGAAGGATCCAAAAAGAACCAATCAAAGTAGAGAACTCTAAGAACTCTAACTCTAACACAACAACCAATCAGGGATAGAGTCATTAGCATATCAGGAAGTAATTGAACTACATGCCTTGGGCAGCAGGGGATTGGCGGCTGTGACCGGGGGTTGGCTAATTGTGTTAAGGGCTGGATGACCTCCAGGGACGTGCTGGGAGTTCTGCCTCATCTGCGCAGCCCTCAGGGGCCTCCACAACTCCTAAACAACAAATTCAAAGATCAACCTTTTAATTTGGTGACGGATTCGGCCTATGTCGCAGGAATAGCTATGAGAGCGGAACACGCTTTTTTAAAAAAGGTGTCAAACAAAAATTTGTATTCCTTGCTTTCTAAATTGGTCTATCTTATCTCCCACAGGAAGCAACCTTATAATATAATGCATGTCAGATCACATATTGACCTTCCAGGTGCCATCGTGGAGGGTAACAGGAGAGCAGACGCCTTGGCAATGGTGACACAAGTTCCAAATTTACCTGATACCTTTCAGCAAGCCAAGCTTTCCCACCAGTTTTATCATCAGAACATACACGCTTTGGTTCGGATGTTCCATTTGACACAAGAACAGGCCAAAGCAGTGGTGGGATCATGCCCGCAGTGCCAGTCCTACCAAGTCCCATTCCTAGAAGGAGGGGTCAATCCCCGAGGACTGAACAGCAATGAGTTATGGCAAACTGATGTCACCCATGTCCCATCTTTTGGGAGGCAAAAATATGTGCATGTGTCAGTAGACACTTTTTCAGGGGCAGTCTTTGCATCAGCCCACGCTGGTGAGAATGCAGCCTTTGTGAAAAAACACTTCCTTCCGGCTTTTGCAGCCCTGGGAGTACCACAAAAGATAAAAACTGACAATGGACCTGCATATGTCTCAAAACAACTTAAAACATTTTTTCAGGAGTGGGGAATCCAGCGTGACACAGGCATTCCGCACTCTCCTACAGGGCAATCAATTGTTGAGCGGACTCATCAAACAATTAAAAGAATCCTTCATCAACAGTGGGGAGGAACAGAGACATTACCTCCCGTTGAGAGGCTCTGTAAGGCACTGTATGTGATTAATTTCTTAAATTGTTCCAGTTCTGAGCCTAACCCCCCCGTAATCAGGCACTTCTCAAATTCAGCCCAAGCAAAGCTCGACGAGAAGCCGCCTGTGTTGATCAAGGACCCAGAGTCCCACCAGATATCAGGGCCTCATCAGTTGATTACCTGGGGGAGAGGGTATGCATGTGTGTTGACCCCATCAGGTCCAAGGTGGCTCCCAGCCAAAACCATTAAACCTTACCTAGGACCTGCAGAAAAAGACTGTACTGAAAATAACCTGTGTCACTGAGCCACCCGCAGGGACACAGGAGCTTCAGAAAACTGCGGCATGGAAAAGAAGAAAGCGTAGACCGCAGACACCAAAGACGGCACATCGCCCCATCACAAGGTTACAAACAGCAAAAGAAAGAAAAGACGGAGCGAGCCATGCCGCCAGTGACCCTGTATCCTGATTCTCCTGCAAAACGGACTGCACTTCAACCCTTTCACCGAATCGACTGAGCCTCGATTCTTGCTTAGTGACTGTGTTCCCAAAAGTTTCCCCCTGGGGTGCCTCGTTTCCCTTACTTTTGACCCTGACACCCTGGATGTCCATTCCCCTGTCCCTTGATTTCAAGTTTGGCTGTCAAATTGTTTTGAAAAAAGATGAGTGTTAACCTAGATCTTTTCCTTTGTAGAATCAAACGTGGTCCCCCGAACCATCTCAAAGCTAAGATGGGTCGCCAAGCAGCTGCGACTTGGAAGCTCTCCATGAGTTGGATGCTCCTCCTGACGGTACCAATCACAGCTTGGATCATCAAACAGCCACAAGAGAATGCCTAAGTGAAGAATTCAAAGGACTGTGCTGTTTCAATCTGTCATCCCATGGAGAGAGCATCCACTCCAAAATCCAAGCAATCCAGAGCGCGGTCAAAGAACTAAAAGTGGAGAAAGCTGCAGAATGATTCGACAACCTTTTTAAGAACTGGGGACTAAAGGGTTGGGTTGCATCCATCTTAAATGGACTACTTTGGATTTTAATAATTGTTTTGATGGTTTTGATTACGTTTGCATGCATTTTTAAGTGCTTTGAGAAATTCTCAAAGAAGGTTTTCATAATAAATAAAGAAGGGGGAGTTGTGGAGGCCCCTGAGGGCTGCGCAGATGAGGCAGAACTCCCAGCACGTCCCTGGAGGTCATCCAGTCCTTAACACAATTAGCCAACCCCTGGTCACAGCCGCCAATCCCCTGCTGCCCAAGGCATGCAGTTCAATTACTTCCTGATATGTTAGTGACTCTATCCCTGATTGGTTGTTGTGTTACCTTAGAGTTCTCTACTTTGATTGGTTCTTTTTGGATCCTTCCCCTGATTGGTTGACTTTTCAATCCGCACCCCTATTGGTTGTTTTACCAAACCCCACCCCCTGGTTGTGCATAAAACCCCAACTCTCAGAATGGTTGGGGCTTCGGAGAGTCGTGGGTTCCAGAATAAAGAGGTTTCTGGAGACGTTCCCTGACTCCTGTGATTCTCTTAGGCAGCCATTCACAAAAGAGCAAATCACTCAGCCGGAGTGCCTGCGCCCCCTGAAATTGAGGCCGTCCTTCTCAGGGAGACTCACCAGGAAGGTCGCGGCACCCAGAAGACCCTCGCCAGGGCCTGGGCGGTGGGCGGCGGGTTAGGGTTAGGGTGAGGGTGAGGGTGAGGGTGAGGGTGAGGGTTAGGATTAGGGTTAGGGTTAGAGTTTGGTTAGGGTTAGGGTTGTGGTCAAGTTTAGGTTTTAGGGTAAGGGCTAGTGTTAGATTTAGGGTTAGGGTAGGGTTAGGGTTGCTGTTAGGGCTAGTGTTACACTTAGATTTACACTTAGGGTTAGGTTTAGGTTTAGGGTTTGGGTTAGGGTTAGGGTTACAGTTAGGGGCAGGGGTAGTGGTAGGGTTAGGGTTAGTGTTAGGTTTAGGGTAAGGGTAGGGTTAGGGTGAGGGTTAGGGTTGGCTTAGGGTTAAAATTAGGGTTAGGGTTACACTTAGGGTTACACTTAGGGTTAGGGTTCGCGTTAGGGTTAAGTTTAGGGTTTGGTTAGGGTTGGGGTTAGGGTTAGGGTTAGTGTTAAGTTTAGGGTTTAGGGTAACGACTAGTGTTAGATTTAGGGTTAGGGTTAGGGTAGGGTTAGGGTTACGGTTAGGGCTAGGGTAACACTTAGGTTTACACTTAGGTTTAGGTTTAGGGTTAGGGTTAGGGTTTTGGTAAGGGTGAGGGTTAGGGTTGGGTTAGGGTTAAAATTAGGGTTAGGGTTACACTTAGGGTTAGGGTTAGGGTTAGAATTAGGGTTAGGGTAGGTTTAGGGTTAGGGTTAGGATTAGGGTTTGGGTTAAGTTTATGTTATTAATGAAAAGTAACTATGGCTCCCAGTTTGGAATCCAATCACATATTGGATTCATGTCTCAGTCCCAATGGTTTGTGAGACGGGGGAAACTAGCCCACAGGGGCTAATTGGTAATTGTATATGCCTCTGTATCCACAGAAAATTGTTATAATCCCCTGACTAGTCCAGTGAGAAACAAACTCGGGTTAGGTGAGCATTGCTGCCCTGGTAGCAGAGGCCTTGGAGCAGTCTGGGGTGGGGGGAGGAACAGGGTCCATGCTTAGGATGTGGTTGTGCCCCACGGAGGGAGCTTTTTGAGATTTCTCCCTCTTGGGCTAGGAGTGGTGGAAACCCTGCCCACAAAAGAGAGGTGGAAATATTTTTACAGCTGCTTGTACTTGCATTTCCCCGGGTTATTCAGATACTGCAAGGATGAATGCAGTAACGCTTGCAAGTTACTCAGCTACTATGGTGTTGCAAGCTATATGAGGTAATAGAGAAATATTTCATTCATTTCCAGGGACCAAGTCACTGGCCTTTTTCCAGCAGCACTGTAGACTTGTAAAACTGATGGATCAGTTTCCCAAGGGTCTTTATTACCAAGACTTCTGATTTCTCAGCAACTGGAACAGCCTTGTAAACTATTCAAAACATGCAAGATGCTTCAAATAAGCTTGCAATTAGTGTTCCCCAGGGTTTTGTGCTGAACTTCTTTTCCCAAAGACTCTTTTTTGTCATATTTAGCACAGGAGAATTGGATGAGGCTCTCTTGGGGCTTATCTCTGTCAACAGGAAAAGGGCACTTTTAAATGAAAGTGCTACTGCTCCCTTCCTCAAAGGAAAAATCCACTGCAATGACTAAGTTATGCCTCCAACCAGTTAAAAAATTGCAAACATTGGGATTACTTGGGTTTGCTTCCAAAGGAGCTTAGCACAAGTATGTGTATTACTGAATTTCAAACATAGTTCTGCATGTGAATTAAACTCCACAAAACTTTGACTTTTGCCATATAAAATATGGACTGGTGTGTGCCTCATGTCTCCCTCAGCTGTCCTACTTTGATATCCCTGTCCCTCTGTGTCATTAAGGCAACCACTTCCTGAGTGAAGCCATCTTCTGTTTGCTGACATCAGGAGCACAGACCGTCATTACACATGGGATACTGGATAATTTTTCATTTTCTTAAAGGTTGTCTTTAGAGAGACTCTGGTTTTGAAAGTTTAAACAATACTTAGACATCTAATGATAATATATATGATATATATTATGTAGAATATGATGTAAATACATATATATAACAAAAGGATACTGGTAACACTGTTTCTTTCCACTACAAAGGAAAAAAAATTAAAATTGCCCATGCACATTTCTGGGTGATAAAAACTGTGAGCTCTCCCCTTCTCCTTCAGTTTCAGGCAAATAAAAATAAAACAGGAGCAGAAGAACCACTTTGTTCCCCAGCCCTGCCCCCGGGTGTATAAATAGCAAGCCAGGCAGCCCTGCTCCTGAGTGGCTGCTGGAGTTCCACTCATTCCAGGGATCTTTGGACACCCTCTTATCAAAACAGAAAGGCTGACTTCACTCCTGCTCTCCCCTGACTGATTTCATGTTGGAAACAGGTAACACGACAGCTTCCATTGTCCTTGAATTAGTCACCTACTTCCAGAGGTCAAACAAACAGGCTGAAGGTCCCGAAACTCACTTCAGCTAATTGCTGCCAAAATTCCTTCTCAGCGAAATAAGCAGGGACTGGAGCAGTCCCGGGTGACAAATGTTCTCCAGTGACACGGGCAGAAACCATCCTGAGCAGGCTAATGAGGGGTATCGAGCTACAGGGCTGGGGAAGAGGCGAAATGCGAGACAAAGTCCAGTGCCAATTTTAAACCCAGGAGCCACAGACACAGAAAGTTTCTGCTTGATTTTAATAGGCTTTGAAGTTTTGGTCAAGCTGAGGTGGAGCTGAGCAGTGGCATTAGGACATGGCTGTCAGATTCAATCCTGGAGGCTCAGTTTTACACTGGGCACCAGCATGGCCTTTTACTTGCTGAAAGCTTTCTGGCATCAACATTTCCTACCAGCTTTCTGCTTTTGTATTTTTAGAAACAATATGAGTTTAGACGCAATAGGTGGTGGCTAGAACTTTTTCACTCTTTCCCCTCTCATTTTCACTGTTTTCTCCTTCAAGCTGTTTTCAAGCTGTTTCTTTAACTAGTCTCTAATATATTTTTCTGTCACTTAGAACAAACACTGCAGGTACTGCTGTGCAATCTCTATCATGCATTTCTGTATGTACACTGTGTATAAAATGATTGATGTCACTGTTCTGCCACTCTGATGTATTCTTTAGAGTGAAAGCTTCGAGAGTGAGAGGATTGTATCTCTGTGCTTTGGAGGGTGGCTCTCACACAAAGAGAGGGAAAGTGCAGGCCTGCGCCCAGCTAATAGGTTGCAGGCACTTCATGTTCCTCCAAAGTACTGTCAGCTCCTGTTTAACCCTAGACTGATTGATGTGACTCCATGTCCCACCTGCAGCTGCACAGATGCCGTGGACAGGCAGCTCGTGGAGCCAATTGCATCAGGTCCTGCTTCACTTGCAGTTGTTTATATATAGCCTGACCTCTACAGGAAGCGGCTGGTATGTTTTTCCATATGTGGGTGTAGTAAATTAGCTCAGAGACAAACGGAGATATCCATAGTTTTGTTTTATCCATGTTAGGTAACACCTTGCTCATAGGAAGCATGGATGTGAAATACTCAACAACAGTTTTTTCTTTCTTTTCCTCTTTCTTTAAATTGTCTAAGAGAGTATTTTACTCTTGCTTTAACAGCCTTAAACTAAAATACTGTTTCTCCATCTTTCTTTTGTTCCCTTTCCTGTTTTGAAACAAACAGGGTTCTGAGCAACCTGATTTAGTTGAAGATGTCCCTGTTCATTGCAGGGGGGTTGGACTAGATGACCTTTTAAGATCCCTTCCAACCAAAACCAGTCTATGACTCTGACACTGCTAAGTGCTCTGCTTCTGCTGCCTTGCACACATTGGCACAGTAGTGTTTTGTACCTAAGACATCACAAAATATAATTTCATACTGTCCCTCTCTCTGTTTCCATCTCCACTCAGACCTCAGCAGCCTTTGACTCCTGTGGCTCTGGTCTGAACATCTCTCCAGACAGAGTTTGCAGCACTTCTGTGCTTTCCTCCCAGCACGGCTTCTTGCTCTTGCCAAGGGCAGCCTGTGTCAGACTAACCTCACAGCCGTCCTGTCACTGAGGTTATAAACAAAAGCAATGTGTCAGATTTCATTCATCTGGCCTTCAGGACAGCATCTGATGTCCTGCTTCAATCCTTACACTGCCAAAGACATCATTTTTATGCCAGGTGAGCAGGAAGACTGCAGCAGGGAAGACTCAACAAGAAGTATTGAGGCAGAAAAGTAGTTAATAGAGTTTGTTTATATATTTGTATATAACTATATAAATATAAAGTTATAAAATTAAAAGGTCTTGAAAGCTTTCCTGCGAAATGTTTTCACAGTAAACTAGGCACAAAGACTGCAAGTTTGCTAATGACATTTGTGGATGACAAAAGTTGGGAGGCCCTATCAGGAGGGAGAAAGATCTGAAAAAATCTGTTATGGGAAGAACAACAATGTAATGGAGTTGAATTCAGAAGCATAGATAATAAAAGCTCACATGCAGATATAATTTATCAGTAAACTGAAAATGTGAGAAAAATAGGAAAAAAAAATTAATCAACTGAGCAATTATCCAGTACCTTCGGAAGTGCCATTACAATTTTCTTTGGAGAGGGAAATGTCATTCTGGGACATGTCAATCAGGATGTTTCCATTAGAAACACTAAATCCATGGCAGAAGATGACATCAGTAAGGTGTCCTTAGGACACTACATATGATTTTGATGTCTCATGCCCATGGAAAATACAAATCTGAACAGGTGTAAGGAAAGGCTACTGAGATCACCAGGAGTGCCATGATCTTTCCTTACAAATGGAGGCCAAGGCAACCTCGGCTTGTTCAGCCCAGGAAAACGAAGGTTGACAGGGGATATGGTTTCCCGCTAAAAATACCCAGGAGACAAACAGCAGTGAGGGAGAACTATTTAAACCCATAACTGACTAAACTTAGTCTGGACATAAGATGCAGGTTGCTGGCCATTAAAACAAACGGGGGCAAGAACAGCCTTCTGATGGGAACAGCCAGGACCAGAAAAGCACAAGCATTTCTAAGATGTAAATTCAGTTGGGAAGAAATGCTGCAGCAATTCAGGAGGAAAAGGCTCAGGCTTGATGGCTCCTGGATCCGCCCAGGGAGGGCACAACTGTTTCTGACAGTGAGGGATATTTCTATGTACCTGGGGTCCCCTTCTCTCCCTCTTGCTCATCTTGATTTACGCACAGAATTTTGACCAAAAATATCAGCACAATGCAGGTTTCAGTCTTCTGGGTGTGACACCCAGTTCTATGTGGCAGCCAACCTTGCAAAGTCAACAAGGAACTGGTGTTTTCACAAATAAATTCTCGAAAAACAATGCACACATAAATATGACACTGGTGCGTATAAGTTTGGTTCAAATTCTTAAAATGTATAAATACAAGCTTCTCTGGTGGCTGTTTCTTTTTTTCCCTGCTGTTCTCCTCTGTCAGTAAGGTTTACCTGTATTTTATTTACTGTAGGAGTAGCTATTAGTTGATATAATATTTCTGTGGGCAGTAATTAAAATAAGATTTCCTGGACATGTTCTCTGATCTTACTGCTCTCATACCTGTTTTGTATTTCTCTGGGGAAAAAACCCTCAAACATCTCTAGAAGTGGTTACAAAGGCCTAGTGAGGTTTCTCTCTGTGCACAGCTTTTTGTGTGGCTTTACCCTAGCAGTTATAAAATCCAGAGCAGCTAAGTCAATGCAACAGGAAAGATAGATTGCTTTTTTTTTTCTCCCTTACACTTTCCAAACACTAGTAAATGTATTGTTAGTCCTGTTGATACAGTGAAATGTCACTAGCTTGGACTATGTTCATTTTTGTACCGGTTCAGTTGTGTGAAATGGCTGCAGGGCTTTGACTTGAGGATGATGTGAGGTTGTGGTGGTGGAGCCCCAAGTGGCATCTGCTGAGTGCCCAGGCTGAACAGCAGAACAGACACTATAAAAAAGCCTGTGCTTTTGCGAGTGAGTGGTGCCGGTAGGAGTAAAGCAGGGGAGCTGCCTGCTCCCCTGCTGTGCCCTCTGTCCAAACCCCTGTGCCGGGCTGCTCCCGACCTGCCAGGTTCTTCGTGCTGCAGCTTGCACCCACTCCCTCCCTGGCCAAGGCAATCTATCACACACAAGTCTACAGGCAAAGCTGCACCTTCTCTCCCATGGCATTAATTAATATAAATAACTGCAAAGATCACTCTCAAAGTTCGGCTGTTTACCTGCCAAACCCTACTTAATTGGTATTCATGGTGGATCTCAAACATAGCTCATCAAACAAAGACATCAGTCAGCAAGCCCTCTGCACAGCTGATGGACTGTAATTAAACCACACCAAGACACAGGTTTCTGCATTAACCATTCCTTGCCATTAAGAAAAAGGAAATTAAGGCAGGCAGCTCGCTTCAAGAGATAAGAACAGAGAGAACTGAGGACATCATTCCCGTAACTTGCTTGACTCTGTCAAAAATGGTAAATATGAAGTCTGCTTTTTTTTCCCCTCACTTTTTCTTCCCATCTATTGCTCCATTTGAAGAAGCAGAAAGGGCTATGTCAGCCTGGGGTAGAGTAATCCAGTAGTTAGTTGTTAGTAGCTGTGAAGGGACTTGGAAGAACTGGTTTTAATTCTTTGACAGTTGATTCCTTGCATGTATAAATGTTTATTGCCTCTGGTCACCATCTGTAAAATGAGGCTAATGCCTCACAGCAGGGCTAAGGATGAAGCTGTTCAGGCTGTGACGTTCTGAGAAGCTTCAGATTGATTTCAGTCCCTAAAATGGGCCATGTTTAATGTGATAAGAAGATAACCTTAAGCTTCTGGAAAGGTTAATTGTGTTTCCCGGAATGAAGAGGTTTAGTTGCTGTTTCATTGGTTCGGACTCACAAGGTAGAAATGTTTAACCTGCGGCATGGGCTGTGGCATCCACAGAGGTGCTTCTTCTTTTACCTGAGGAGGAGGGAACAAAACAGGTATTCCTAGCTTAGAACAAGGAATGACCAGGCTCCAACGTGCCTGCTCAGTCACTCCAAAAGAGTCCAGTAATAACATTCATTTCCTCTGTTTATGCAATTTACCAAGATTCTACAGACACTGTAAATAAGGAGTATTTTATTAGTAAATATTACTTTCTCTTTACAAAGAAAAGCACCAATAAAGAAAAACTAGAGAAGGCTTGATTACCTAAAATAAAAAAGAAATCAGGGTATAAAAAAGACTAATAAATCCATTTATAACATTAAGGGCTTCAGTGGCTAGAGTGGGAACAGCAACACTTAACTTTTCAATGTGATGAAAACCGCGGGCTTAAAAGCTGTCTTGATCACCGAGATGGGGAGCAAACTGCTGTCAGACAGGACACAGCTACAGAAGAAGTAACACAAGAAAACGTGCTCAGTGAAAAAATGGGCTGATGACAAGTGTGAAGACACGGTCAGCACAGCTGGGGGGAGAACAGGGCTCTAAGAGGAGAGAAAAAAAAGTGACAAGTTAGAGAAAACTTGACCATGAGGGTTTTTTTGGCTGACAAAGCTGTTCCAAAGTGAATTGGGTGGGTGCAGCTGCCCAGCTGGCTGGATCCTCAACCTCCTGCCAGCCACTCTGCCCAACCACATGGCTTCTCCCATGCAAAGAAGATTTTGGGGTAACTGGACTTAATGTGGTGGACAGGATGTATGAGAGAGGATGCAATTCAGCACTGGGTATCTTTCCAAAACAGGGACAAGAAAAACAGAACAAAACAAGCAAACAACAAACCCACAAAATACCAAACAAACAGAAAAAAAAAAGTTCTTCTGTGATACCAGTTGTAGGTGGTTTGGCTTCACTGTGACCAAAGTGTAACTTGCCCTGTCAAAAGCTGACTGCAGCCCCTGTTTCTCAGAAACACATAGAAATTATCTAATTTATTGTATTTTTTGGCCACAGAGCTATCTTAGAACTGGAAATAAGCTGCCATGCTCAGATGATATTCACATTAACCTCTTTAGAGAGAGGGTTACTTTGGGCTGAACATCAGTTATGCCCTGAGTGTAAATATTTACACTAGCTTTGCCTTTGGAAGAAAAGCAAAAGTGAAAGTAGCAGTGCAGTACTACAACTACAGCTTGTAGTTCAATGTCTTAGCACACAGATGTTACATGTAATGTTACATTAAGTGCTGCTTAATTAAGAATAATTTGACTGTGCATTGTTAATCTGTTCATAATTTATGGGCTACTTTTTCAATTTGCAAACACGTTTTTGGGCTTCACCACCACCGCAGGTGATATTGTCTGTCAGTTCTGCAGTGCCCATTACCTGGCACCTAAGGCATTTCATTAGCATTTAAACGAGACTTAAGTGTCTGAGTAATTCCGAGATAGGCTGTATCTGCCTGGCTAGCTGACTACTGCATTTAATTAATTTCCAGACTCCTTCCTTCCTTGTTCAGAGGGAAAAATGCAAGCTCTGTCTAAAATCCGGTAGTGGTAGGAAGAACAGACAGGCCACAGTTCTAGCTGCTCCCGAGGTTTCTTTCTCAGCTTACTATCTCTAATTTTGCTATTCATCTTTAATGAAAAGCTTTTTCTCAAAGTGGAGAATATTTGAAAAGTGACCAAGAATGGAGCGATCTCGAGCTAATGAGTTGTCTGTATGGCTATGCTCTGCCTCTGGAGGCAAAGGAAAACAGATTCATTTGTTACAAACTGACCACGCCACAGCAAAGTGATGACGGACTTAAAAGATGAGACTGCCAGCTTTGAGCAGCAAGGGAGTGGCACTGGCCTTTCTGCAATGGGTGGGTATGGAGCAGATTGCGTGCAGGCTTGCTGGGGCTGAAACCTGCTGCAACACCAACCAGCAAAAGTGTCTCTGTTCTTCAGTCACGATGAATTAATGTAATACTGTCCTGAGATGCTGCATGTGCAAGCTATTTCTCCAACAGGAACAGCTGAAGGCTTTGGGAGAACTGAAGTGGAAAAGGATATGTTTTTCACTAACATGGCAACGTGCAAAATCAAGCAGGACCACAGGCTGTGTGCTCTGGTGAGCCGAGAGCAGATTGCTACCCAAGCAGTCAGCACAGGGACATGCTGACACTGGAGATATCACGTGAGTCACACTGGGGAGTCGGCTCCTGGAGCTTTTTCTACTCTAATAAATAAAACAGCTTGAGAGTGACCTACAGCCCTTGTGACATAATGAAAAATCCCTGTGTTGGGTAATTTTTAGCACTAAATCGTGTGAAGTCTGTTTGCATAACAGGGATTTTTAGTTTTTCCTGATTGGAGAGACTCAATAGGAAAAGAGCAGACTAAGGAAGGAAGATTTCTGAAACAGTAGTTTGACTACAGTAGTGGGGAGTTTAGATGCTTTTCTTTTTGAGATGCTGTTTGAGGTGCATTTGTCCTAGTTATGGCAAGTGACAAGACATACAGCTCAGTGGGCCACTATTAAAATACCCTTGTTCACAGAGCCAGGGCTCAGAGGATTGGACAGGCCCTGGTTTCCTGCACCCTCAGGCACCAAGGGCACAGGTCTTCTAACCCAGCATCAGCTCCAGCCTGAGGGCTCCAATTTGGGGGAGCCTGTGAGGGCAATGGGCACATCAGGGCCAAAATCAGGCTCAAGGCTGTGCAGGTGACAATAGAAGCAAGGGACAATGCTCTGGGACCAGAGGGGTGAGACAGGGATGGCCATTATGAGGACTGTGTGTTGGGTTGGATGATGACAAATGAGAATTTAAAGCTTTCTTCTGCACTCTTTCTCCACAGTAAATCCATGCTTGAGGAGGGTACTGAAATCCTTTGAATCATACGGATAATGGTACTGTTAACTAGATGCACATTCCCTTCACAGCCATTTTTACTTGTAATGACTTCTTGTCGCATGTGAAGTTTGGCAGGAATCTCAAGCCTCACCAAGCTGTGAGGTGCAGCTGAATGTGAGTCTGAAGCGCCGCCATGCCATCTTTGCCCTGTTCTGCCCCTCCCAAGGCAGTGGCAGTGGCTGGCGCTGGCAGGTCCAGCAGTGCTCTCCCAGCCAGCTTGTCCCGCTCCACGGATTCCCAGCTGCATTCCCAGCTGGACAGTCTCCGTGTTAAAGAATTAGTCCTGTAACAATCCCATCAAGCATCACCTCAGAACCTGGTTCATTTCATGCACCCACTCCTACAGCGAAGGCTGTGCCAGAGACCTTAATTTCTGGCGGATCCCTTCCAATTTCGGAGCTGAACTTATGCATGGCTACTCTATACCTGTTTGTTCTCGTGCCAGCCTTCTCTGTTAGCTCCAACAGCTCTTCTGCCTCGCCGCCGTTCCCCCCCTTTGATGTCCTCAGGGGGCAAGTACATCCCTATCATTCCTTACGCTACTCCGCATTAAATCAACCAAACTCCCTCTTTCCGTAGGGTCTCCTGCTCCGCCTCAGGCTGCCCCCGCAGCTTCCCCCCCATCCCTGCCCGGCACCGCAGCCCCTTCCCTCAGGCGGGCGCATGGGGAGCGGCGCCTTCCCGCTCGCCCTTGCGCTTCACAGGTGCGCCCGCAGCTGCGTGTGCGTAAATCAAAGTGGGGCGAAAGTGATCGTTCCCCTGTTCAAAACAAAACAAAACAAACAACACAGCAAACTTGGGCACCGCGCGGGCTTTCCGGCCCCTGCCCCGCTCCCTGGGGCGGCAGGGCAAGGCTGGGCCGGGCCGGGGCCAGGGGAGGAGCGGCGGGAGACGGAAGTGAAAACAAGAGCAGGGGGCCGGAGCTGCCGCCTCGCAGACGCGCCGCGGTGTCCTCGCCTCTCCGCGCTGTGCCGCACCGCCGGGTGAGTGCCGGGGCGGCAGAAAGGGAACAGGAAAAAAAAAAAAAATAAACCAGGGGGGAATTAGGCAAAAAGTCAGTAGGCTGGGCGCTGTTTGTAAAGCTCCTGGGTGCTTATTTTCTTTTCATTTAACTTTTGTAAGCGAGGCGCGCGGCTCGTCGTGGTGGCGAAGCGCCCGGCCGGGATACCGGGGTGCGGCGGGGGCGCGGCCCGGCCCTG